>PYWC01000016.1:727736-739235 GCA_003182015.1 Tuber magnatum | reverse complement strand
CTCCTTTAGCAAGCAGCGCTCGCTTCGTGTTGACCACGAAGCCATCTGCTCCTATCGTACCGCTACGTGACTAGGGCCTAGCCCGAGCACGTTACACTGTAAGCCTGTCCCTTCTAGCATCTCATAGGGCTCTGCCGAGTTCTTCTCAGCTCTATAGCGTTCCCATGAAACCAGGTACTCGACGAAGCATGACGGGAATTTTGCCTTTGCTCCACGGTCCCATAGACTGTCCACTACAGCATTGTTAATGTAACTTGGCTCATTGTCCACGAGTTCCAGGGTAGGGATCTCCTTGGCCCTATCTGATCCTGTATCCTCGCAATATGGTTCCAGCAACATGGTATTAAAAACTAGCTGAACGCTCTATTGGCAGGCGATTGGAGCTTGTATGCTTGGCTACCTACCCGATGTTTGACCACAAAGGGGCCAAATATCCAGTGGTCCAGCTTCTTTATCTGATGCTTGGTCCAGATATTCTTCTGGTTCCACAACACACCGTGTGCTTTCGTAGTCCATCCTGAGGCCACATCTTCCAAGGTAACATGGTTCGGCGATAGCAACCCTTTCTGGTCGTACCATTTCTGTTGCCTTTCCTCTGCCCCTTGGACCATTTCTTGAATCTCTTACCAGGTTGCTTCCCATTCCTTAACTAAGAGCGTACTGCTAGGATGTATCCCTTAGCTATTGGACACTACACCTGACCAGTTGGTCTACGGGCTTAACTCATAGTTGACTTTAAACAGTGACAACCTGGTACATTCTGATGTCAAGACATTACATGCATACTTCACAAGTAGTAGTAGTGAAACCCACTCATCCTGTTGGTAGGAACAGTAGCTATGCAAGTCCTGCTCAAGTGTCCAATTAACCCTCTCAGTTTGCCTATTAGTCTCAGGATGGAATACAGTTGAAACATTCAGTTTCACTAGCAACAAGTCCATCAGACTCATTGAGAACTTGGATGTGAATTGGCTATCTTGGTCATAGATGATTGACTCTGAGAGTCTATGAAGGCGCCAAACATTTTTTCAGAAATATCAAGACAAGCTCCTTGATTGGTACCTTAGTGGTTAGAGGTATGAAGTATATCATTTTTGAAAATCTGTCCACAATGGCCCAGATCTTGGTATACCCTTCTGACTCTGGCAGTGCTACAATGAAGTCCATGGAAATCACTGTTCAAGGCTGCATAGGAACGTTAATAGGTTCTATTAGACCAAACTCCTTGTGCCTTATGGACTTATTTCTTTGGCACACATCACCTGTTTGCACGTAGTCTGTGATATGCTCATCTATCTTAGGCCAATAGAAGTTAGTCCTAAGCCTGCCAATGGTTTTGTAAGTTCTAAAGTGTCCTGCGATTAGGGAGTCATGTTCAGCCTCTGTGATTTTCTGCTTGAGATTTTGGCCCTTAAGGATATACCACCTGTTCTTGTACAGGAGTAAGTGCTTTTCCATTGTAAAATGTTGGTTAACCTCTTTGTCACTGGCAGTTATTGCCTTAAGGATTCCTAAGTATTCTAGGTTCTGTTTTATCACTACCCACAGTCAATACAAAAAGGAAGACTGGAGCCAAAACCCTTAGCACACTTGCAACACATGTGGTCACAAGATGTCCCAGTCCTAGGTCCCAACCCACTGCCTGGAGTGAAAAAACGACTGTGGTACAAAATCACTCCCCCCTTCAAGGCGGTAGTCCCTATGCCGTGAGAAACCATTAGCCTTCTCATTCAACTGCCCTTCTTGGTAAACCATCTTGAAGTTATACGGTTGAAGGAACTCAGCCCAGCAGTGCAGCCTATGGTTAAGGACCTTAGTACTATTAAAGTACTCTAACTTCTTATGATCCATATAGATCACCAATTGGTCTGTTACCAAGTAGGGCAGATGATCCCATTCCTTGAATGCCACCACAATGGCAGTCATCTCCTTGTCATGGACATCATAATTTATCTCTACTGGGTGAAACTTCTACCTATGATAGGCCACTAGATGCCATCTCTTGTTCTCACAAAACTGGGGGAGGACAGCTCCAATGCAAAGTCACTAGTATCGGTTTCCAGCCAGGTTGGCCGTTTAGGGTCAAAATGTCCTAAGATAGGTTTGGAGGTAAATGCTTTCTTCAAATGGTTGAAGGCCTGCTCACAAGCAGGTGTCTATTCTCATCGGACATCCTTCTTTGTTAAGTCCATCAGAGGTTTCGCTATGTTACTGAAACCCTCTATGAACCGATAATAGAAGTTGGCAGAGCCTATAAAGCTTTGAATGTCGACAACACATATTGGAGGTGCCCAATTCCTAATTATTTACACTTCTTCAGACAGTATAGAGATCCCCATATTGGTGATCTTGTATCCAAGGAATTCAACTTCCCATTGGTGGAAACTGGACTTCTTTGTACTTATACACAGTCTGGTTTTCTATAATTTCTCCATCACACACCTTACAAGCACCACATGTTCCCCCATGGTCTTGGAGTAGATCAGAATGTCATCCATGTACGTAATGACTTCTTCATCCATGTGTGCAATAACTCCTTCATCCAGGAGGTCATGAAAGACCTCATTTATTATGCTCTGGAAAGTTGCTGTGGCATTATATAATACAAATGGCATGACCATGTATTCATACAGTCCATATCTATATTGGAAAGCCGTCTTCTATTCCTCACCTTCTGCCATCCTCAGAAGGTAGTAGCCATTGTTCAGGTCCAACTTAGTGAACACAGCAGCCTTTCCTAATCTATCTCGCAGTTCGTTCATCAATGGTAGAGGATATTTGCTCTTAACTGTGATCTTGTTTAACCTTCAGTAATCAATTACCAGTCTTAATATGCCATCTGGCTTTAGCATGAAGTGAATAGGGGCTGCTGTAAAAGAACTGGATATCCATAGCTTTCCAGTTCGTAACATCTCATTGAGATATTCACTGAGTGCCTTAAGCTCCTTTTCTGATAATGGATAGATTGGCACAAACGGAGGTTGAGTGCCGGGCTGTAACCCAATTGTGTGGTCATATATCAAGTATTCTGGCAGAGCCTCAATCCATTCTTGACTGAAGATATCCCTATAGTCCTTATACTCGCGAAGTAGCTTCGCCGTAATGTCGGTACCTTCTTCATCAGAGAATTGTACAATTCCCATCAGGTACTCATTACTAGGGTCTTTAGCTATTAACTCTTTATCAGTCATGAAAACTAACCGCTCCTGCTCTGCCAGGCAGTTAGCCTTGCAGAAATCTGAGTACCAGGTTAGTGATCCTATCTTTCAATGTATGTTAGGATTATAGTCCTTCAACCAAGACATCGGTGGGTACCCGTCCACCTCGGTGTCGGGCATATCCATGACTTCAAAGTGCATCTCATCATGGTGGTTGCCTATCCTCATCTGCAATGACTTGGTATAGTGCAGACCTGACCCAGGAATATGATTACTGTCTATATCACTTATTAGCACATGCGCCT
Organism: Tuber magnatum; assembly: GCA_003182015.1. Taxonomy (NCBI): domain Eukaryota; kingdom Fungi; phylum Ascomycota; class Pezizomycetes; order Pezizales; family Tuberaceae; genus Tuber; species Tuber magnatum. Next base: position 735,772 of record PYWC01000016.1, on the reverse strand, counting down.
TTCTCTATACGCAAGGTGCCTGAGTCTGTTTAACCTATTGGCTACTAAGAACTGGCCCTGTAGCTACACTATCAAGTGGCAGGAGCACTTCCACGCTTACCTGTCTAGCTCTAATCTTCTAGTCTAACTTCACTCGTAGGTGAATAGACTTAGTATGACAAGGCAAGTTGTCACCTTTCTGCCTCTTCACTTGTCTTAGGGATCTGGTCATCTTGGCATAATACTTTTGGTCTCTTTTCTTTTGACACAAGAGTGGCCACAATGGGTGGGTAAATATGAAGAGATTGGAATTCACTATACCACAATTGCTAGAGTGTGTACTATCACGCCAGCATGATTTCGGGTACTAAACCCTCCCCAGGTTAACTTAGAAATAACACTCTTTATTTGATCAAGTCCTTCCTGAACCAATTCCTCTTTGTACTAAAGATAACAATTTTCCTGAGGTGAGTAGAGGTCTGCTATCAAACCGGTTTCAAGCGAAGCACCGTATTGCTTCCCCAATATCGAGGACTTCCTCTAGGGAGACCTCGCTCAGCCTCAACTGAAATAATATCCTAAGACTTGCCCATCCAGCTAAGGAAATCCTGAAAGAAATGCTTATAGCTAGCACAAATGAAATAACCAGAAACCTCACCAAGAAAGGATAGACCAGTCCACCACTTACAGCCCGCAACATCTATCTGCTCACACCCCCTGGGTGTAGTCAGTACCATGCCCATCCATGTAGTACGGGGGTACTTACCTATCCCAGAACCTCTTTCTGGGTTTCTTTCCATCCATCCCTCATGCGTCCATAGATACAGGTCAGCAGAGTTTTACCTTAAGCAGGATAGGTTCTTACCTATCCTGAGCTGTCAGTACCAACCTCTATGATCTGAGGTGATGCCTGTTGGACTTCAAGTATCTTTGACGAGGAAGCCAGAGGTGGCACTTCAACACACTTTAGCCGCTTGTCTGTACGCCAAGGCTCACTGACCGGGGCTGACCATTTCAGCCCATGAGCCTGTTTGGACGAACTAATGACTGGGGACGCTGCAGTACACTATCTCCAGAAGTGACTAGTGTGTCTGCACTTGGTGCACTAGTTGTGCTTTCTCTGATGTTTGGTCAAAGTCGACAGGATTTCCTTATGTGCCATTGCATACTCAGAAGTCACCAGCTTTTGTAACTGGTATGCGTTACGAGGATTTTATGTTTGATTTCACATTATCGTTTGATACACTTAGTGTTTTGTGTGCTATCATTTGATACACAGAATGTTTTATGTTTGGTTTCACAGTATCGTTTGATACTTGTAGTGTTTCGTGTGCTATCCGTTGATACACACATTGTTTTATGATTGATTTCACAGTATCATTTGATACTTGTAATATTTTGTGTGCTATCGGTTGATACACACAATGTTTCGCAATATCGCTCATACTGGAGATAAGCGATATGCTGTATTTAAAGACCGCTGATTCCCGCGATGGAAACAGCAGACTTCGACAGATAGTATTCTTAAATATACTTGGTTGAACGGTTACTTCTTTGATCTCCTATTACACCCCGTTCGAAGCCTCCTTTAGCAAGCAGCGCTCGCTTCGTGTTGATCACGAAGCCATCTGCTCCTATCGTACCGCTACGTGACTAGGGCCTAGCCCGAACACGTTACATTTTTTTAACCTCAGCAAGTGGTTAAGAAACCTGCAGGGACCTGGTCTGATCAACCTACGAAAAGTCCAATAAGCAAAGCTAGCATCGGGGAGCGGCAGAACCACGAGAAGTTCGGCTCCGCCGAAACGACACGATTGAGTCATTAGAGACTCGGAGTGGGAAGCAGGTCCCACGAGAAGGCCTTACCAAGAAAAGGCAACCTAAGAAACGGATAGGGCCAAAGAGCGATTTTGCGATCGACGAAGCGGAACGACAACTTGCGCGAGACTTGGCCAAGCAGACCTTCAGTGAGTCGACTGACGAATTAGTGAAGGAAGCAACCACCCTTCCTGGGCTATTTCCCACCAGCCCCAGTAAAGGAAAGGGACCGGCGCAACCACCGAAGAAAGACAGCATACCTATCGGGAGACCTAAGAAGGAAGAGGACGAAGAAGAAGGATCAGATCACTCGGTAGCAAGGCAGCCACCGGACGATAACCCAAGCGAAGATCCAGATAGCTCCTCAGACAACAGCTCGGATAACGAAGAATCTGAACACGATATGTCTGAAGGTGAATCCGCCGGGCCGGGCGAACAGGACCTAAAGTCAAACTCCCACTGCCACCGACGTTCTCGGGCGAAAAGGACGACCTAAAACCTGAAGTATTTGACCGGTGGGTCATAACCACTTCACAATACCTTACCCTACATGGAGTGGACAAAACCACGGAAGGAAGCGGAGCGTACTTTGGAAGCTTCTGCACCGGAAAGGCAGAGGAGGCATACCACCAAGCAATGAACCACTATCAGAGTGGGGAAAAAATCCGAGGAACAACCCTGATAAAGTACTTAAGAGAAAGATTCCAATCCTCACGTAACACGGAGGAACTATACAAAAGGTTCAAGGATATCCAGCAAGTACGAAATGGCAAAACAGAAAGAATAACGCTGGTCGCAACGGATCTCTTAATGTATCATGGACGATTGCCTACCGGAACAGTGTCTCAGTATACGCTGAAACAAAGATTGTATGAAGCAATGCATCCCAGACTACGTCAGGAGGTAGAACCCATGGAGGAGGATGATGATTCCTTTGACAAGATAGTAAAGCGGGCCGAACGGAAGGATGCTATCCTGTATGAAACAGGAGTTTACCGAACCCATGTGCCACAGCAAAGGCATAGCAAAGGATCATCATCGCGGGAAGCATCATCGCGGGACAATACGAAGAAGGATAAACCATACCGCAAGGACAAGAAAGACAAGAAACAGAAACGACGCGAGGAAGGCACGTGTTACGAATGCGGGAAAAAGGGGCACTACGCAAAGGATTGCTATTCGAAAAAAGGAAAAGGAAAGGCCGCTAAGCGAGAGACAAGCACGAATCACATGGAAGCAACTGAATACGACGAAGTGGAAATTAACTCGGTTGAAATGGAAAGCCTACGAACACAACCGACGCTGGCAATCAAACCCCGTGACGCTCTGGAAGGAACAATTTACATAGAAGGCCACCCAGCAAAGGTACTATTTGACACGGGAACGATCGGCTGCGACATAATTAGCGCCACCTTTATCTCCACCCATGGAATCCCAACGGAACCACTGCCCCAACCAACAACAGTCAATATGGCTATGAAAGGATCCCGCTCCTCAAGCCACAAGAAATGTGGACTGACCGTAGGAATCGGGAAAAAGAAATGGACAAATCAGCAGATGTTGGTGGGGAACTTGGCGAAATACGATGCCCTGATTGGAATGCCCTTCCTGAAAAGACATAATGCTCTGATCAGGTGTGGGGACACAGCAGTGGAATTCCCAGATGACAGGTTACGAGTGCTATGCAAACCAACAAGCGGGGAAATCCGAGCCGCTGTGTCAGACGCCACCTCAAAAACATTGATGGAAGAATACAGGGATGTATTCCCGGACAAGGTCCCTGAAACGCTACCCCCAGTGCGTAAGATTAACCACCACATTCGACTAAAGGATCCAACCGACCTACGAAACCAACCAACATACTCGATCCCAGAAGCCTACAAGGAAAAACTCATGAACTGGATAAACGAGAAATTACGAAGTGGAGTAATTGTACGACAGGAAGTTCCCGGAGCGGCACCCATGTTTGTACAACCCAAATCAGACGGAAGGATCCGCCCCCTAGTGGATTTGAAAGTAAGGAATGATAACACGGTCATGGATAGTCCTTCAATTCCAAACCAACAGCAGATCCTTAACAGGATAGGGCGAGCAAAATTCAGGAGTAAGATCGACCTAAGCGATGCATACTTCCAAACACGCGTGGAGAAGGACAGTGTTAAGTTCAATTCATTCAAAACACCATTCGGAGGCTTTGTGAGCAAAGTCATGCTCCAAGGAGACATGAATGCACCAGCAACATTTATGCGAATAATGGAAGATCTCCTAAGCGAATATTTACATCATTTTGTATGGGTATATATTGATGATATCCTCATATTTTCAGACACATCAGAAGAACACGAGAAACACATACGCCAAGTATGTGAGCGACTCAGGAAGGCAAAATTCTTTGCGAGCAAAAAGAAATCAGTACTATTTGCAGATAAGCTGGAAGTATTAGGACACATAGTGGACAACGAGGGAATCCATGCTTCCCCTCAGAAAATATCGTCCATTGCAGAATGGGAAACGCCAAAAAACAAGAAGGAATTGCAACGATTCCTAGGAATAGTAAACTATGTGGCCCAATTCCTTCCACACCACGCTACATTGACGGCACCACTAACCGACTTAACGGGAAACGCCGAATTCGTATGGACAACAACCCACCAGACCGCATTCAACATGGTCCGGAAACGGATACTCGACCACCAAGTCATGCGACCAATAGATATACGAGAGAAGGAACCAATTTGGCTAGTTACGGACGCCTCAGATTTAGGAGTTGGAGCATGGGTGGGACAAGGACCCACTTATGAGACGGCACGACCAGCCGCGCTACACAGCAGAAAATTCACCAACGCTCAGATGAATTATGGGACCACCGATAAAGAGGCCTTAGCGATAGTGGAAGCGCTTAATCGGTTCCACAATGTACTGATGGGAAATCCCTTCACGATAGTTACAGACCACCAACCCTTAACACACCTGCGAACGGCCAAAAACCCTAGCAGGAAGCAGGTGAGATGGCTAAGTGCCTTGGGAAAATACGACGCAAAGATAGTCTACGCACCAGGAAGCACGAACTATTTAGCTGACGCCCTTTCCCGAATTTATGAAGGAGAACCAGACTTGAATCCACTCTATGTCCATGATCATACGAAGGAATCGGATGACATCTCGGATAACACGGTCTACGAACAAGAATCAAACACAATGGAGCCCACGCAGGAGTACTCCCCTACTTCCCCTCCTTACTCCTATACTGAGTACCCCAACGAGGCCCCTGTACCTCCCGAAAGCCCCTGCTCGATTGTTGCAGGAAACGATTGGGGTGACGCATGTACTCTGCGCAGCACGCCACCAGAAGAACTCCAACATAGCGCCCTTCATTACTCACACTGTTACGTGGATCATTGCCCATATCACCAAACTGAGATCAAATTTACGAACAACCATCCTAGACGACGGGGTAAATCGACCCCTTACCCATCCAGTGATGGACCGAGCCCTCCGAGTACGGAGATCGACCCAAGCCCTCCGGAGTCCCCCGAAATCAATGACTGGGAATGGCAACAAACCACCGGCGAAAGACCAATGAGTGCTGGAGAAGGACCGTCCACCCTTGCCCAGCCAACGCCTAGGTCGTATGCAATTCCGGCACTGCTAAACCCGGAGGCCCCGGTATTCCAGATGCCGGAACCAGAACCGATAGAAAACCTTACAACTGAAACAATAGAGGCATTCCGAATGCCAGGACCTGATAGCCCAACACCCATTAGGCGAGCGGAACGGCTGGAAAGCCTTACCAATGAGACAATAGTCTCGGTAATGCCCCCGACAATGACAGAATACCGACGCGGACTTTACGATGTTTTAGAAGACAACGAGGAGGACGACCTACCTGAGACAACCAGAGGAAGCGAAATAGAAGACGAACGCGACACCTTACAGACAGTCAACGAAATGATCGGAACGTTCCGAGCGCACATGGTAGCAGCATACCGAAAGGAACCAATTTGGAAGAAGGTAAATGAAAGTATGGACTCCACCGGAGACTTGTCCTCTTACAAGGTTGCAAACGGAATGCTATACGCAAAAACCAGATACGGAGAAGACTGCCTGTATATCCCGAAAGGTCCTGCATACGGAAACACAACATTAAGGGAATATGTTATTAGCGAAATTCACAACAAGGGCCACCACAGTAGCGAACGAAACTTACGATACGCAACGGAGTACCTATTTTGGCCTGAAATGCGGAAAGACTTTAGAGCGTATATAGCCCAGTGCCACACATGCCAGGTGAATAAGGAACCCACGAAATTGCCAGAAGGAAGGGCTCAAACAATTGCCCTGCCATCAGAAATCTTCGAATCAATAGCCATTGATTTTGCAGGACCATTCCACAACTCATGGGGATACGATACGATTCTGGTTGCGATGGATAGGTTTTCAGGATTCACGTGGCTTATACCTACAACGAAGCAAGTAACAGCAATAGCAACCTGGGAACTGCTACGTAACAAAATATTTACACCCCATGGCTACCCAACATCGCTAGTGAGCGATGCAGACCCAAGGTTCGAATCACATGTGTGGAGACAACAATGCCGATCGTTAGGCATTGAACACATCAAGGCGGCACCAGGCCATCACGAAACCAATGGACAGGTCGAAAGGAAAATTCGAGAATTAAAGACAGCTCTCCGAAACCTAGTCAACGCCAGACAAAACAATTGGTTTGATGCCATACCAGAGACAGCAGCATACCTGAATGCGGGATGGTCAGAAACTCTCGGCATGTCACCATATAAAGCCATTTTCGGAAAGAATTACCCACTACTACCCCTAGCAAACTTCAAAAATTCCGCAGTACCGGCAGCCGACGAATTACTAAACAGGCACCAAGCGATCCGGAACGTGGCATTCAATGCGATTAAAATGGCACGGTTTAGAAGTACGAGAACGGCAGCGAAACGACGCAGACACCATACACCGATAGGGAAGGGAAACTTGTTACTGGTATACGGAAGTTTGTTCGCAACAGAATCAGGATGGAGCAAGAAATTGCAACCACGCTGGCGTGGACCATTCAAGATAATCGGATACGATGAGCATAAACAAAACTACATGGTAGAGATGGATGGCAGAATGTACAGAAACCGAGAAGGGACATTTCATGCTTCAACCGTGAAAAAATACCGCCCGAACGATGACGTTTCTTTCCCTGCCAGGAGCCACGCAAAACCACCCCCAATCGTGGTAAACGAGAAACCGGAATGGGAAGTGGAAACTGTACGCGACCACGGAAGGCGATATGACCGCGACCAGTTCCTAGTCAAATGGGTGGGGTACCCGGAAACAGAGAATAGCTGGGAACCCCGGGAGGGATTAGAAAATGCGATAGAAGCGGTTAACCAATGGTGGGAAGACAACAAACCAGAGGACGAGCTACCCCCTACCATAAACCATGTGATGGTGGCATGGAGCCCAACCCTACCAGAAATCCAACATCTGCGCCCAGACACAGACCAAGGGATATAGGACGGATTCTGGTCCGCCCACTTCGAAAGCAACTTCGAAAGCAGCGAAGATGAGAATCGGGTAATGGAAGATGAAGCAGCATACCTAGCCCAACTGGTCGAGGCGGAGTACTGGCAATAACGAAAGAAAAGAACGTTCCATCCAACAGCCTTACGATGTCAAACTATGAGCAAGTACCATTGAGACTGCGCCATCAGCTAATGGGACTGTTGATGAACCGTGATATTATCCCTAGACCATACTTCACACAACGACTGTTCATACACATCTGTAACAAATGTTTTGAAATAACAACAGAATCTACTGGACGAATGTGGGGAGAATCAGTGTCAGATATTTTTCGTTTCGGTAGCGGGTGCTACCTGAGCACTGAAAAATTTGATGGTTGCATGGAGACGGAAGAAACTGAAATTAAGCAGCAACCCCTTTCCTATGAAGACCTAAGTGAGGCCAACACCTAAGCGAGGCCAACACCTAAGCGAGGTCACCACCAAACATAAATACCACCCACCAGCCCCTAAACCATCGAAGATAACAGACTACCCTACCTAACCCCCAAACCTTTAACCCTTACAAAATTCTTCACTATATTACAAACTTACCCTTACGCAGGAAAGAAAAACCTAAATGTCGACCTACGCAGAAGTCAGCATCAAGGGACGAGACCTCGTTTTGGGGTACCTACTTTACTGAGAAATCATTCCAGAAGA
>PYWC01000016.1:703011-727040 GCA_003182015.1 Tuber magnatum | reverse complement strand
ATGGAAACAGCAGACTTCGACAGACAGTATTCTTAAATATACTTGGTTGAACGGTTACTTCTTTGATCTCCTATTACACCCTGTTCGAAGCCTCCTTTAGCCAGCAGCGCTCGCTTCGTGTTGATCACGAAGCCATCTGCTCCTATCGTACCGCTAGGTGACTAGGGCCTGGTCCGAACAGGTTACAGCTTTGCCTGTTTCTCCACGTTGAAATTAGTAGGTTTGGCAGACCTCTGGTTCTGCCTGCCTGACCCTTTTTCCTTCGTTTTAAACCTTTGGGAGGTCGATGGCATATCTTTTTTCTTGTCGGTTGCCTGAGACTGTTGGACTAGATGGATAATGTGATTACCAAACCGGTTGTTGTCTTTCAGTGTATGTTCAATCTTGTGAAGATTATCAAGGTACTCCTTCAAGCCGGTTGGATGGGGCTCCTTGAGTGCCCATGTATTCTGAACCTCTTGCGCAATGCCTGACCTACCTTATCTCGTACCTGCACTGAGGCTGCATTACTAAGCTTATACATGTAGTCAATTATCTTGTCCAGGTACTCATCAATGTGATGTGGCTTCATTACAAGGTCTTACCACTCAAGAAGGGATCGATCTCTTTCTGCTTTGTCACCACTGAAACTTCATTGGAGCTATTCCTTAAATCCTTTCCACGTTTGCAATGGGTTACTGCTATTAACAGAAATTCTAGCATGCTTGTCTGCCTCCTTATCAATGTGCAAGTGCAGTGCCAAGTACCATGCCTGGGCGGAGTCTTCTAAAAGAGGTGTCACCAGGTTTACCTTGTCTATATCGATCAACCTGCACCCAGCAAAGTACTCAAACTTAATCTCTACCAGGGTCAGAAAACTGGCGAGTTTGGTAACCTTTCCCTTACATGCTGGATTGCCACTCAGCTTTTCTGGCTTCTTTTACCGTGGTCTGCAGGATGGCCGTGAGGTCAATCTGCCCTAAAGATTATGCAATGGCTTCATAGCTTGACGATCCTACCGTCGTTTCTTCTTGTCGCTTCAGTTATTCTTTCAAGCGCCCAGGAAGTGGTTCAAATCAGGAAGAGAGTCGGCATCATCATCTTCCGTACTGTCATAGTCAGAGTCCCCTGGATCTCCTCTGACTCTCACCATACCACTTCCGGGTAGCAAATTTCCATCTCCACTACCCCCTGCATTTCCGCTTTGGGTTTCCTGTGGTCTATTGTATCTATGAAACCGTTCCTCCTGGCCATCTTCATTCCCACCCTTGGTGGGGTTAGCCCCTGATGGTACTGATTCTGGTAGTAGAATGGGGTGCCACCTACTCTCTGTCATTGGGTTAGGAGCTGCCGGAGTTATCTGCAGATATGTCTGAAGCTCTGGGCAACTAAGTGGTTGCATTGGTGGGCCGACATGCCTCCATAACCCATGGTACTCATATGTTGGTCACCTGCCCGCTTCCTTATGTCTTCTTCTATACTTCACTAGGGTCTGTGGTCCCTTTTCATACCCAAATATGTGGTAATGAATTCACCCCATAGGGGTCTCTTCCGACTTGCAGCCTGGCAGCCAGAACCCATTTTGGCTGCGTGAATCACCACTTGTGATGGAGGGGAGACCAGATAGGAGAATTGGTTTTGAGAGAGCCAAGGGAATCACCAGTGTCTAAGGAACTGAGCGGGCAGGTGTTCCCGGTCTGGGGATTGGGGTTCCTTGTCCTGGAGCCTTGGGTGCTCCCTCTTGCTGGTGCCGTACCTGTTCAAAGCATTCAGGTGATGTGGCCTCCAGCGGGTGGAACCCTGGGGTAACAGACACTGCCAGTGGGAAGGTTACAGTAGAAGAGGGGTCAGGGATAGGGAAAGGGACTAGTAGAGGTGTGGGTATTGAAGCGGCTATAGGAGGTATGGGAGTTGCAACCAACAGTGTCCCTGAAGGGATGATAGGAGCAGAGGTCAGACAAGGTGCAGCGTCAGGTGTATCTGGTACCTTAATACCCTCTGGCTTTGACGTCCTTTTCTTGACAAGATATCTATCAGTTGGTCCAATTGTGGGACTGCCCAAAAGACTGCGGGTGATTGAGGAGTGGATAGATAGAGAGCCTGTGGATGCTCTTATGAAGCAGGAGGTATAGCTGTAGCCTTTACCTTTGAGGCTTTCCAACATCCGTATACTCACTGGGATTAGGTAGGTTCTCCATTGTTCATATCTGCCGCTCATGGCCAGTTCCATCCCAAAATTCCCAGGTTTGGTATGGATGAATGGAAGTGGGAGCGTACCCTCTATCATCAGCACATCATTCTCAGTATCAATACTATACCCTTCTTTGAAGGCCTTTTCCAATGCTGCCATCCAATCTTTTAATGCCTGCTGGTCTTACAGCATCTGTAGGTATGCCTCCTGCTGCACTTTGATCCATTCCACTGCTGCCATAGTGATCTGTTTCCGGAATACCCGCTGCTGCTGGTTGTTCGAGTGTCTCATTTCAGGTCAATCGACTTAGCTACCTTGCGGATGATGTAAGGTTTGACGAACTTGTGCGAGAACTCACCAAAGAAGATACCTCATAGTGGGGGAGAGCCCATATTGTGGACAAGGGTAGAATCCTGAAAAAATGAAAGCACCACAGTGCAAGTGTCTGTAATCATAAGATCAATACATTTATCAGGTTCCACTTGGGTTCGAAGTTCGGTACTAGCCATTGTGCTTTCTATCCTGAGCTACTTGTTCCAGACAAGGTTACTAGTATTCACACAAGGTCAATGCCGAAAGTCAATAACAAGTAATCAGGAGAGGAGTAAAGTGAGGAGGTCGCTTAACGATATACCATAACTGGGGCACTCCTAGGAAGATGGATCCCAAGGTTGTGACCACATCAATCAACTTCAAACTTATCGCCAAAAGTCCACCCAATTGTAGGAGTAAAGTAACAGTAAAACTTAATATTGTTAAGCCTGACACTTCACTCTATTAAGGTCTCGAGATGCTTGATTCTTGGAGTAGGAGAGTTCTCACATTGACTTTCAAGTAGTTTTATCTTATGCCAGAAACTCCCCCATCAGTTTACTCCAACTATTCAAGCACACCCTTCTCGACTAAGGGTGGTCCGACAGGTTTCCTGACACACTCTTCAGGCATACATGTGTTGACACACTCTAGTTAGCATTTACCTTATGTGGTCATCATTTCTGTAGTGCATCTCTATTTTGCCAGCCGGAGTGAAAACTTCTTCATATCAGTGCCTTGGCAGTGGCCAATTTTCCAAAGTTGTCTGAGTATATTACAAGTAACTAAGTGTAGCTAGGAAAAAGAAGGAAAGAAAAGCCCAGAGAAAGGAAAAACCAGATAAGGAAAAGCGTGGCCAACATCCCGTGCGCTGCGGGCTGAGTTCCACTGAGGGAGGTGTTGCTGGGGTTGTTGCTGCCCTTGCCGCAGGAGATCGTTACCGCCGATGTGTCCCCTATCTAGCAATACAGGTGGAGAGGTCCTTCCTAGGAAGGGTGGCCGGGCAATAAAGACCGTGAACAATGAAGAACTAAAGCTGTAGGAAGGATGGTCACTTGAGGGATTTGAGGAGGTGGAGAACGAGTTCCTATAATGGTGATTTGAGGGGCTAGGCGTCATTGAGCTATGACCCTGCACTGGCTAAGGAACTGGCTATACCTTTCTCTGCCACACTCTGAGATGAGCAAGCTTCCCGCCAAGCTATGGTTCTGTGAGCTTTGCCTAATTGGCATTAGATTGTACTAACCTGTCTTCCAATTTTCCAAAGTTGTCTGAGTATATTATGAGTAACTAAGTATAGCTAGGAAAAAGAAGGAACGAAAAGCCCAGAGAAAGGAAAAACCAGATAGAGAAAAGCGTGGCCAAGATCCCATCACCTGCGGGAAGAGTTCTACCCTGGAAGGCGTTACTGGGGTTGTCGCTGCCCTTGCTGGAGGAGATCGTTACCACTGATGTGTCCCCATTCAAGGTAGGCTTTGAGGCAAGAGTGTGAGTTGGCCTGCCATGCAGTATGTAACGTCTCCCACCCAGGGTGAGGCAGGTAGGAAACCAAGGCTATGGTGAGGGGTTGTGAGCAAGCTGGAAATGCTTGGATAGGGAAATTTGTTTGCAGTTTGAGAACTTGATCTATGCTTTGTAAGCATTGGATCTCCAGTGGCCAAGGATTGGGATTTCGCTGTTTGGGATTCCAGCTTGTGCTGCCCATATTGCAGCACTTCTTTGGAAGCTGTGCCCATTCTACGAACCTTGCCCTAGACCAGCAATGAGAGCCAGGTGTTGCAGTTGTTGGACCGCATGTTCTTGGACAAAGGCTTGCTGTTTCCTTCTACCAATACAAAAAAGTGGAGTGTGTTGTAGGTGGTGGCTATCAAGGAAGAAAAGTTTTTGGATGGCGCTAATCAGACAAGCAGCATTATGGCTTGCTGCGATAGTAAGTTTAATTCCGTTTTGGAAGGGATCGGTTTTTGAAGATATTAGGATAAGTTCCATGTGTGCCCCCTTGCCTCATATCTTGATGCTTCCCTTGCTTAGAAACCAATTCTCGAAAGAGGGCCCCAGATCTTTATCCAATTCCTTATAGGTGAACTCCCCCACCGTGACGAATCTGGTAAATGCTAATATAAAACCGGCTTGTATAACTGCATCATTGTAGATGTTGGGTTGTAGCTGGTGGAGGTTGTGGACAAGATAGAGATGGGTGAGCAGAGTACGGGTTCGCCGTTTGGGTTTATTATGATTGCACTTTATGCCCTGAATAGCGCACTCCAAGCATGGGTCTGAAAAAGTAGAAGATTCGATCCTGAGATCTGACTGGTAAGACCTAATACCAGCAAGGTAGAGTTTGATTGTTTTAACTTTAATGGTCCCTGCTAGGGAGCATACCTATTCGATAAGCCATGTTGCCCTTGCCGGAAAGTAGCCACCATTGCAGTGCTGGTAATCAGAGAGGGCACAGAAGGTAGTGAAGCAAGTGCGTGGAGTATTATAGTTTCGCCTTGTTGCTGGAGCTAGTCCACGCCACAAGTAGTATGTGGCTACCTGAGAGAGTCCCGATTGGCATATGTTCGAAATCCATGTCTCTGGAGGTTGCAGCTGGCCTGTACTAACCATGGTGCAATGTCAGCTATTTGGTCATGATACAACCTTGAGAGTGCATCTGCCAGGGCATTTTCTTTTGTTGAGATCCAGCGCGCTTCCAAGTCTAGGTCATATTCAGTTCCAAGCAGCAGGCATCTCCGCAGGACATGCATGGATGCCCCACGGATTGTTCAGTTGGACAGGGCATGAGCTACTACTCTATTATCAACATGCATAATGAGAGCTTTTCCTCTCCAGTTTCTTTCCCAGTGCAGGAGCACTTGTTCTATAGTGCGCATTTCCTGGGTATTGATATATTCTCTTCTGCGGGTGATACTGTGAGGAATCGCAATTGAGAATGCTGAGTTAGGATCTGGCTGAGTTGGGATCTGGCTGGGCTTGGTTTCTGGTAAGATAAAAACCGCCAAGTCCTCCGGTGCTGGTGGTATCTGACCATGCCCAGATTACCTCTCACTCCCATCTAGTGATTGACTGCTCTGATGCATGTAGGAGTGCCTTTGACTGCCATGCCAGGTCCTTCTGTGCCTCTCCCAAGATGCGCTGCCTATGGTGCCTTGCGTGAGCTGGGAAGTAAAGTTCCATGTTGTAGAGGCATCGCAGGAACGTTCATCCCAGGGGTGCGGTTGCAGATATGAACTTAAGATATCTAGTTATCCTCTGTATCTCAAGTAGGGAAAGTGATTTCTTTTCCATTGCACTTTCTACTATCCGCTGTGCCTTAAGGAGCTTCTTCTCTGGAAGGTGAGCTACCATACTATCTGTGTCGACCTCCAGCCTAGCAAAGCTAACTCGAGTTCCTTCTCCGTTTTTTGAAGCTTTGATGCTTAGTTCTAGGGTGTTGCACAAGGTGGTGAAAATTGCGGTACATTTTGTGTAGTCCGTTTTGCGGGGTACTATTATTAGGAAATCGTCCAAGTAGTGTATAACACTGGCATAAATGTTCTGGGCAGAAAGCTCATTTTCCAGAACCCAGTGGAAAACCTCTGCGAATAGGTTGAATATATAAGGGGCGGTTTGAAGGCCAAATGGTAGAAAGTGCTCTGTATAGTATCAGTTTTCCCAATAAAAACCCATGAGTAGGATGTACTGTGGCAAGATGGGTATGTAGCGGAATGCTGCTTCGAAGTCTCTTTTAATAAGGATAGAGTGGCGTCCAAAGTGTTGGACCGCTCTAGTGGCCCCTTCTATGCCACTATACTGGATAGCTCTATAAGCTTCTGGGATTCTACTATTGATGGCATTTGTATTACTTGGTGGGTACGAAAGATAGTGAATCCGTCTTTTTCTCCCATATGATTTTTCTGTCAGACCCAGAGGAGATGCAGTATAGTGGCAAGGTAGGCTTTTGCTGTTGGGATATGCTTCCAGGTGTTTCTTGCCCAACTCTGCCATAATATCAGAGGTTACTAGTTATGCGTCTGCCTCAGCTGTGCCCAGGTTGGGATGGATGGTAACTCCCGAGTGGTGCCCTTCATATCTGATTCTGGCGCCAAACCTGTATATCCCCAAAATTGCAGTGATTACCTCTGGGGCCAGGAACCTTATTGTGAGTTGTTTCCACCTGGACACTCGCAGCTGGCCAGATGGCATTGGTAGCTTGTGTGGGGTATACAGTGGGTAGTGAATCGTAGTGTTGGGGCAGGACAATTGTTTGCTAACAGTCTGGCTAGAGGGAATGATAGGTCTAGTTTCTGGTGATGGCTCTCTCATGGTCTTGCAGGCAGTATATACTTGAGCGAGTATAAGCTTGAGCAATTGCAGCTAGTAAAAATTGAAAACAGGGTAATAGTATACTGGGTACATTGACAGAAGCGAGCGGAAAAGACAGAAAACTTGAAAAAAGGCAGAGGGGGAGCTGGGAAGGCTAATGTTGGTTAGAGCCCTGATAGGTAGCGGCTGGGAAAGTAGAATTGCTTGCAGGGCATTGCGGTGCTTTGTGGCTGCTGCCGCAGGTGTAGCATATGTGTTGGTAGCGGCACTGTATTGATTGGCATTCACGATAGTCCCAATTGCGACATGTCTGCTGCCTGGTTGTGAGGACCACTGAGCTATTGTGTCTGAAGGGGGTAGAGGCAGAGCTTTGGTAGCTATGGTTTCCCCTATGTTCAGTGGTGGTATATGGCAATGCTGTACCAAATACCAAGGCAGGAAATGCTTAGGTGGGGATGTTCTCGCGAACGGGGAGCTCTTGTGTTCTTCGTAGTGGTGTGGAAGTGATGCGGTGGTTTTGTGTTTAGGACCGGAGTGCTGGGTGTGCAAAGCATTTTGATGCTATAAGCTCGCTGTCCAGCTGGCGCCATTCGGTACCCATATAAATGTTCTTCCCCCCCACAACTCTCTTCCGGTGAAATTGGAAGTGGTAGGCCTTTACCCCTTCCCATGCATACTTCTCAAACAGCTCATAAAGGTTCATAGTATAGATCGATAGGGAAGCAGGAAGGTCCTCTTGAAGGCCATGAGGGGCTAGCTTCACCAGGATTCTACAGTACACTGCCCAAGCTTTGAAAAAGCTTCTCATGCGATATTTACTTTCCTTGCCATCCCTTTCTGCCTGCTCAAACTCCACTCCTCCAATACTAATTGTATGCTGAGACCCGGCCCTCTCCTTCTCGCTAGCAAGCAGCCAATATATATTGGTCCGTTTGAACCGGTTTTCAATTATTTGAACCAAGGTGCTTCATTCTACCCCAGGGAATAGAACCTCTACCAAATCCGCTGTGCCTGAGAGACTCTCGCTGGTTTGATGGGCTGAGGGCTGGATTGAGTTGTACGTACCCTGCATTGTTGCCTCCTGCCATATAGCTTCTTCTTGCTAGTTTTCTTGTCTCTGTTGAGCCGGCTGGCTCTCTAGTTGTGCAATCTGAATTCTAGTAGGGCTGGGCTCGGCAGGCTCTAGCCTCTGGGTACTCGCGGGTGGGGTTTGAACGTTACTGGAGACTAGGATTAGAGGGGTTTTGGTCTGAGAGGTGAGTCGAAGGATAACCCATTCAATTATATCCTGTTCCTGGGACTGGAGCAGTTCCTTCATTGTGCTTAGGCTGATGGGCCTGTCGATTGAGGCAGGGGATGAGTGACAGGTACTGGTTGAGTTGCTTGGTATAGCTGGAGTCAATGCAAGATGTGAGGATGGGGTTGAAGGAAGTGGAAGTGGGCTGTATATTGGATTGTTTCTAGCCGGGGAGTGACTGTACTGGGGTATACTAGGCTCCGGTTCAACGCTATCGCTAGATGGATCACCAGTTTCTGGGCTTCCTGGGGTTTCCTGGGCAGGCATGGGAGGTTGGCCATAGCGGTAAGGAGCTTGTCTGCTACGCGTGTTTTTTTTGAATTCGGGCTGGTACTCCGCGTCTGGCGGTGGCATTTGAGATGCGTCCGCATGTTGAAGATCTTCATGGGGCCATTAGACTGGTTTTGGGGTGCTTGGCTTGCCATGCAAGCAGTAGTGGTACTTGTATTGGCTAAGAGGGGGTAGATATTGTGTGTGCAATAAAGAACATAAACAATGAAGAACCAAAGCTGTAGGAAGGATGGTGACTTGAGGGATTTGTGGAGATGGAAAACGGGTTCCTATGATGGTGGTTTGAGAGCCGGGCATTGTTGAGCTACAACCTCACGCTGGCCGAGCAACTGGCTATATCTTTCTCCATCACCCTCTGAGACGAGCAAGCTTCCTGCCAAGCTATGGTTCTGTGAGCAGTGCCCAATTGGTGTTAGGTTGTACCAACCTGTCTTCTAACAGTCAAGACACTTGATGAACTGGACTATCTTAGGACAGTCTTCCCATATGCATTGATCTCTATGTTACTCCAGAAGCTACCGTGAGTGGTTTATGTATCCACTATTTACAATTCTTAGGCTTCAAGTGTCTTCTATAGGATACGGTGGTCTAGTAGTGATCCAATGGGCGCTACACATAACCACTATCTCGGATGCACCTTACCTGTAGTAGGAATCATGCTTTTAGTCTCTCTGCACTTCTCTTATAGAGCTTATGGCGTTGGGGACATGTTTGGACTTAGTAGGTGTAAAACTCGCCTGGCTGCCCTGGCAACACCTGGGACTACCTTCGGGACCTTCATTGTTAACTCCTATTAACTCCATCAGTTTTGGTCTGTTTGACTCTGAACAACTTGGAGGACGTACTCCACCTTCAACCCTATGCCCCCTTGTATATCCTGTGAACAGCTTATGGTTGACCGGACGGCAGCGACGCATACGGTGTTGCAAGCAGATCTCCAAAGATTCCCCTTTGCTAGAATGCACACAACTACACAACCATGTGCCCATGATATCAGGGCCTCAAGGCGGGGCCGGAGGGCATGATAGGAATAATGTCTCCAATTTACAGCTTCTTCAGAGTTGTATAGCTTATCCAATAGCATCTCCTGGAATCCCAGATTCCAGTATTATGTATAGCTTCATGTGACAAACATTCCAGTCAGTTTCCCCGAACTTCTTGAGGGACTTTATGTTGAAAGGTAGGGTAACTCAGGACTTTAGACAGGGTAACCCAAGCCCCATGGCAGGGTAACCTGATCCTGAGAGTAGGGTAATCATGTCTGGTGGACAGGGTGACTTTACCCTGTTACCCTGTCTGTTCTGTGGCTGGAGATAGACACTTTTTTCCTTTCTCCAGTTACCCAGCCTAGCCAAGTAACTGCTCCTTCAGAGGTCTCTAACTATGCTGACATCGCTCTTGGGTGTAGTCAAGTACCTAAGTACCTTGTCCATCATTTGTGTTCATCTTGGAGTCCGGGCTATCGGGTCTCTATAGGTCAAGTACCTACTTGCATGCCCATTCCTACCAGTCCACCTTGTGGCTGTTTGTATCGGTGTAGATTCAGGCTACCATAGCGCATGTATGCTGGGTTGTTACATTTCGGAATGTGCTAGTAAGAGGTTTCTGTAGGCTTAAAGGCCTGCTTGCTACAGTATAATTGAATCATGGATTTGTTAAAACATGTTTTGAGTGTTATGCAAAGCGAGCAAGTGACTTGCGGTTTGGAGAAAACTGATGACATGTAAATAGTTTTAGCTACCCCACCTTACCAGATCACTCCTTTATGAATAAAAGATGCAGAAGCCTAGAATGACTTTGTTAGACTTACTCACAACCTCCACAAGGATTCTCTCAAGCCACATGGCTGATGGCCAATGGTGAATATTTGTCACTACCCCATATATATAATCCTTAGCCCCCCTGAAGATGAGGATGAGGAAATGACGGAGACATTTTGAGGCCGGCGGTAGGGGATGGAGGAGGTTTGACCATCCAGGGCAGGGGAAAGATAGGTGTTGATGTATATGGAAGGCGGCCGGGAAGTCAGGGGTTGTGGCAGTAACCGCATCCAGACTCATCTACGTTGCCATCAGCATTATCTATCTCCGTTTCCTTCTCCCTATTTTGCATCTCCCCAACTACTACCTCACGTTGAAGCTCTGGCCCATGGTTCTCTTTCTCCATCTCTAAGTTTCCGACTGTATTTCGTCGGTTAGGTTGCTTGATTGGTTTGAAATCTAACCTTCCCTGGGATTGCGACTTGTGCGTGGGTGTCTTTGGCATTGGATTTGTCTTTGTGCATTTTGGGTTGCGATGTTTTTGTGGAGAGTTGGTTTCTGGGAACTGGTCTTGAAGGTTGGTGCGGCATTTTGAGCTGGTTTTTAAGGTGGTGGAGGGTGTTGAGATTGTCATCGAGGGTATGGAAGGAGCTTTGGCCAGGACAATTGAGGATGAGGCAGCACATTGGACTTCCTATGTGGGTGCGGGGTCAGTGGCGATGTCTAGAAGTGCGGCAAGGTCGTGATTGATCACGGTGGACATCAATTGCTGGGCAAGGTTGGCTGTTTGCCTTGACTTTCTTTTCTTGCCAATGGTGGAGTTGTTTAAGCTTTGTAGGGGCAGGTTAGATCTTTGAGGTTTGTCATAGAAGGAAAGAAGGAAACGGTACATACCTTTTTTGTGAGTGCTCTCTTCTGTGCGAATTGAGTATCCCTCTCAGTGGTCCAGGCTTCCCGTGGTTTCTGAAGCTTTGTGTGGAGTTTATGGAGCTCTTGATCTAGTTTTAGTTGTAGAACCTAATATAGTCAGTATAGGCTGGGGGGAAGTGCTTCTCATGGAAGAGGTACCTTTGAATTGTTCTGAGTCTCTAAACGATCGATACTCTCTCTCGCCTCCTTCGCCATCCTTCCAAGCTTTCTCTCCAACTCCCGGATCAACTCTTCCAGATACTCTTAGAAGTTATTAACATTCCTCATAGCTATACTGGACTTCTACAGACTTATGCGCACATCCTACGTACTTGTATAGTGAGGAACACTTAGACCGCCTCAACAAGAATGGCATCAAGTCTGGAGAGCAAGATCAAAAAGTTGTACTATCAAACAGAGCAGTGCAATTGCTTGAGTAAAATGAATAAATCAGGATAGTCTGCACAGATATACTCAATTTGACGATATGGTACAGTATTGTAATCAAGAAATAGTCTATCTATGGAGTTCTTTTTTCATGAGATAAACAAATAGATCTAGTAATCACTCATATAACATGTTCACACCTAGGGTGCTAATCACGCTTCAAGTATAATAGTAACAGGTGGCCTACTTGCTCGGCAAGAGGCAAGAGCTGTGTAGACTAAAGGAGGCTTTGAAGGGGTGTAATAGGAGATTAAGAAGTAACTGTTTAACTAAGTATATTAAGAATACTGTCAGTCAAAGTCTACTGTTTCTATTGTGGAATCAGCGGTATTTAAATTCAAGTTCCCACTTATCTCTAGCATAAGTGATAATATAGTCTCTTTCAAAGTATCCAATGCTACCTTGGAAACATAGTCAGTATCAAATAATACTGCGAAACAAAACATAAAACATTAAAAGTATCAAGCGATATCTTTGAAACATGTTAAGTATCAAACGATACTATAAAACAAAATACAAAATATTTAAATTATCAAGTAATATCTTTGAAACATAACAAGTATCAAATAATGCCATAAAACAAAACATAAAACATAACCAAGTACCCATACCAGTTACAGCCCAGATAGCAAATTATGAAATCTGGGTGTCAGCAATGTGCTGGGTGTTGGGTGACAATGATGCATCGGGTATTGGGCTACAAAGATATACTGGGTATTGGGCGACAGCTATGCACTGGGTCCTGGTACGCAGTCTTTGGAGGAACTTGTTATTTGCTTAGTAGGAACAAAAAAAGGATCCTAATGTACTCCCAAGAGGTATACAGGGTACCGCTTTCACATCCTTATTATAAAAGATTATTTGCAATGATCTTAGATGATGCTCTGGACAGCTTCAAAGTAGTATCTTGAAGCTGTAAACAGACTCTTAGAGCTAGTTTTGGCTCTGTGACCAGACATTCTGTATCCCCTCAGGAGACATATTTTCACCAAGTAGAAGAACCTTGCAAACCACACAAAGGGCAGCTTTTCATACACCAAGCCAACTTGGAATACTGGAAGCTGACATATCCTATGATGCTTCTGACTCAGATACTAGCAAGATTCCACTAACTCCAATACCAGTCCATAATCTTTTTCATAAAGCTAAGATAACATAAAAAAAGAAAGCATATTTTTCACCACGTTAGGCACCCCCCACAAAACCCATAAAACTTATATTATTATTTTTACACCAAGCCAGGGCATATTTATGTTGAGTTGAATACCAAAACTGAAGCAAAGTTGTATTAATACATGTTTTTACACAAAGTTGCTATAGAATATGTTCACCAAGTTAGACACCCTTGCAAAACCTATAACACTTGTATTATTATTTTTATACCAAGCCTGGGCATATTATTGTTGAGCTAGATACCAAAACTCAAGACAATCCATATTGTATTTTTATAAAGAGCTTGCATAATACAATCATCTCTCAAAAGTATTGTCCCACATCCTATTTCAACCAACCTGCCTACATTGACAAGAGTACAACAATAGCCATTTCTTTATCCAATCAGGCCCAAATTAAATGAATGTATATACAAATCAATCCTAATGAACAGTTCTTCAATACTTTGTATAGTAACCATGTACCTTTCGCACTGCATGTCAATGATGTGGCATAGATCTGATCAACTTGTCAATCAATGGTTGGGGTACTGTCCACCATGCTTTCTTCAAAGCAGTTTCAAATATTGACCAATTGCCCTCATTGTTCTTCAATAGCCATAAGCGAGAGTTGCACTTCTCTAGAATAGCTTTCATTGCTTTATGGACATGCTCGATTGGGTTCAAAATCTGGGCTGTGTGGAAGGTGTAGTTGTAGTAGGATATCATGGTGGCAAAACCAGCTCATTGTGCTGTTGGAGGTATGAATCTTGGCATTATCTTATAGGAAAAATATTCCAGGCTAGTAGCATGGAAGAAGATCTTTCTCGAGAGTCTGAATATAGGAGTCAGAAGAGTATCCTTTGCGTGGAGTAGTCTTATCTCATTGCATGATTACTAAGTCTGACTGGGTACCAATCCAAATATAACCCTAAATCATCTGTGACCACTCTGGTTTGACATGTGCCTGTAGATTGACCTTATCTCCATCGTACCTTTAGCTAGGTAATCTGAAAAGCCAATTATTTGGTATTGAAGGATTATTTTGTATGGTAGTTTTGTTAGAGTATGTCACCTATAAATTGTGATTAGCTTAGCATACCAGAGACTATAAATTTAGAAAGCTTTACCTCATCTAGCATTTGGTCCTTTTCATGCATGTATCTTGCATGCACCAAGCATTTGACCACATCAATCCTCTTTAAAGGAATCCACTTTTTGGCACACGATTTGCATGAGTAGAAGTTGCCGAGAGCGTGGTGTAGAGTAGCCTGACTGGGGCTATCAGGAGTCTCTGCTACAAGAGCCTTCCAAGGAATTCTTGGATACCTTTGGACAATTAAGCATACTGTAAAGACCTCTCATTAGGCAATCTTGGTCCGAGGCTAGTATAGGTTATAGGCTGTATAGTCACTTACTTTATGGTCAGACAGTAACGACAAGTATGTGAAAACTAGCCTACGAAGACCGACATATATATGACTGTACATCTATACCAAGCTCGGATACAACCAAGGATGTTCTAATGCAACTAGAGTCTTACAGTAGGGCTGTTTCTTGTCTCATGTCAGAGCCTGGAAAGGTTCCAGGTAGAGATCGCCTGAAGGTATCTAGATACTTAACCTTGTAAACATGAAAGTAGCATTAGAGCGGTAGAAGAATTGGTACCGGTGGTTACTCTGTATACCAAACTGACCTAGGGAAGTTACTCTATCTTAGATAGAAAGTTGCCCTACTATAGCAGTTCAGTTACTCTACCTTAGGAGAGGTATTAGCCTATCTTAGGAAATCAATATTACATAAAGGTCCAGGAAAAGTGACAGGGATGTTTCTTATGCAGAATTATATAGGATGTTTGAATATGAGCTCAATCAGGGAATATCTTATTGTCATATAAAGCGACAAAAATAGTCAAGATTGTAAACCGACAAAATCCTATGTCCAACACCGCCCTCTGGGCCTGATGTATAGA
Source organism: Tuber magnatum (assembly GCA_003182015.1). Classification (NCBI taxonomy): domain Eukaryota; kingdom Fungi; phylum Ascomycota; class Pezizomycetes; order Pezizales; family Tuberaceae; genus Tuber; species Tuber magnatum. The sequence continues at coordinate 712,423 of PYWC01000016.1, read as the reverse complement.
CAATACGTCATCTCCCGTAGGCTAGTTAGTTGCTTGCATGCTAGTTATTTTATATGTGTGAAGGCCGGCAAGTAACACCGCATACGTTGCCACAATCCTTCCATCCAAAAGCTGTTTGCAGGATATACAAGGGGTCATGGAGTGTTCGAGTAGTTACATGAAGTGGTTTTTGTATATATAGCCTATTTATCCTTATAAGCCTATAGAGATAGGTTAGTAGGAATCATTGGAAGCCTTTCGGTTATCTTAGAAATCTACAATACCTTGAGAAGGAACTAACAAAGTGGACTATCAACCATCTACCTGGCCATGTGCCTGAACACTCTAAGATATCTAGAGATTGTTAGTGAACTCTAGACTGCAGGAGTCTTGTCTTGGAGGAGGTGCGTTAAGTATGTTAGCTGCGCATAGCACCCGTGAAAGTTAACGACTGTGTAACGTGTTCGGGCCAGGCCCTAGTCACGTAGCGGTACGATAGGAGCAGATGGCTTCGTGATCAACACGAAGCGAGCGCTGCTGGCTAAAGGGGGCTTCGAACGGGGTGTAATAGGAGATCAAAGAAGTAACCATTCAACCAAGTATATTTAAGAATATTGTCTGTCGAAGTCTGCTGTTTCCATCGCGGGAATCAGCGGTCTTTAAATACAGCATATCGCTTATCTCCAGTATGAGCGATATTGCAAAACATTGTGTGTATCAACCGATAGCACACGAAACATTACAAGTATCAAATAATACTGTGAAATCAATCATAAAGCAATGTGAGTATCAAGCGATAGCACACGAAACACTACAAGTATCAAACGATACTGTGAAACCAAACATAAAATCCTAGTAACCCGTACCGGTTACAGACTGTGCCACCTCACTGTGGGAGTCGGTAGACTAAAACTATCATATCGAAGTAAGTAGAAGGTAATAGTAACAAATATGTAGCCAGCAGTGGTTCGAACCAAATATTCTGCCTAACTTGCATAGATGAATGTGTATTAGTAAAGAGAGTTCTATATTGGCTAAGTTATCTATCGGCTTGCTGGTTCGCCACAAGCAAGCCAGCAAGGTGAAAGGTTTTTCTTCTGCAGCTGTATTGGGAATGTAGTACACAACCACTTCATGTTTGATAGTTAAATTGCCTGAGCAGGCCAGCTTTCATGAAGGAATATTACTCTGTAATGGTGTTGGGCAACCCATAGGAGTTGGGTGTGCTCGTGAACAGAGGACTTAGGAGTGATAGAGAGGGGCTAGCATTATATGATTCTACTTAAGTAAATGCAAGACCTCTTCTTCTAAGGCGATCAACCATTCTCTCAAGAACTTATTGAGTGAAGCTGTGGCTTACCAATATTCAGTTTTGCTATTTTGATTCTTCTTGATTTTGTGTGAACTTTTGTTTCTTCAGAAGAAAGCTTTTAGTGTGGTCATATCCTAGGGATCCATCTTCTCAGAGGGAGCTCCCATTACACATATGTATTTCTTCCCCTGAGGTGTGAGCTTATTTGGCCATCCAGATCGAGGTCGTGTACCTAAGACTTGATAGTCTTTCCAGTGTTTAACAGTACACGAGATGGTTTGATACTCACAGTTAAACTCTCTAGCCAACACAGCTAGCAATCTACCAGCCTCCTGTGCTGCAATGATAGCTGCACATTACACAGATGTGAGATCTCTGCATAACCCACTTAGAGTCCTTCTATTTGCACTTAATTCTGTGCCAAAAGCAGGCATTATAGTTTTTTGGTAGAGGGTAGTGTGTTTGGAGTCGGTTATGTAGTTTGAACGGAGTTGTGTTTGGAGGGGCTGCGTGGAACAGTACTTTTGAATAATAGGTTTATCATAAACCTATTATTATTTTACACAAAGCTGCTATAATATTATAAAGGATATTCTTTACCTAGTGATGCACCTCTGGAAAACCTATACAATAAGTATAGGTATTTTTCTATATCAAGCTAGATACTCTTGGAAAATTCCATCAAGGTAGTTGACATGATTTGCAGAATAGACACTCCTGGGCCATCCAGACAGATTCTGATTAGTGCAACTTGTCTAATGGAAGGAGTAGTAGAGTAGTCTTAACCCACCTATTACAAGCTGACCTTATAATACAGATCCTCTGGAGGGAGGCCAGTAAGGAATAGAAGAACTTAGATCCCCCAGCCCAGGACCACAACAACAACCAGTATGGGTTCTTTTTTACAATAGACCTTATTGAGTATCTTTCAGCAAGCCAGTTACATCCCTGCGAAACCTACAACAAATGTTATATTGTTAGATAAAGCACATAAAGTTTATCTCCACTAAGCTAACCTAGTATCTAAATAAACTTCTGCAGTTGGACAGGGTGGAGGAAGTCTACTGGCATGCAGTGATTTTCACTTAAGACCAAGGTCACTGATAGAGGGTCTTGTGGTCATGATCCAGTTATTAACAGCTCAGAATGATATGTATTAATAGCTTTAGGTGGTACCAATCCCAAGTCAACAAGCCAAATGACGAATATATATGCTAGTAGTCCCCTCCTATCAGTGCTCCCCCTTCTAAGTTCCCACCATGCCAAAAATGCCTTTGGATATCTATGACAAGTTGCTTGGTCCAAATTCGGCAGACAAATCAAAAATGGTGCATGCCAGGCCTACAGTGAAAGCGAATAGTTATATTAAAAGTAGTTGGACCTAGTAGGCTACCTTATTGTATTCCCTATATATTCAAATTCTAACAAATTAATACCAGTTTTCATATGAATAGGCAGGAGAAGGATGTCAATCCAGATCAGGTACTAGAGAAATTAGATCCAAAAGACATCTGTGTATTTCTTTCCTGGAAGGCAAGAGAAATAATTGGAAAGAAGGGGCACCATCCTTCCAGGTCCATTATTCTTACATACTATAATAGGCTTCAATAGTGAGTATTGAAAAATCAATTAGAGAAACTGGAACTTCTTACCAAGCAAGCAGCTATGTTCCTGTTCTACCAATGACATTGAGCTTATACTAGTTGGTGTTACAAGACTTGGAAGTTGAATGCAACTTCTAAGGATAATGTAAGACAACTATACAAGCAAGAATACAGGTTGTTGACTGTTGCAAGTGATAAGGTAAAAAAGCCCCAAACAATATCTTAACACACCTCCACCTCCCCCTGTTCCTCTACTCCAAAAGCATATTCACCTTCCTGGTAACCTGCTCATGCACATATCCTCCCCTGTGGTATTAGTCACAGGCCTACTAACATGGACAATCTGCGAGTCCATTACTGGTTTGTTTTCCCTTTTAGTAACTGTGAGATTTTCATTATAGCTGCTAACGGTTCTGTAAAAACAAGCAGGAATCTTTGGATATTGAGTTGTAGGAATAGGGGGTTCAGGTATGCAGGAGGTATGGGAGGCATGCTACTATTGGGCATTCAGAGATGGGGGGATATAGGGGCACTCAACTGTGGGGGAGCATTCGACGGCCAGTGGGCACTCGAGTATATAGGGGTAGTTGATAGTAGGTGAAAAATGGCATTGAACTGTTGGAGGGTGGTAGCTGAAGATGGGGCAATTGTGTGCAGGATAGTTGAAGGTGGGACAATTTTGTATTGGGCAATTGAGTGTGGAACAGTTGATGGAAGGAAGTTTGACCTCAGAACAGGTAAAAGTGTGACAATTCAGAGTGGGACAGTTCAGAGCAGCACATTTCACTGCAGAGCTGGTGGTAGAATTGCCATACACCATCCCACTAATAATAAGTACTAGAAAGAGTACAGGGTATCCATGGGAGGAGAAAAACTGTAAAGATTATAAGATGAGCGAATCCATTGCTGCAATTAGGGTTATTTAGCGGTTGTAAATTTCTGGCACTAAGCTTTGATCTATAATGCTATGGTTGATTGAGAAGAGTCTGGAGAGGGTGTTGATCCTGATTCTGCAGGATCAGACATCCTTGGTTGATAGATTGGGAAGTAAGTGGTAATTTTGTGAAGAGTGAGTAGTAGTTTTGTGGGTTAGAAAGAGATGAGAGATGAAGATCTTTTATAATAGACAACCACTCTCTCCATAACCCTTTCTTCTAACTTACTATAATAACCTCTCGTTACGTAGCCAAGGCTGCCTAACACTAGAGTCTTACAGTAGGCTAGGCCTTAACCTATACTAGAAGCCAGTAAGGTTCCAGGAAGACTTAGTTAAACAACTGTTATTGGTTGTTGTAGTGGCTAAGTAACTTAGTACTTGTGCCAAGGTTGTTTGCTCGCTTACAACCATGGGCACTCTCAAGGGTGCCTGCCTGCTCAACATGACTTTATAGCTCAACATGACTTGTAGCTTAAAGTAACTTTTTGTGGCTCAACATCACTTTTTGTGGGACCAAATTGTGGCGCAACATAACATTATGTCTCAACATTAAGGGATTTTACCTTGTGCTCAGACATGTCATAGTTACGGGACACTCATAACAACAAATATTAGAGAATAAAAACATCAATAGCTTAATCCTTATTATTCCAAACAGTACCGGACTTTGGATTCAGAATTCCTTCATAGGTTTAATTATCCAGTATAAGTTTCAAGTTCCTGGAACTACTGAAATTAAATCGGTTCAGTAAAGAAGATAGCTAGTGTAAGCGGTACGGGTACTAGGTTGTTTTATGTTTGGTTTCTCAGTATCGTTTGATACTTGTATTGTTTCGTGTGCTATCGGTTGATACACACATTGTTTTATGTTTGGTTTCATAGTATTGTTAATACTTGTATTGTTTTGTGTACTATCAGTAGTTACACACAATATTTTGGAATATTACTCATACTGGAGATAAGTGATATGCTGTATTTAAAGACCGCTGATTCCCACAGTGGAAACAGCAGACTTCAACAGAGAGTATTCTTAATATACTTGGTTGAACGGTTACTTCTTTGATCTCCGATTACAGCCCGTTTGAAGCTTTCTTTAGTTAGCAGCACTCGCTTTTTGTTGATCAAGAAGCTATCTGCTCCTCTCGCACCACTACGTGACTAGGGCCTGGCCTGAACACGTTACATTTTTTTAACCTCAGCAAGTGGTTAGAAACCTGCAGGGACCTGGTCTGATCAACCTGCGAAGCATCCAACAACGAAGCTAGCAGTGGGGAGTGGTAGAACCAAGGAAGGTTTAGCTCCACCAATACGACACAATTGAGTCACGGGAGACTCGAAGTGGGAAGCAGGTCCCACGACAAGGCCTTACCGAGAAAAGGCAACTAAAGAAACCGAAAGTGCCCCAGAGCAACTTCTCAATTGATGAAGCAGAAAGACAACTAGCGTGAGACTTGGCCAAGCAGACCTTCCGCGAATTGACTGACGAATTAGTAAAGGCAGCAACCAGCCTTGCTGGGCTATTTCCCCCCAGCCCCAGTAAAGGAAAGGCACCGGCGCAACCACCAAAGAAAGACAGCATACCTGTCGCGACACCTGAGAAGTAAGACAGCGACAAAGAAGCATTAGATCACACGGTAGTAAAGCAGCCACCAGATGAATTCCCTACTAACTCTCCAGAAAGCTCATCAGATGGCGACTCCAGTACTGAAGAGTCCAAACACAATATGTCCAAAAGTGAATCTGCTGGGCGAACAGGACCTAAAATCAAACTTCTGCTGCCACCCTCGTTCTCGGGCAAGAAGGATGATTTAAAACCTGAAGAATTTGACCGATGGGTAACAACCACCTCTCAATACCTGGCCCTACATGGAGTGGAAAAAACCAAAGAAGGAAGTGGAGCATACTTTGGAAGCTTCCATGCCAGAAAAGCAGAGGAAGCATACCATCAAGCAATGAACCACCATGAGAGTAGGGAAAAAATCCGAGGAACGACCCTGATAAAATACCTGAGAGGGAGATTCCAATCCTCGTGAAATACGGGAGAACTATTCAAAAAGTTCAAGGATATCCAGCAAGTACAAAATAGCAAAACAGAAAGAATAACCTTGGTCGCGGCGGATCTCTTGATGTATCATGGACGATTGCCTACTGGAATGGTATCTCAGTACACATTGCGACAAAGACTGTATCAAGCAATGCACCCCAGACTGCGCCAGAAGGTAGCACCCATGGAAGAAAATGGAGACTCCTTTGACAAGATAGTCAAACGGGCCGAACGAAAGGACGCTATCCTGTATGAAACAGGAGTTTACCGAACCCACATACCACAGCAGAAGAACAGCAAAGGATCATCATCGCGGGACAGTGCAAAAAAGGATAAACCATATCACAAAGATTCTAAAGACAACAAAGAGAAGAAGCAGAAACGATACGATGAAGGCACATGTGTCGCATGCGGGAAAAAGGGACACTATGCAAAGGACTGCTATGTCAACAAGTGAAAAGGAAAATCAACTTGGCAAGAAACAAGTATGAACCACATGGAAGCAACCAAATATAATGAAGTGGAAATTAACTCGGTGGAAATGGAAAGCCTCCGAAAGCAACCAATGCTAGCAATCAGGCCCCATGACGTTGTTGAAGGAATGATTCATATAGAAGGCCACCAAGCAAAGGTACTATTCGACACGGGAACAATCGGCTGCGACATAGTTAGCGCCACCTTTATCTCTACCTATGGCATCCCTACGGAGCCTCTACCCCAACCGACAACAGTCAATATGGCCATAAAAGGCTCCCGCTCCTCAAGCCATAAAAGGTGTGGTCTGATGGTGGGAATCGGAAAAAAGAAATGGACAAATCAGGAGATGTTGGTAGGAAATCTCGTAAGATACGACGCCCTCACAAGAATGCCTTTCCTAAAAAGACATAAGGCTCTTATCAGGTGTGGGGATACAGCAGTGGAATTTCCCGATGACAAACTGCCTGCACTATGCAAACCAACAAGTTGGGAATTTCGAGCCACTGTGTCAGACACCACTACAACAACATTGTTGGAAGAATACAAGAATGTATTCCCGAACAAGGTCCCTGAAACGCTACCCCGTGTGCATAAGATCAGCCACCACATTCAGCTAAAAGATCCAACCGACCTACGAAACCAACCAACACACTCGATCCCAGAAGGCTACAAGGAGAAACTCATGAACTGGATAAATGAGAAATTATGGGCGGCAGTTATCATACGACAGGAAGTTGCCGGAGCGGCACCTATGTTTGTACAACCCAAGTCAGATGGAAGGATCTGCCCCCTGGTAGACCTGAAAATCCAAAACAACAACACCATCATAGATAGTCCATAGATTCCAAACCAACAGCAGATCCTTAACTGAATAGGACAAGCGAAATTCAGGAGTAAGATTGATCTAAGTGATGCATACTTCCAAATACGAGTGGACAAAGACAGCGTTAAGCTCAATTCATTTAAAACCCCCTTGGGAGGATTTGTCAGTAAAGTAATGCTACAAGGAGACATGAATGCACCTGCAACCTTTATGTGGATAATCGAAGACCTCCTAAGTGAATTTCTACATCATTTTGTATGGGTATACATTGATGATATTCTCATATTCTCAGAGACGTCAGAAGAACATGAGAAACACATATGCCAGGTATGTGATCGACTCAGAAAGGCAAAATTCTATGCAAGCAAGAGGAAATCAGTACTATTCGCAGATAAGCCGGAAGTACTAGGACACACAGTGGATAACGAGGGGATCCATGCCTCTCCTCAGAAAATATCAAGCATCGTAGGCTGGGAAACACCTTGTAACAAGAAGGAATTGCAACGCTTTCTAGGAATAGTGAACTATGTGGTGCAGTTCCTCCCACACTATGCTACCTTGACAGTACCAGTAACGGATCTGACAGGAAATACGGAATTCGTATTGACGACCACCCATCAGACCGCATTTCACCTGGTAAAAAAGTGAATCATCGACCACAAAGTCATGCGACCAATAGACATATGAAGCAAGGAACCAATTTGGCTAATTATGGATGGCTCAGATTTAAGAATTGGAGCATGGGTGAGACAGGGACCCACATATGAGATGGCTCAACCAGCCGCATTACACAGCAGGAAGTTCACCAACGCACAGATGAATTATTGAACTACCGATAAAGAGGCCTTAGCGATAGTGGAAGCACTTAATTGGTTCCACAATGTACTAATGGGAAATTCCCTTATCGTAGTTACAGACCACCAACCCTTAACACACCTACGACCGGTAGAGAAGCCAAGCAGAAAGCAAGTTAGATGGCTAAGTGCCTTGGGAAAATACAACGTAAAGATAGTCTATGTACCAGGAAGTGCGAACTATTTAGCTGATGCCCTTTCACAGATATATGAGGGAGGATCAGACTTGAAACCACTCTATGTCCATGATCATACAAAGGAAGCAAACGACATCTTGGATAACGCAGTCTGCGAGCAAGAATCAAACACAATGGAACCTGAAAGAGATATCTCCGCTACCTCCCCTCCTTACTCACACACTGAGTACCCTAATGAGACTCCTGTACCCTCTGACAGCCCTTGCTCAATAACTGCCGGAAATGATAGGGGCGATCAGTGCACCCTGTGAAAGATGCCACGCGAAGAACTGGAATATAGCATGCTACACTACTCGCACTGTAATGTGTATCATTGTCTATATCATCAAACTGATATCAAATTCACAAACAACCACCCTAGACGAAAGAGGGAGGCAACCCCTCATCCCCTTAGTAAAGGACCAAGCCCCCCAAGTACAGACATCAACCCGAGCCCTGCGGAGTGCTCCGAAATTAAGGACTGGGAATGGCAACAAGCGATCGGAGGGAGACCAGATAGTGCCGGGGAAGGGCCGTCCACCCTTGCCCAGCCAATGCCCAGGTCTTATCCAATCCCGGCACTGCTAAACCCAGAAGCCCCAACTTTCAATATGCTACAAGCAGATAGTCCGCTGGAACGGGGGCACTCCTAGGAAGATGGATCCCAAGATTGCGACCGCACCGAACAACTTCAAACTTATCACCAAAGTTCACCCCAATATAAGAGTAAAGCAAATGGTAAAACTTAATATCGTTAAGCCTGCTGCTTCAGTCAATTAAGGTCTCGAGAGGATTGATTGTTCGAGTAGGAGAGTTCTTGCATAGACTTTCAGGTACTTTTATCTTATGCCAGAAACTCCCCCATTAGGTTACTCCAACCATTTGAGCACACCCTTCTCCGCCAAGAGTGGTCCGACACATCTCCAGGCACACCCTTTGGGCATGCATGTGTCGACAGACTCTAGTGGGCGTTCAACTTATGTGGTTATCGTTTCTGTGGTGCATTTCCATTTTGTCCACCGGAGTGAAAGCTTCTGCGCATCGGTGTCTTGCCAGTGGCTAACAGTCAAGGCACCTCATGGACTGGACTATCTATGACATCCATCCCATATGCATTGATCTCTACTTCATTCCGGAAGCTACTGTGAGAGGAGTATCTATTTACTATTTACGGGTCTCGGGCTTCCGGTGTCTTCTGCAGGATAC
>PYWC01000016.1:663185-702208 GCA_003182015.1 Tuber magnatum | reverse complement strand
CTCGCGGGTGGACCCAGGTACCCAAGTACCTGGGCAGCTAATTCTGTTCACTCTCGAAGCCCAGGCCATCAGGTCTCCGTATGTCCAGTAGTCACTTGCCAGCCGGTCCCTACCTGTTCGCCTCCAGGCTACCTGTATGGGTGTAGGTTCCGACTGCTATAGCTCATGTGTGCTGGGTCGTTACATCACTCCCCTCTTCTCTACGGTCCGTTCCGGACCATTAGCATTGTCTGTTATTTCCCAGACTTGATTCCCCCAAGACCCGATTGTCACTTGGCTTGGACGGATATCTTTCCTGGAAATCCAGCATAGCCTGTAAGCCTGTCCCTTCTAGCATCTCATAGGGCTTCCATGAATTCTCCTCAGCCCCGTAGCCTTCTCATGAAACCAGGTACTGGACGAAGCGTGACGGAAACTTCGTCTTTGCACCACCATACCATTGAGTGTCCAAAACAGCTCCAATAACGTAACTTGGCTCATTGTCCACAAGGTCCGGGGTAGGGACATCCTTGACCCTACCTGATCCCGGATCCTCACAGTATGGTTCGAGCAACATGACATTGAAAACTGGGTGGAGGCTCCATCCGGCTGGCAGTTGGAGTTCGTAGGCTCTGTTACCCACCCGACGTTTGACCACAAAAGGTCCAAACATCTGGTGGTCCATCTTCTCCATTGGACTTTTCGTGCGGATGTTTTTTCTGTTCAACATCACGCAGTCCGCTGTCTTTCCCTGCCCAGCAGCCACATCCTCCAAGGTAACATAGTCTGTTGATGGTAAACTTTTCTGATCATGCTATTTCTGTTGCCTTTCCTGTCCCCATTGAATCATTTCTCGAATCTCCTCCCTGGCTCCTTCCAATTCCTTAACGGAGAGCTCGCTGCCAGGGTGTATCCCTTGATTATCATACACGACACGCGACCAGTTTGTCCTGGGGTTAAACCCATAATTGATCTTAAATGGTGACAACCTGGTGGATTCTGATGTCGAGGTGTTGTACATAAACTCCGCAAGGGGTAACAGCGAAACCCAATCATCTTGTTGGCAGGAGCAGTAACTACGCAAGTACAGCTTTCATGTCGCATTAACCCTCTCAGTTTGCCCATCAGTCTCAAGGTGGAATGCAGTCGAAACGTTTATTTTCACTTGCAACAAGTGAATTGGACTAATCCAGAACTTGGATGTGAATCGGCCCTCTCGATCGGAGATGATTGACTCTGGGAGTCCATGAAGGCGCCAAACTTCCTTCAGGAATATCAAGGCCAGCTCCTTGATAGGTACCTCCGTGGTCAGGGGTATGAAATGTGCCATTTTCGAGAATCTGTCCACTGTGACCCAGATTCTGGTATACCCTTCGGACTCGGGCAGTGCTACAATGGGGTATATTGAAATCGCGGTCCACGGTCGCATGGGAACATCAATAGGTTCCAGCAGACCAAACTTCTTATACCTGATGGACTTATTTCTTTGGCACGCATCACATGTCCGCAGGTAGTCGGTGATGTGCTCACCCATCTTCGGCCAGTAGAAGTTAGCCCTAACCCTGCCAATGGTCTTGTAAGTCCCGAAGTGTCCCACAATTTGGGAGTCATGTTTTGCCTGCAAGGTTGTTTGCTTCAGATTCTGACCCTTGGGAACATACCACCTGTTCTTGTACAGGAGTAAGCCCTTTTCCGTCGTGAAATGTTGGTCGACCTCTTTGTCACTGGGAGCCGTTGCCTTCAGGATCCTTAAGTATTCCTGGTCTACGGTTATCGCCACCTGCAGTTGGTCCAAAAGGGAAGACTGGAGCTGAAATTCTTGGCACACCTGCAACACTTGTGGTCGCAAGACATCCTGTTCCTGGCTCCCAACGAACTGTCTGGGGTGAAAAAATGACTATGGCAGAAAATCACTCCCTCCTTCAGGCCGGTAGTCCCCACGCCGCGACAAAGTATCTGCCTTTTCATTCTACTGTCCTTCTCGGTAAACCACCTTGAAGTTAAACGGTTGCAGGAACTCAGCCCAGCGGTGCTGCCTACAGTTAAGGACCTTGGTACTGTTAAAGTACTCCAAATTCTTATGATCCATATAGATCACCAATTGGTCCGTTACTGAGTGTAGCAGATGATCCCATTCCTTGAATGCCGCCATGATGGCAGTCATTTCCTTATCATAGACATCATAATGAATCTCTGCTGCGTGAAACTTCCTACTATAGTAGGCTACTGGATGCCATATCTTATCTTCACAGAACTGGGAGAGGACGGCTGCTAATGCGAAGTCACTACCGTCGGTTTCCAGCCGGGTTGGCCATTCAGGGTCACAATGTGCTAGGATAGGTTTGGATGTAAACGCCTGCTTGAAATGGTTGAGGGCCTGCTCCCACACAGGTGTCCATTCCCATCGGACATCCTTCGTTGTCAAAATCTGTCAGAGGTTTCGCTATCTTGCTGCAACCCTCTATGAACCGACGATAGAAGTTGGCAAAGCCTATAAAGCTTTGAACGTCAACGACGCATGTCGGAGGTGCCCAATCCCTGATTGTCTGCACCTTCTCCGACAACATAGAGATCCCCATATCGGAGATCTTGTATCCGTTGAATTCAACCTCCTGTTGGTGGAAACTGGACTTCTTCATGCTTACACATAGTCTAGCTTTCCGCAATTTCTCCATCACACATCTCCCCATTGCAACATGTTCTTCCATAGTTTCAGAGTAGATCAGGATGTCATCCATGTGTGCAAGGACTCCTTCATCCATGAGATCCTGAAAGACCTCCTTTATCATGCTTGGGAAAGTTGCCAGGGCATTACACAACCCAAACGGCAGGACCGTGTATTCATACAGTCCATATCTGTACCGGAATGCCGTCTTCCATTCCTCACCTTCTACCATCCTCAGAAGGTAGTAGCCATTCTTCAAGTTCAACTTGGTGAACACAGCGGCTTTTCCTAACCGATCTGGCAGTTCATTCATCAACGGTAGAGGATACTTACTCTTCACGCGGATTTCATTCAGCCCTCAGTAATCTATCACCAGTCTTAATGTACCATCTGGTTTTGGGACGAACAGGATAGGGGCTGCTGCCGAGGAACTGGATTGCCATAGCTTTCCCATTTGCAGCATGTCATTGAGATATTCCTGCAGTGCCTTAAGCTCCTTTGCCGATAACGGATAGATAGGCCCAAAAGGAGGTTGTGTTCGGGGTTGCAACTCGATCGTATAGTCATACTTCGTCTGCTCTGCTAGGGCCTCAATCCGTTCTTGACTGAAGATATCCCCATAGTCCTTATACTCGGGGAGTAGCTTAACTGTAATGTCAGTACCTTCCTCATCGGAAAATTGCACAATTCCCAATAGATACACAATACTAGGGTCTTCGGCTAGTAACTCTTCATCGGTCATGAACACTAACCGACCCTGCCCTGCCCGGCAGTTAGCCTTGCAGAAATCTGAGCGCCATGTTAGTGATCCTGTCTTCCAATCTATGTCGGGGTTATGGTCTCTCAACCAAGACATAGGTAGGTACCCGTGCACCTTTGTATCAGGCATATCCGGGACTTCAAAGGGCATCTCATTGTGGTGGTTACCTATCCTTATCTCTAATGACTTGGTATAGTGTAGACCTGATCCAGGAATGTGATTACCACTGGCGTGGCTTATCGGCATGTGTACCGTTCATCGTACACAAGGTGCCTAAGTCTGCTTAACCCATCGGCTACTAAGTATCGGCCCAGTAGCTCCACTAGTGAGTAGTTGGAGCGCCCCCGCGCTTACCTGTCTAGCTCCTACCTTCCCGTCTAACTTGACCTGCAGGTGGATAGAGTTCGTATGACGAGGCCAGTTGTCACACTTCTGCCTCTTGGCTTGTTTTGGGGACTTAGTCATTTTAGCTTAGTGAATCCTTTTAGTCTCTTGCCTTTCGACAAAAGAGTAGTCACGATGGGTTGGTAAACATTAAGAGATTGGGATTCGTCGTTTATCAATAGCTAGTGTGTTTACTATCATGCCAGCATGATTTCGGGTACTAAACCCTGCTCGGATAAACTTAAAAATAGCACTCCTTATTTCATCAAGTCCGGCCTGAACCAATTCCGCTTTTACTGAACAGAACAATTTTCCCCGAGATAGGTAGAAGTCCGCTGTCAGACCAGTTCCAAGCAAAGCAGCCTTGCTTCCCCAATGTTGAGCATCGCTTCGAGCTGGACCTCACCCAGCCTCAACCGAAATAATCTCCTATGACTTGCCCATCCAGCTACGAAATCCTGAAAGGAATATGTATAACTAGAACAAAGGAAATGACCAGAAACCCAACAAAGGAGAGATAGCCTAGCCCAGCGTGCATGGCCCGCAACATCTACCTGCCCACACCACCTGGGTGGAGTCAGTATCAGGGTCATTTATGTGGTAGAAGGGGACTTACCCATCTCCGAAACCACCTTCGTGGCTCATGTCCATCTATCCCTGAGGGGTCTATAGCTGCAGGTTAATAAGGTTATACCTTAAACAGAATGGGCTCTTACCTATTCTGAGCCATCAGTATCAACCTCCATGATCTGAGGGGATGCCTGGTGGACTTCAGGTATCTTTGACGAGGAAGCCGGAGGGGGCCCTTCAATGCGCTTTAGTCGCTTGTCCGTTCCTGTGGGCTCACTTACTGGGGCTGACCATTTCAACCCACGGGCCTTTTTGGATGAACTACTGACTGGGGCCGTCACGGTACACCTTCTCCAAAAGTGACCTGTTTGACTGCACTTGGTGCACTGGTTGTGCTTCCTTGGGCGTTCGGTCAAAGTCGACGGGATTTCCTTATGCGCTATTGTATACTTAGAAGTCGCTAGCTTTGCCTGTTTCCCCGCGTTGAAATTAGTAGGTTTGGCAGACATCTGGTTTTGTCTGCCCGAACCTGTTTCCTTCTTCTTGAACCTGCCTGCCGTCCAGGATCTATCCTCCTTCTTATCAGCCGGTTGAGACCAGGGGGCTCGGTGGATAGCGCGGTTACGTAACCGGTTGTTGTCCTCCAGCAGGTGCCCAACCTTCTGGAGAAGATCCAAGTACTCATTCAGGTCGGCTGGACGGGGCTCCTTGAGTACCCACGCATTCCGAACCTCTTCTGTGATGCCTGATCGAACCTTGTCTTGTACGTGTACTGGATCTGTATAGCTAAGCTTATACATATAATCAATTATCTTATCCAGGTACTCATCGATGTGATGGGTCTTCATCACAAGGTCTTGCCACTCTAGAAGGGATCGATCTCGCTTGGCCTGGTCTCCACCGAAACTTCATTCTAGCCGTTCTTGGAACCCTTTCCCTGTCCGTAAGAGGTTGCTGTCTTTGACAGGGACGTCAGTGCGCTTGGCGCCTTCCTTGTTAATGTGCCCATGCAACCCCAGATACCATGCCCAGGTGGGGTCTTCAAGAAGGGGGATCACCAAGTTAACCTCATCCATGTTGGTTAACTTGCAATCCGTAAAGCATTCAAATTTGACCTCTACCGAGGTGAAGAAGCTTGCGAGTTCTGTAACTTTGCCCTTGAATAGAGGGATACCACTCAGCTTCTCCGGCTTCTTCTGCCGGTGTCCTGGTATTGGCCTAGAAGTGGAACCAGTACTCCTCAGAGCTCTCGGCAGCCTCCTGGCCTGGCGATCCCACCGCTGTTTCTTCTTGTTGCTCCCGTCATCCTTGCGGGCACCAAGGAAGGGGGTCAAGTCTGGGAGAGAATCTCCGTCGTCATCATTATCCGAGCTGTCATGGTCTGAGTTCCCTGGATCTCTGCCTGCTCCTGCCATACCACCTCCGGGTGGTGCATTTCTGTCCCCACTCCCTCCGGTATTCACCTCTTGGGATTCCTGCCTTCGGATTCCTGGGGTCTATCGTACCCATAAAACCGTTCCTCCTAGCTATCCTGGTTACCATCCTCCAGGGGGTTAGTCCCTGATGGTCGTGATTCCAGTGGTGGAACAGGGTGTCGCCCACTCTTAGGAGCTGGGTTGGGTGCCATCTGTGTTATCTGCAGAAAAGACTGCAACTCTGGACAACTCAAGGGTTGCATCGGGGGCCCAGCGTGCCTCCATGACCCACAGTACCCACATGTTGGTCATCCATCTCCTTCTTTCTGCCTCCTTCTATGCCTTATCGGGGTCCATGGTCTCTTCCTACACCCATAGGAGTGGTAATAAATCGACCCCATCGGGGTCTCTTTTGACTTTGAGCCTGACAGACAGAACTCGTCTTGGCCGTCCTAATCGCCACTTGTGATGGTGGGGAGACTGGCGGGAAGACTTGGCTTCGAGGGTGCCGTGGGAACGACTGGTGCCCAAGGAACGGAGCGAGCAGGCATCCCAAGTACGGGGATTGAAGTCCCTCGTGAGTGAGCCATGGGTGTTCGCTCCACCTGGCGTCTTACCTGTTCAAAGAATCCAGGTGACACTGCATGCAGTGGCCGGAACCCTGGGGTAGCAAATACTGCTCCTGGGAATGTGGTGGCAGGAAAGGTATCAGGCGCGGTCAATGAAACAGGCAGCGGTGTGGGTCCTGGGGCAGTGATAGGTGGTATAGTGGTCGTAACTGAGGTGTTGCGGGCAGAATGATTGGAGCCGGGGTTGGACAAGGAGTGGGGTCAGGCGTGTCCGGGGCCGTAATACCCTTCAGCTTGGATGTCCTTTTTCTTACTCGATGTCCATCAGTTGGCCCGACTGTGGGGCTGCCCAACCTGCAGCGGGCAATTGAGGGGGGGACCGACAGGGGGCCTGTAGATGCTCTTGAGAAGGAGGAGGTATAGCTGTAGCCTCCACCTTTCAGGCTTTCCAACAACCGTATACCAATTGGGCTCAGGTATACCCTCCACTGGTCGTCTCTGGCTCTTATGGCTAACCCCATGCAAAAGTTCTCAGGCTTGGTATGTACGAGTGGGAGTGGGGGCGCCGCCTGTAACATGAGTACGTTATTCTCCACATCAATACTATACCCTCCTTCAAAAGCCTTTTCGAATGCTGTC
The DNA here is from genome assembly GCA_003182015.1 of Tuber magnatum. Lineage (NCBI taxonomy): Eukaryota > Fungi > Ascomycota > Pezizomycetes > Pezizales > Tuberaceae > Tuber > Tuber magnatum. Next base: position 695,227 of record PYWC01000016.1, on the reverse strand, counting down.
ATCTGAGTCTTCAATGCCTGCTGATCCTTTATCATCCGCAAGTATGCCTCTTGCTGCACCTTCATCTATTCTACCGCTGCCGGAGTGATCTGCGTTGGGAACACCCACTGCTGCTGAGTGTTCCAGTTCTGGAGTTCCCGCTTTGCTTCCTCAATCGACTTGGAGACCTCCTGGACGATGTAAGGTTCAACAAATTCGTCGGAGAACTCACTAAAGGGAACCCCGTGCGGCGAGGGAGGAAGCATGTTGTGGACAAGAGTAGGGTCATGGAAAAATGAGAGCACCGGGGCATGAGGGTCGGTAATCAGGAGATCAAGACATGCAACAGGTAGGTGAATAGGGGCAGCCTCCAAGAGCAGCTGGTGGCCCTCCCAGTCGTTACCGCGGACATCCGCGAAAATCGATGCACGAAACGTATTGGCGGTGTTCTCGTCAAGGTCAAGGTCTGAATCCAAGTTGGATTCCATTCTGGTTCGAAGTTCAGTACGAGCCATTGCACTTTCCACCATGGGCTGCTGGTTCTAAACTAGGTTGCCAGTATTCACGCAAGGTCAGTGCTGAAGGTCGGAAAGAATTAACCAGGAGAGGGGTTAAGCGAGGAGCTTACTTAACAATATACTGTAATGGGGGCACCCCTAGAAAGATGGATCCCAAGGTTGCGACCGCACCGAACAACTACAAACTTATCGCCAAAAGATTACACCAATGTAAGAGTAAAGTAAATGGTAAAACTTAATATCGTTAAGCCTGATGCTTCACTCAATTAAGGTCTCGGGAGGATTGATTGTTGGAGTAGGAGGGTTCTTGTATAGACTTTCAGGTAGTTTCATATTATGCCAGAAACTCCCCCATCAGTTTACTCCAACCATTCGAGCAGAGGCTTCTCCACAAAGGGCGGTCCGACATGTCTCCGGGCAGACCCTGTGGGCATGCATGTGTCGACACACTCTAGTGGGCGTTCACCTTGTACGGTTATCCTTTCTGCAGTGCATTTCCATTTTGCCCGCCAGAGTGAAAACTTCTGCGTATCGGTGTCTTCCCAGTGGCTAACAGTCAAGGCACCTCATGAACTGGACTATTTATGACACCATTCCAATATGCATTGACCTCTACTTGACTGCGGAAGCTACCGTGAGCGGTTTATCTATTTACTATTTACGGGTCTTGGGCTTCCGTTGTCTTCTGCAGGACACGCTAGTCCGGGAGTGATCCACTCGGTGCTACCCATGACCACTACCCCGGATCTACCTTACTTATGGTAGGGATCATGCTTTTAGTGTCTCTGCACTTCCCTTTTCGAGCCTATAGCGTTGGGGACACCTGCGGGCTTGGTAGGTATAAAACTCTCCCAGTCGCCCCGGCACCACCCGGGACTATCATTGGGACCCCCGCGGTTAACACCTGTTAACTCCGTCGGTTTTGGTCCGTTTTACTCTGAACAACTTGAAGGAGGTACTCCACCTTCCACCCTATGCCCTCTTATATATCCCGCGAATAGCCTGCGGTCGATAGGACAGTAGCAACGTATACGGTGTTGCAAGCGAGTCTGCAATGATGCCTCTTTGCTTGACTGTGCACCACTACACAACCGTTTGCCCGTGACATCCGGGCCTGAAGGCGGGGCCGGAGGAGTACGATAGGAATAATGTCTCCAATTTAGGGCTTCATCGAAGCTATGTAGCTCGCCCAATAGCATCCCCCGGAACCCCAGATTCTAGTATCCTGCATGCCTTCGCGTGGCAAACATTGCAGCCAATTTTCCCAAACTCCCCAAGGGACTTTATATTGAAAGGTAGGGTAACTCACGACTTTGGGCAGGGTAACCTGATCCTGAGGGTAGGGTAACCTTGTCCTGCGGACAAGATAACCTTTCCCTGTTACCCTGTCTATTCCGTCGCTGGCGATAGACATTTCTGACCTGTCTCCAGTTACCCGGCCAGGCTGAGCAACTGCCCCTTCAGAAGTCCCTAAGTACGCCGACATCTCTCCCGGGTGTACCCAGGTACCTAAGTACCTGGGCAGCTAATTCTGTTCACTCTCAAAGCCCAGGCCATGGGGTCTCCGCCGGTCAAGTAGTTACTTGCCTGCCGGACCCTGCCAGTTCGCCTCCAGGCTACCTGTATAGGTGTAGGTTCCGACTGCCATAGCCCATGGGTGCTGGGTCATTACATCCGCCACCGGTTGAATGAAGGTAACCAATAGAGGACATTACCTATGAGACAATAGCGGGATTCCAGATGCCAGGACCTGATAGCCCACCACCTATTACATGAGCAGACCGACTAGGAAGTCTAACAAATGAAATGATAGTTTCAGCTGTACCCCTAACAATGAGTGAATATCGACGAGGCCTTTACGATCTCTTGGAAAACAGTGGGGAGAAAGACGCACCTGCGACAACCAGAAGAAGCGAGATAGAAAACAAACGTGACACCTTACAAACAGTCAATGAAATGATCAGAACGTTCCAAGCACATATGGTTGCAGCATACCGGAGAGAACCAATTTGGAAAAAAGTCAACGAGAATATGGACTGCACAGGAGATTTCTCCTCCTAGAAGGTTGCAAAGGGAATGCTGTACGCAAGAACCAGATACAGGGAAGACTGTCTGTATATCCCAAAAGGCCCCGTATACGGAAATATGACGTTAAGGGAGTATGTCATTGCCAAAATCCACAATAAAGGCTACCATAGTGTTGAACGAAACTTACGGTACACCACCGAATACCTATTTTGGCCTGAAATGCGAAAGGACTTCCGCGCGTATGTGGCCCAATGCCACACATGCCAGATAAATAAGGAACCTACAAAATTACCGGAAGGAAAGCCTCAGACAATTACCCTGCCGTCAGAAATATTCGAATCGATAGCCATTGATTTTGTGGGACCCTTCCACAATTCGTGGGGATACGACACAATCCTGGTTGCAATGGACAGATTTTCGGGATTCACCTGGCTCATACCTACAACTCAGCAAGTAAGGGCAATAGCAACCTGGGAACTTCTATGCAACAAAATATTTACACCCCATGGCTACCCCACATCTCTAGTAAGCGATGCCGACCCACGATTCGAGTCACATGTATAGAGAAGGCAGTGTTGATCGCTAGGCATTGAGCATATCAAGGCGGCACCAGGCCATCATGAAACGAATGAACAAGTTGCAAGGAAAATTCTTGAATTAAAGACAGCTCTTTGAAACCTTGTCAATGCAAGACAAAACAATTGGTTTGATGCCATACCGGAAGCGGCAGCATACCTAAATGCAGGATGGTCAGAAACCCTTGGTATGTCAACATAGAAAGCTATTTTTGGAAAAAACTACCCGTTACTCCCCCTAGCGAATTTCAAGAACTCAGCAGTACTGGCTACCATCGAATTGCTGAATAGACACCAAGCAATCCAGTACACAGCATTTAATGCTATCAAATTAGGGCAATTTAAGAGAACAAGAATAGCGCAAAACGGCGCAGACACCATTCACCGATAGGGAAAGGTAACCTGTTATTGGTTTATAGAAGCCTTTTCGCAACGGAATCGGGGCAAAGCAAGAGACTGAAACAGCACTGGCAAGGACCGTTCTAGATAATTGGATACGATGACCACACGCAAAATTACACAGGAGAAGTGGACGGCAGAATGTGCAGAAACCGGCAAGCGACATTTCATGCATCTACTGTGAAACAATACCTCCCTAACGACAATACCACCTTCCCCACAAGAGGCCACGCAAAGCCGCCTCCAATGACGGTAAATGAAAAACCAGAATGGGAAGCGGAGGTTATACAAGACCACCGGAAGCGCTATGACCGCGACCAGTTTCTGGTCAAATGGACGAGATATCCAGAAACTGAAAACAGCTGGGAACCCCACGAAGGATTAGAAAATGCGATGGAACTAGTAAACCAATGGTAGGAGGACAATAAACCAGAAGACGAGCTATCCCCTACAATAAACCATGTAACCATGGCATGGAGCCCAACCCTGCTGGAAATACAACACCTCCGCCCAGATACAGAGGAAAAGATACAGGATGGATTTTGGTTGGCCCATTTTGAGAGCGATTTCAAATGCAGTGAAGATGTAAATCAGGTTATGGAAGATGAAGCGGCATACCTAGCTCGGCTGGCTGAGGCTGAGTACGGGGAATAACAAGAAAAAGAAACACGCCATCCAACAGCCTTACGATGTCAAACTAGCAGCAAGTACCGTGGAGACTGCGTCATCAGCTAATGGGACTGTTGGTGAAGCGTGATATTATCCCTAGACGATACCTTACACACTGATTATTCATACATATTTGCAACAAATGCCTAGATATAACAACCGAGTCAACGGGAAGGATGTGGGGCGAAACAGTGGCTGACATATTCGGCTTTGAAAGTGGATGTTACCTGAGCACAGAAAAATCTGAGATGTGCATGGAGATGGAAGAAACCGAGATTAAGTATCACCCACCTTCCCCTGAACACCTAAGTGAGGCCGATACCTAAGCGAGACCAACAACGAAACATCAATACCACCTGCCATCCCTCAAACTCCTCCGAAGCAAAAAAACCAGACTATAGGACCTCCAAAGCCGAAGAAAATCTTTACCCTCTTACAAACCTTACCCTCCTACAAACCTTGCCCTAACCGAGAAATGTCGACCTACGAAGAAATAAGCATCAAGGGACGACACATTATTGTGGATGAACTACTGCGCAGTGGAACCATTCCACTGGAGGCATACTGGAAAATATTTTACGTCGCCTACTGTGACAATTGCGAGCGGATCGATAGCGAAACAGAGGACTGGCAAGAACAGACAGTCCAAAACTACATCGACCTACCGCACTACAAAGAGTTAGGTTGCTTAGTGTACGAAGCAGCCTGCGAGGAGTGCTTGGAGAGAAGGTTGGAGGGGGTGGAATGGATGTTGCAGGATGACATGAGATTGGTGCAAGATAGCGAGGATGATGTGGATGGGTAATATGAGGACTTTCAGGAGAATAGCGGGTTTACCGACTATTAAGATTTCATTAGGTTATTTTATTTAGTGAAATTGTGATTTGGTTTTGGGAGTGTAACCGGTACAGGTACTAGGTTGTTTTATGTTTGGTTTTACAGTATCGTTTGATACTTGTATTGTTTCGTGTGCTATCGGTTGATATACACATTGTTTTATGTTTGGTGTCACAGTATCGTTGGATACTTGTATTGTTTCGTGTGCTGTCGGTTGATACAAACATTGTTTTATGTTTGGTTTCACAGTATCATTTGATACTTGTGTTGTTTCGTGTACTATTGGTTGATACACACATGGTTTTATGTTTGGTTTCATATTATCATTGTGTAACGACCCAGCATACAAGAGCTATGGCAGATGGAACCTATACCCATACAGGTAGCCAGGAGACGAACTGGTAGGAACCGGCAGGCAAGTACGTACTTGACCTGCAGAGACCCGATGGCCCAGGCTCTGAGAGTGAACAGAATTGGCTGGTCAGGGACTTCGGTACCTGGATACACCCGGGAGTGGTGTCATCATACTTACGGACTTCTGAAGGTGCCATTGCTCAACTAGGCCAGGTAACTAGAGACAGGTCAGAAATGTCTATCGCCGGCGACGGGATAGACAGGGTGTAACGGGGGCACCCCTAGGAAGATGGATCCCAAGGTTGCGACCGCACCAAACAACTTCAAACTTATCGCCAAAAGTTCACACAGATGTAAGAGTAAAGTAGACGGTAAAACTTAATATCGTTAAGCCTGACGCTTCACTCAATTAAGGTCTCGAGAGGATTGATTGTTGGAGTAGGAGAGTTCTCGCATAGACTTTCAGGTAGTTTTATCTTATGCCAGAAACTCCCCCATCAGTTTACTCCAACTATTCGAGCACACCCTTCTCCGCTAAGGGCGGTCCGACACGTCTCCTGACACCCCCTTCGGGCATGTATGTGTCGACCCGCTCTAGTCGGCGTTCACCATATGTGCATATCGTTTCTGCGGCGCATTTCCATTCTGCCCGCCGGAGTGAAAACCTCTGCGCATCGGGGACTTGCCAGTGGCTAACTGTCAAGACCCCTTGCTGAACTAGACTATCTATGACACCCTTCCCATGCGCGTTGATTTCTTCTTGACGCCGGAAGCTACCGTGAGCGGTTTATCTATCTACTATTTACGAGTCTCGGGCTTCCGGTGTCTTCCGCAGGGTACGGTGGTCCAGGAGTGATCCAATGGGCGCTACCCACGACCACTACCTCGGATACACCTTACCTGCGGTAGGAATCATGCTTTTAGTGTCTCTGCACTTCCCTCTCAGAGCCTATGGCGTTGGGGACATCCTTGGGCGTGGTAGGTGCAAAACGTTCCCAGTCGTCCCGGCACCACCCGGGACTACCTTCGGGACCCCCACGGTTAACTCCCGTTAACTCCGTCAGTTTTGGTCCGTTTTACTCCGAACAACTTGGAGGAGGTACTCCACCTTCCACCCTATGCCCCCTTATATATCCTGCGAACAGCTTACGGTCGACCGGACGGCAGCAACGTATACGGTGTTGCAAGCGGGTCTCCAAAGATCCTCCTTTGCTAGACTGCACACAACTACGCAACCGTTTGCCCATGACGTCCGGGCCTCAAGGCGGGGCCGGAGGGGCATGATAGGAATAATGTCTTCAATTTACAGCTTCTCCGTAGCTGCGTAGCTCGCCCAATAGCATCTCCCGGAACCCCAGATTCCAGTATTATGCATGGCTTCGTGTGACAAACATTCCAGTCATTTTTCCCAAACTCCCCGAGGGACTTCGTATTGGCAGGTAGGGTAACTCAGGTCCTTGAACAGGGTAATCCAAGCCTCAAGGCAGGGTAACCCTGTTCTGAGGGTAGGGTAATCTTGTCCGGTGGACAAGTGGATTTTCTCCTGTTACCCTATCTATCCCACTTCCGGGGATAGACACACTCGGCCTTTCTCTAGTTACCCAGCCTAGCTGTGTATTGGCCCTTCATAGGTCCCTAAGTACGCTGACACCAACCTTGGGCGTAGCCATGTACCTAAATACTTGTGTCCACTAAGTCTGCTCATCTCGGAGCCCGGGCCATCGGGTCTCCGCAGGTCAAGTACTCACTTGCCTGCCGGTTCCTACCAGTTCGCCTCCGAGCTACCTGTATGGGTGTAGGTTCCGGCTGCCATAGCTCACGTATGCTGGGTCGTTACACAGGGTAACAGGGAAAAGTTATCTTGTCACTTGGACCAGGTTACCCTACCTTCAGGATCAGGTTACTCTGCTATGGGGCTTGGGTTACCCTGCCCAAACCCCTGAGTTACCCTACCTTTCAATATGAAGTTTCACAGGGAGTTCAAGAAAGATGACCACAATGTTTGTCATGCCAAGCCATGCATGATACTAGAATCCGGGATTCCAAGGGATCCTGTTGGGCGAGCTGTGTTGCTTCGATGAAGCTGTAAATTGGAGACATTATTCCTATCATACCCCTCCGGCCCCGCCTTGAGGCCCGGACGTCATGGGCAAACGGTTGTGTAGTTGTGCGTAGTCCAGCAAAGAGGAATATCTGCAGCCCTGCTTGCAACACCGTATACGTTGCTGCCGTCCGGTCGACTGTAATCTGTTCGCAGAATATATAGGGAGGCATAGGGCAGAAGGTGGAGTACCTCCTCCAAGTTGTTCGTAGTAAAATCGACCAAAACTGACGGAGTTAATGGGGGTTAACCATAGAGGTCCCAAAGGTAGTCCCAGGCGGTGCCGGGGCGGCCGGGAGAGTTTTACACCTACCAACCCTCAAAATGTCCCCAACGTCATAGGCTCTCAAAGGGACGTGCAGAGACACTAAAAGCATGATTCCTACCACAGGTAAGGTAGATCCGAGGTAGTGGTCATGGGTAGCGCCCCTAGGATCACTCCCGGACTACCGTGTCCTGCGGAAGACACCTGAAGCCTGAGAACCGTAAAAAGTAGATAGATAAAATGCTCACCGTAGCTTGCGGGCCAAGTAGAGATCAATGCAAATGGGAAAGGTGTCATAGACAGTCTAGTTCATGCGGCGTCTTGACTGTTAGCCACTTGCAAGACGCCAATCTGCAGAAGTTTGCACTCCGCTGGGCAAAATGGAAATACACCGCAGAACCGATAGCGGCATAAGGTGAATGCCGACCAGAGTGTGTCGACACATGCATGCCCAGAGGGTGTGCCCGGAGACGTGTCGGACTGCCCTCAGCAGAGAAGGGTCTGCTCGAATGGTTGGAGTAAACTGATTGGGGAGTTTCTGGCATAAGGTAAAACTACCTGAAAGTGTATGCGAGAACTCTCCTACTCCAACAATCAATCCTCTGGAGACCTTCATTGAGTGAAGCATCAGGCTTAACGATATTAAGTTTTACCGCTTACTTTACTCTTACCTTGGGGTGAACTTTGGCGATAAGTCTGAAGTTGTTCGGTGCAGTCGCAACCTTTGGGATCCATCTTCCTAGGGGTGCTGTAACCGGTATGGGTTACTAGGATTTTATGTTTGGTTTCACAGTATCGTTTGATACTCGTATTATTTCGTGTGCTATCGGTTGATACACACCTTGTTTTATGTTTGGTTTCACAGTATTGCTTGATACTTGTATTGTTTCGTGTGCTATCGGTTGATACACACATTGTTTTATGTTTGGTTTTACAGTATCGTTTGATACTTGAAGTGTTTCGTGTGCTATCGGTTGATACACACATTGTTTTATGTTTGGTTTTACAGTATCATTTAATACTTGTATCGTTTCGTATGATATCGGTTGATACACACAATGTTTTACAATATCGCTCATACTGGAGATAAGCGATATGCTGTATTTAAAGACCCCTGATTCCCGCAATGGCAACAGCAGACTTCGACAGACAGTATTCTTAAACATACTTTGTTGAACGGTTACTTCTTTGATCTCCTATTACACCGCGTTCGAAGCCTCCTTTAGCAAGCAGCGCTCGCTTCGTGTTGATCACGAAGCCATCTGCTTCTATCATACCGCTACGTGACTAGGGCCTGGCCCTAACACGTTACAGGTGCCCGCATTACATGTTGATACTTGTATTGTTTTATGTGCTATCTGTAGATACACTCAACGTTTTGGAATATCGCTGATACTGGAGATAAGCTATCTGCTGTATTTAAAGACCACTGATTCCTGCAGTGGAAACAGCAGACTTCGACAGACAGTATTCTTAATATACTTGGTTGAACGGTTACTTCTTCGATCTCCTATTACACTCCGCTCGAAGCCTCCCTTAGTTAGCAGCACTCGCTTTGTGTTGATCAAAAAGCCATCTGCTCCTATTGTACTGCTACGTGACTAGGGCCTGGCCTGAACACGTTACAGGTAGTGAAAATGTGCGATTCAGCTAAAGATTCATGCACTAAAAATGGAGAAAAAAAGATAAAATTATACTGTTTGCAGGTCCTGGTATAGACACACCTTAGGATTTACTAGGAATTTGATAGTGGTAATTAAAGTTGTTAGTGAGCCAAGTCGTTGATTTAATATTTTGTAGTTTTTTAGCAGCTAAACCTTCATTTCTCCAGGTTTAAAAACTCTAACAGCCCAACCAATAACATCTCAAATAAGCTATAAATTTCTATCTTAATACCTCTTAGGCCTTAGCTTAAACTATACTTGATTGAACAGTGATCTCTCTGTCCCTCTCCTCCTCTCCCACTTCCACATCATACTTAAAGCTTTTACCTTTATCCTCTGAGCCTCCCTTAGACTCTAGTATTAATGGGACTACCAGTGTCTATTGTATTTAGCATACATACAGGCTAATACCTGTTACAATATACATGTTCAATTCTCTTTATAATAAACTGAGAATAAAAGCTTTATGATAACTACTGTTCTTCAATCATAGCATAATTATATTTACTTGAATTAAAATAGTAGAATAATATTTTAGATAATATTTGCAGGATTTGAACTATTTATATAGAAATTTGCAGCTTATTTGATAACTTTTTGATTCCCTTATTATTGCCTTCAAACCTGCAGAAATAAAGTTCTAGCTCTTAAAAAATAACCACATTTGAAATCAATGACTTGGCTCACTAACAATTCCAATTACTACTATCAAATTCCTAGTAAACATTAAGGTGTGTCTAGACCAGTACCTGGAAACAGTATAATCTTATCTTTTTTTCTCCATTTTTAGTACATTAATTATCAAGTGAATCACACATTCTCACCAGCCATCTTCTTTACTCAATAGATTTAATCTTAGTAGTTCAAGGAACTTGAAATTTATACTAGATAATTAAACCTATGAGGGCATTCTGAATACAAAGTCTGGTGCTGTTTGGAATAATAAGGATTAAGCTATTGATATTTTTATTTTTCAATTTTTATTGCTATGATTGTCCCATTACTAAGACATGTCCCAACACCAGGTAAAATACATTAGTTTGTAAATCTACTATCATACCATACAACTTGAAAATATTTTAATTAATTTTATATTTTTTTTTTACAACTATACTTGTTTCTTAATACTAATAACAACAAGCTTGGAAACTTGTTTTTTATTGCTTTAAATATTGTCACTATTCTTTGCCTTTAATTTTAGCTCATCAAGCAGAGACTTAAGCTCTCTTTACTCTATTCTTTTCTTTGTATTCTGTGCTATCTGTAGTTGCTTCTTAGCTCTTTCCATCTGAGTATTGTCATGGCTTTTTGTTTTTATAATTTTCTATCAATTGTCGAAGAAATAGTAGGCTTCTACCAAATTATACAAAATTGCAAAGTTTTATTAAGATGCAATATTATATTCATATCTAGAGTTTTATTAATCTACCAAAACATTGGTCTGCAAACTTATATAATTTAATAAATTTTCATTGAGCTATAATTTTATGCTAAGCCACAATTTTGAGCCACAAAAAGTGATGTTGAGCCACAAGTTATGTTGAGCTGTAAAGTCATGTTGAGCTGGCAGGTACTCTTTAGAGTGCTCATGGTTGTAGTGACATCACAACCTTGGCATGAGTAGTACTTAGACCAACGGGCATGCTAAAAGGTCTATAGACATAAGATAGTATACCAGTGTGGTAAGGAAAGCTTTGTAAGGAACCCAAATGAGTTACCCTATCTAACAGTAGTAGTTACCCTACCTTAGAGAGTAAGGTTACCCTACTTAGGGAGAAGGGTTCCCTGCTTTCGAGGCTGAGTTACCCTACCTTGTATGTAAATAGTTATGCAAAGGTCTGGGGCAAATCATAAAAATGTTTGTTCTGCAAGATTATATAGGAGGTTCAAATCTGAGCTCAATTGGGTAACCCATTGTTGAGCTACAAACTAGCAAAATTGCTTGCAAATTTGGACATAGGAAAAGTTGAGTTCAACACCCCCCACTGGCCCCACTGTACAGACCATGCATCATGGGCAGACAGCATAGTAGTTGCTTATTTACTAGTTAAATCCTATTGTAACCGGTACGGGTTACTAGGGTTTTATGTTTGGTTTTTACAGTATCGGTTGATACTTGTATTGTTTCGTGTGCTATCGGTTGATACACACATTGTTTTATGTTTGGTTTCACAGTATCGTTTGATACTTGTATTGTTTCGTGTGCTATCGGTTGATACACACATTGTTTTATGTTTGGTTTCACAGTATCGTTTGATACTTGTATTGTTTCGTGTGCTATCGGTTGATACACACATTGTTTTATGTTTGGTTTCACAGTATCGTTTGATACTTGTATTGTTTCGTGTGCTATCGGTTGATACACACATTGTTTTATGTTTGGTTTCACAGTATCGTTTGATACTTGTATTGTTTCGTGTGCTATCGGTTGATACACACATTGTTTTATGTTTGGTTTCACAGTATCGTTTGATACTTGTATTGTTTCGTGTGCTATCGGTTGATACACACATTGTTTTATGTTTGGTTTCACAGTATCGTTTGATACTTGTATTGTTTCGTGTGCTATCGGTTGATACACACATTGTTTTATGTTTGGTTTCACAGTATCGTTTGATACTTGTATTGTTTCGTGTGCTATCGGTTGATACACACATTGTTTTATGTTTGGTTTCACAGTATCGTTTGATACTTGTATTGTTTCGTGTGCTATCGGTTGATACACACATTGTTTTATGTTTGGTTTCACAGTATCGTTTGATACTTGTATTGTTTCGTGTGCTATCGGTTGATACACACATTGTTTTATGTTTGGTTTCACAGTATCGTTTGATACTTGTATTGTTTCGTGTGCTATCGGTTGATACACACATTGTTTTATGTTTGGTTTCACAGTATCGTTTGATACTTGTATTGTTTCGTGTGCTATCGGTTGATACACACATTGTTTTATGTTTGGTTTCACAGTATCGTTTGATACTTGTATTGTTTCGTGTGCTATCGGTTGATACACACATTGTTTTATGTTTGGTTTCACAGTATCGTTTGATACTTGTATTGTTTCGTGTGCTATCGGTTGATACACACATTGTTTTATGTTTGGTTTCACAGTATCGTTTGATACTTGTATTGTTTCGTGTGCTATCGGTTGATACACACATTGTTTTATGTTTGGTTTCACAGTATCGTTTGATACTTGTATTGTTTCGTGTGCTATCGGTTGATACACACATTGTTTTATGTTTGGTTTCACAGTATCGTTTGATACTTGTATTGTTTCGTGTGCTATCGGTTGATACACACATTGTTTTATGTTTGGTTTCACAGTATCGTTTGATACTTGTATTGTTTCGTGTGCTATCGGTTGATACACACATTGTTTTATGTTTGGTTTCACAGTATCGTTTGATACTTGTATTGTTTCGTGTGCTATCGGTTGATACACACATTGTTTTATGTTTGGTTTCACAGTATCGTTTGATACTTGTATTGTTTCGTGTGCTATCGGTTGATACACACATTGTTTTATGTTTGGTTTCACAGTATCGTTTGATACTTGTATTGTTTCGTGTGCTATCGGTTGATACACACATTGTTTTATGTTTGGTTTCACAGTATCGTTTGATACTTGTATTGTTTCGTGTGCTATCGGTTGATACACACATTGTTTTATGTTTGGTTTCACAGTATCGTTTGATACTTGTATTGTTTCGTGTGCTATCGGTTGATACACACATTGTTTTATGTTTGGTTTCACAGTATCGTTTGATACTTGTATTGTTTCGTGTGCTATCGGTTGATACACACATTGTTTTATGTTTGGTTTCACAGTATCGTTTGATACTTGTATTGTTTCGTGTGCTATCGGTTGATACACACATTGTTTTATGTTTGGTTTCACAGTATCGTTTGATACTTGTATTGTTTCGTGTGCTATCGGTTGATACACACATTGTTTTATGTTTGGTTTCACAGTATCGTTTGATACTTGTATTGTTTCGTGTGCTATCGGTTGATACACACATTGTTTTATGTTTGGTTTCACAGTATCGTTTGATACTTGTATTGTTTCGTGTGCTATCGGTTGATACACACATTGTTTTATGTTTGGTTTCACAGTATCGTTTGATACTTGTATTGTTTCGTGTGCTATCGGTTGATACACACATTGTTTTATGTTTGGTTTCACAGTATCGTTTGATACTTGTATTGTTTCGTGTGCTATCGGTTGATACACACATTGTTTTATGTTTGGTTTCACAGTATCGTTTGATACTTGTATTGTTTCGTGTGCTATCGGTTGATACACACATTGTTTTATGTTTGGTTTCACAGTATCGTTTGATACTTGTATTGTTTCGTGTGCTATCGGTTGATACACACATTGTTTTATGTTTGGTTTCACAGTATCGTTTGATACTTGTATTGTTTCGTGTGCTATCGGTTGATACACACATTGTTTTATGTTTGGTTTCACAGTATCGTTTGATACTTGTATTGTTTCGTGTGCTATCGGTTGATACACACATTGTTTTATGTTTGGTTTCACAGTATCGTTTGATACTTGTATTGTTTCGTGTGCTATCGGTTGATACACACATTGTTTTATGTTTGGTTTCACAGTATCGTTTGATACTTGTATTGTTTCGTGTGCTATCAGTTGATACACACATTGTTTTGCAATATCGCTCATACTGGAAATAAGCGATATGCTGTATTTAAAGACCGCTGATTCCCGCGATGGAAACAGCAGACTTCGACAGATAGTATTCTTAAATATACTTGGTTGAACGGTTACTTCTTTGATCTCCTATTACACCCCGTTCGAAGCCTCCTTTAGCAAGCAGCGCTCACTTCGTGTTGATCACGAAGCCATCTGCTCCTATCGTACCGCTACGTGACTAGGGCCTAGCCCGAACACGTTACACCTATAATTGACTACCTCAGCATAACACCATATACGTCGTTGCCATCTGTCTGACTGGAAGCTGTTTACGGGATATATAAGAGGGTATAGAGTGATCGAGTGGTTACACAAAGGGTACATCAGCACAAAAAAATAGTGCATGCAGTGCACTGGTGTTGCATCCTGATATACGTGGTATCAAGTCTGCATCCCCTGTGTCCTGTGCATTCTGATATCAGTCGCAACACCCCTGCACACCAGAGTAACCTAGTACTGCATCCTGTGCATCTGGTACATTCTGATATTGGATGCAATGCCCACTGATACCAGGATAAGCTAGAGCTGCTTCCCTACATTCTGGTAGAACCAGACGCAATGTCATATCTCACTTAAGCCCAGCCCACACCTTGTTTATCTGAATCTGTTATGAGGAGATTCTTGCTAAGGGCCAAACCAGGCCCCTTTGAGGCAAGCCACATGCCCCTGATTTCAATTGCCCATCTGGGCTTATTTTATTCTTGGTACTTTATAAATGAAACAGCGGAAAGGGACTTACATTCTACTCTGAATCCGAGTGATAGCTATGGCCTACTGGTAGTGCTAGTGGTAGTTGCAGTAGTAGTACTTTGTTGTAATCTTGCTATAACTCCACAGATACTAACATACAGCAACTCCACAATGTGCTCCTAAACACCCATCTACCATACAACTACCCTATACACCTAGATCCTACTAACACTAACTGGTATTTCTGTTCTCTTATTGAATTCTGTAAGGTATGCAAATTCACTTGGTGTGACACCGGCTGGCTATTTAGTCTCCTTGCAATGTACTGACTTTGACACCAGATCTCTCGGGCGTCCTTTGGCTGAAGCCCTTCGTATTTCGCAGCATAGATCTAGTCGATGCCAGCTTTCCAATGGACTAAAGGACGTCTACCCACGACCAATATTGGTCGAACTACAGCCTGTTATGAAAGTCATCTTTCCGGGTGAGCTTCTGGTAAGGTTCTGACTATGTACTAACTTTGATACCAGATTTCTAGGGTGTCCTTTGTCTGCAGCCCTCAATACTTCGCAGCACAGATCTACTTGATGCCAGCTTCCCAACAGACTAAAGGATATCTACTTTCAATCAATATTGGTAGAGTTACAGCTTGTTATGACAGTGATCTTTCCTGGTAAGATTCTGATGAGGTTCTGACTATGTACTAACTTTGATGCCAGATTTCTCGGGCATCCTTTGGCTGCAGCCCTCCACACTTCGCAGCACAGGTCTACTCGACGTCAGCTTTCCAGTGGACTAAAAGACGTCTACTCACCATCAATATCGGCGGAGTTACACTCTGTTATAAAAGTGGTCTTTCCCGGTGAAGTTCTGGCAAGGTTCTCGTGAGGTTCTGATTGTGTACTGACTTTGACACCAAATACCTCGGACATCCTTTGGCTGCAGCTCTCCACACCTTGCACTATAGATCTACTCGACACCAGCCTTCCAACTAACTAAAGCATACCTATCTATGATCAATCTTGGTGGAGTTATTATCTGTTATGAAAGTAGTCTTTACTGGAGAGGTTGTGCTACCAGTAGAGTGGGTTTAATGAGGCTATTACTATGTATATTAGTGTTTTAATAAATTATACTATATATCACTACTTGTTAAATTCAATTGCGACCAAGGTCACAAAGTAGGAATTGGGGAATCTTTTGAGAACTCATAATATCAGAAAATTTGCTCTTGATTCTGTTTTCACCCCAACAAGACTGAGATTGGATATAGTGTCTGGTTTGTATCCTGACAACACAGTGTTGTACCTGGTTGCATCCTGACAACATAGTGTTGCACCTAGTTGTGCCCTGATAATTCTGTGTCAACCATGTTGTGCCTGGTTGCGCCCTGATAATTCTGTGTCAACACAGTTGCACCCTGATACTATGAAGATCAGACGTCATGTCCTGAGTTGCGATTTGTGTTTGGTGCACTTGGTATACCAGGTGCTAACCTATATTTTTGCTAATGTACCTTTGTAGCCATATGATACAGATACTTATAAGCCAACCATAGTGGGTAATTAAGTCAGTTAAGGCCTTACTAGGAGTCTCACACTAGTGGCAGAGCCCTCAGAAGGATTAACCGGTGTAGTATGAACTATCGACCTCTGTATGTGCCCAATCGCTGTAAGATATCTAGAGGTTGTTGAGAACTCTAGACAGCAGTAGTCTTGTCTTGGTTGAGACACTACTTTATGTTGGCTACTGGTAGCACCCATGGAAGTCAATGATATAAGTGCCTTACCACAGGAGTCTATAGACCAAGCTATCGCATCAAAGATAGTAGAAAGCGATAGTCTAAAATGTAGTCAATAGTAGTCCAAGAATACTGGTCTATGAGACTTGCATAGATGAATGCATATGGGTAGATAAGAGTTCCACATAGGCTAGACTGTCTTCTGGCTTGGTAGTTCACCACTAGCATGCCAGCGATATGAAAGGTTTTTCTCCTGCAGCTGTAATTAAGATACAGCACATAGACACTTCATGTCGGGATAGCCAAATTGCTAGAGACACAGAACTTAGGTAAATGTTAGCCCAACAACCCAAGGGGGATGAGTTGGCTCACAAAGACTGGGGACTTAGGAGTGATGGAGAGGAACTGGCATCGTATGAATCTACTTAAGTATATATGAGACCTCTTCTCCTAAGCCGAACAACCAACCTCTTGAAAACTTATTGAGTGAAGCTGTGGCTTAACAATATTAAGTTTTACTATTGTGAATTCTTCTCTTGCAATTCTATTGTTCTACTTTGCTCTTGAAAAGAACCTTCGGTGCGGTCGCACTCTTGGGATCCATCTTCCCATAGGGAGCCCCAGTTACACTTACCCTAACTTACCTGAACCAATAAAATTCTATAGTGTTCTACAATAAATTAGTTTGTCATCGTAATAGCTTACATGGATCTTTCTACATTCTTAGACTGGCACCTACGCACCTTGCTTGCCTCTATTTTCCACAAAATGTCCGTACAATGTGTCTTGTATCTTGTCACTTTTTCTCATCAAACATTAGTAAAACTTGGTTTGTGTACAGGTAGAGAAGCCTTTTTTTCTTTTTGTCTTTCTTAGTACTCTGGTGTTCAAGATCACATATTAACTAGACATCACTCGCTCCTGCCTTTAACTGCTATGTTGAAAATAATGGGTGCTTAGGAAATGATCGATAATGAGGGTTTTATGCAGGGGAGCGGAACAGCACAAGTAAATATATTGATGTAGTGCCAAGCTGTGATTGAGGTTATGATGTTTTTTGTATTGTTAAAAGAAAGAAAAGAAAAGAGGAAGGAAAGAAGGTGAGAGTAAAAGGGGAGAAGAAGGAAAAATCACAGTTAAGAGGAAACAAAAACGAATAAAATAAAACATTTCTAGGCTTATGCGTCCTCATCAGTGCATATGTATGCCACCACGACCATATGTGAACGGCCACTTTCAACATACTAGGATCATTGGGAACATACCTTAGAGTGAGGCAAAGTTACTGGGAGACTTCCAACATGTGCGTGGACTGTTACTGTACATGCATTGCATCCAACTAAAATGAGAAACCTCATTTTGTTCCTCTCTCTCCTCTCTTCCCCTCACTCAATACCCAACCACTATTTTGATATAATCGACAGACTCTCCGAAAACCTACCTGCATATTTTTTTTCTTTTATTTATTTTAATCTTCTGTTATAGTTACCAACCCCAAAAACCCCAACCTGACTTCACTAGTCGGATATCTCTCCTCTAATCATGTCAAACTAAATTCCCAATAGTCTTGATCCGACGTTACGATCTAACCTTTCACCCTTCTCCTCGTCCTCAAAGAATAAGCCCTCATGACACGCTCTCGGGAATTGGCCATAATAGTATCCTCCGAATACTCTACAACTATTTTTTTTGGCATTTGGTTCTCCTGGTACTCAGTACCTGACCACAGATACTGCGTCTCCTACTTACATTCTGCAAATCCCCCTTGACAACTCTGTTGGCCCCCATGGGCGTGATATAGTAGGCTCTGGGAGGTTAAGTAAGCCTAGCGGATAGCGGAATTAAGAGGGGAAATACAAGCGATTTAAGTGAAATCAATTGACAACCTCGGGCTTCTACTTCACCTCAGTTCGTTCGCAGTTGTGGGGCTACACATCTCCGGTTTTGAGAGAGCTCCAGGCTTGTAATAGCCCCACTACTCCTTCGTGTCCCCCCTAGCAGTGTAGAAGATTGGTGCTCGACCATACTTATTTCGGCGATTGGGATCGACATTTGGCTGCTCCAGCAGTAGCTTGGCCATGCTGCCTTACAGTATCCTTCGAAAGCTGTGCGCCCGAGTGGTGTCCAACCATCCTTGTCTGGGCGATTGAGGTCGACATCTTCCCGTTTTAGCAACAGCTTGACCACCCTTTCATGTCCCCCGACAGTGGCACACCCGAGTGGTGTTCGATCAGCCACGTCTAGGCGATTAAGGTCAACATCCGCCCGTTCCAGCAACAGCTTGACCACCCCTTCATGTCCCTCGCGAGCGGCACTCCCGAGGAGCGTTCGGCCATACCTGTGGGGGTGGTTGGGGTCGAGGGTTTCCCTTTCCCGTAGTATTTTAACCGGTCCTTCGTGTCCCTCCATCGCCGCCCATAAGATTGGTGTATTACCGGCGCAATCCCGATTGTTTGATCTCGAAACCTCCCCGTCCATCAATACCCCCACGGACTCAACACTCCCGAAGAAAGAGGCGCAGTGTGGTCCCGAGAAGAGCGGTGAATTACCGACGGGTCCGAAAAAGTTATTATCCACTATCAGCTTTACAAGTGATATAGAAGATACATGGTCTTCGTACCGGCTTAAAATCTCCAGCGCAAGGATCCTCGCATGGCCTGAGAGTCGTCAGTTGGCATGTATTCCCCAATATCTCGAAGAATACTCGAGGAATGGCAGCTTTGGTGGTCTGGGGGATGATAGAGTGGGAGGTTCTTGACCTGTTTTGAATTAAGATAGGTCAAGCAGGCTTCTGTAATTGTCGAGTGAGGTTTATTGGAGAGATCTGTATTTGTACAAATCAATGCACCTATCGAAGGAACATTGTCGGGGCCGAAATCTGCTGCTCTTATCTCGATTGCCGGCGCGTGGCACGACTCATCCGCCCCCGGGGGCCATTCCGCATGACAGATTGTTCAAAATACGGTATCTCATTCCTGTACGGTGGTGTGACTGTGTCGGTCATGTGACACAGTCACATGACCAGTTGTTATGCTAGAAGATTCTAGCAGGGTATATAGATTTCCTTGGTATGAGTCAGTGTTCGCGTAACCATAGAAGGGTATAAATAGGGGTGTATTTTTCCTTTCTGTTAGAAGAGCACGCAAGCTTGGATTAATCTATGAGTCTTAAAGATATATCTTGTTCACCAGGTCTACTCCACTATCACAAGTGCAAGTGACTTAGATACAAATATTCTCAGGTTATGAGCCCGGGTTTGTGAGATCTTCCGCAAACCTGAACATCATATACCACAAGGCCATAAGAGCACTCCTAAGCGAGCGTATACCGTTAATCCTCCCCTCAAACTCCTCCTTCAACAAAAACCAACCTGGCCCGCCAGTACTTTGATGCACTAGACTGGTGGACGTGTCCTTACTGCAACAAAAAACGCCCTCTTTCACCTGATTATCTTCTCCCTTCCTGTTGTGAAAAGTACTACGACGATATACGCCGTGACGCAATCAGGAGCCTAGGCGAGATAAATAGTTGGCGATTTTGGTCACAAAGAAACCGACCCCTTCCACAAAACAGACGATCAGAAACGACAGTAATCGGAAACGTACCACGATAAAGCAATATGTCGAACGATACCGAAACTGTCTTCAAGCTATCCGTAACCGACTACCCAAAACTACAAGGACAAGAGAACTACCAGACTTGGGCGCAAGCCTGGCTGGTTGCCTTCGAAGTCCTTGGTCTGTCAGAGGTAGTACTGGGAACGGAAAAGAAGCCTGAGATCCCTACGATCGGAGCATCAGAAGATGCTACAAAAGTCACGACGTGGAAGAAAAAGGACACTAAAGCTAGATTCTACCTCTACCAAGCAGTAAACTCCATCTACCATGCCGACATCTCTGCCAAAAGTTCAGCAGCGGAGGTCTGGCAGGCGTTCAAAGACCGATTCGACAAAGAAACTCCCGCTACCAACATGATGCTACTTGAAGCCATCTGGAAAATCAAACTTGTCTCCACCCAATCCATCTCCGACCATGCCACAAAGTTCGAAACTGCATGGAACCGTCTTGCACAACGATGTTCATCAGCTGATGATGAAACAACCAACGAATTCCGAACCGCGATGCGAGCATGGACACAAGCAGAAGAAGTCAAGGGCACTGTCTTCATGCTATCCATCAACGAGTTGCACCCTGATCTATGCGATGTCTTGTCGGCAAGAAAGACAACCAGATACGTGGACGTTCGGGATTACTTTCTAAGCAGGGCAGCAGAAAAAGGAGAAGGTAAAGAGGAGGAAAAGGTACTATCGGTACCTTACAAGAACAAGAAACAGATGTATTGCACATGGTGTGCAGCAAGAGGTGGGAAAAGCGATACCCACAATACGAACAAATGTCGAGGTCTCTCAAGGGAAAAAGCCAAAAAGAAGAAACGGGACAACAAGCCAAACACCGCAGCTGTTACCGACGCTACAGTCACGGTTCTGATGGCGAAAGCCAAGGAACCTCCTACACCAGAGGAAGAGGTTGTCTGTATGACAATCGGGGAAGTCTCGACAGAATGGTTATGTGATTCTGGGGCATCGAACCACATATCTCCCAATTCAGGTGACTTCCAAAGTCTTACGCCTTCCTCCGAAAAGATAGTAACAGCAGACGGTAGAATTCACCAGGCAACTGCATCCGGAGATGCTTACCTCCACGTGCACCTGTTGGATGGAACCAAACATACAGTCATCCTCAAACAAGCACTGTATGTACCCACGTTTCGATACTCATTGGTATCTGAATCCCGATTGGACGATGTTGGAGTAAAGGTTACGGTAGAAAAAGGAAGAAGGATGTTTGAGAAGGAAAGGAGGATTTTCATGGTTGCGGATAAGAAAAGTAGGTTGTGGTATGTTAGGATGAGTAATGAGAAGTCTTTTGTTTCTGTTTACGAAGAACGGCACAAAGCCCTTGGACATCCGAGTGTGATTAAGGATTGTTACAAGGACGCCACCCCTATCGCTCCTCCATCAGACTTTCATTGTACAACATGCAATCGAAACAAAACCACGCATGTAAAACCAAAGTCAAAGGACATCGAAACCAAGTCAGCTTTCGACAAAGTCCATTCCGATCTTAGTGGTCAAATGTCCACATCTACACTGGGAAAAAATCTCTACTACATGATATTTATAGATGATTATACCAGGTATTGTTGGATTTACCTACTAAAGACAAAGGACGGAGCAGAAGTTGCCATAAAACACTTCTGGGAAATGGTACTTACTCAATTCGGTAAACGAGTCAAGCGATTGCATACCGACCAAGGAACCGAATACCTTAACCGGAAAGTGTCTGAATTCTTAAACACAAAAGGAGTCATCCACACCACATCACCAGCCTACAACCCTGAATCAAACGGAGTCGCAGAAAGGCTAAATCGGACCCTTACAACAATGGTACGATGCATGATGCCACCTGAACGAAAATCATTGTGGGGAGAGGCCTATTCCACAGCGGCTTACCTCTACAATCGACGGTGGCATTCATCAATAAAAACAACACCTTTCGAGCAACTATATAAAACGAAACCCACGATTAGTCACCTCCATCCCTGGTTCGCCGATGTCATGGTACATATCCCAGCTGAGAAGCGAGGAAAGTTTGACCAGACAGCAGAAGAAGGTCACCTAGTCGGATACACTTCCAGTCCGACGATTTACCGTGTTTACATACCTAAACGGCACACTGTGATCGAAGCAAGGGATGTGAAATTTGGAAAGACAAAAGGGGTATCGTTTGAATATCTTCAACGAACAATAGAAAGAGAAGAAAAGGAAATGTCGGATCAATCTAGTGAATCGGAACGTACCGATGAGGATGGGTCATCTACCCCAGTAAGACCGACAACACCAGTACCACCTCCGACTACCTCTATGCCCGGCGAATTCCAGTCAACACCTATTCCTCCTCCAGATACCTCCTCCTCGGAACCTCCAGCACCCCGTCGTTCTACTCGTGAACGCACTCAGACACAGAAAGCACGAGACGAAGAAAAACTTCAGATAGAAAAGAAGATACGGTCTCTGCAACGTCAAATAAAAGGAAACGAACGGGATTGTAAGCTGGAAGGCCTAACCGAGTACGAGATGCAACTTCTCCAGGAAAGAAGAGAGGAACTTGATGAACAGCTTCGGAATGAAGAAGGGAATCTTCAAAGATATACGGTTGTTGGTCTCATGTATCACATACCAGACCCCAATACGTATAGAGAGGCCATGGAATCGCAGGAGAGAAATGAATGGCAGAAAGCCATGGACGAAGAGATGAAGGTACTGAGAAAACGAGAAGTAGGAGTGGAAGTGGAAAAACCAAGTGGAAAAAAGGTATTAACAGGACGATGGGTTTATAAGGCCAAAGTCAAAAAGGATGGCACTATCGAACGTCGGAAAGCACGATACTGCGCAAAAGGTTTCAACCAAGCCCCAGGCGAAGACTATGAAGAAGTTTATGCCCCGGTTGCTCGGTTAGAATCCCTAAGACTCCTGCTGGCAGTAGCTGTCAAACGTGGTTATAAGTTCCGACAGATCGACATCAAGAGCGCCTTCCTATATGGCAATATAGACATGGAAACCTACCTGGAGCTCCCGGAAGGATATCGCGAACCAGGCAAGGTCTGGAAGCTTAAGAAAGCCATCTACGGACTTAAGCAATCCCCAAGACTATGGTACCAACGACTAACCAAAACCCTCGAAACCATGAACCTTAAAGTTACCGACTTCGACCCATGTATTCTTGTTGCAAAAAACCTCTTTTGTTGCATTTACGTTGACGATATTCTAATAGCCGGAAAATCCTCACTAGTCGATACATGTATTGACAAAATACAATCCCATTTTCAATGTACGGACTCTGGACAAGCATCACTACTGTTAGGCATGCAGATCGAAATCTCAAAAGACAATCTCAAAATCTACCAGGAACGGTATATTACTGAGATCCTCGAACGATTTGACCTAAGCGAAGCCAAACCAGTTGCCACTCCTATTGAAGTCCATACTACACTTATGAAAGCAAAAGACGATGATCAACTATGCGATCAACGACAATACCAGTCCATCATTGGATCGCTGATGTACGCCGCTGTCGCTACAAGACCTGACATCGCACATGCCACTGCTTTCCTCAGCCAATTCTCCTCAAAACCCACCACCACACATCTTACCGCCGCAAAAAGGGTACTTAGGTATCTAAAAGGAACCAAGACCAAGGGATTACGATACAACCGAGACAACAAGGAGCAACCATTGAAGATCTTTACTGATGCTTCATTCGCCTCAAATCTCGAAGACAGAAAATCGTTTACCGGTCTGATCGTACAAGTTTACGGAAGTACCGTAATATGGCGATCAAAGAAACAAAAAACCGTAGCAACATCTACAACAGAAGCCGAATACCTCGCACTCGCATTCACCGCTAGACAGAGCGTCTGGCTTAGCCGAGGAATGTCACATATGGGAATTGAGACTGTACCGATCCTATACTGTGACAACACAGCAGCCATCAAGCTTACCGAAAACGCGGGCGTTTCCGACCGAACGAAACATATCGACGTTCAGCACCACTACACTAGAGAGCTACGGGAAGCGGGGAAGATAGATGTGATAGCAGTTGGAACCGAGGACAACTTGGCGGATATATGTACAAAGGGATTAGTTAAGGTGACATTTGAAGGGTTTTCTAATAGGCTGGGAATGGAACCGTAGGGGAAGTGTTCAAAATACGGTATCTCATTCCTGTACGGTGGTGTGACTGTGTCGGTCATGTGACACAGTCACATGACCAGTTGTTATGCTAGAAGATTCTAGCAGGGTATATAGATTTCCTTGGTATGAGTCAGTGTTCGCGTAACCATAGAAGGGTATAAATAGGGGTGTATTTTTCCTTTCTGTTAGAAGAGCACGCAAGCTTGGATTAATCTATGAGTCTTAAAGATATATCTTGTTCACCAGGTCTACTCCACTATCACAAGTGCAAGTGACTTAGATACAAATATTCTCACAGATCCACGTGAGAGCGGCCACCGCAAGCTTTACCTTTCCCCCATCCTGGGACCTTATCTGCTCCAGCGTCGCACCATATGCACCCCCTAACCCTGCCCCGCCTTTCAGTGACTTGAGTCTCTTACACGGCGAGCGATAGTGGTTTCTCGGAGGATTGCCTAGATGTAGAGAGAAGCCGGTAGGAAACTAGATTCAAAGTGTCAGCAACTATCCTGAAGTGGCTTTGCCGTTGCATCTTTTCCTACATACGTTTCCGAGCTTACTTCCGGAATACTCTTCGTAATATCGGCCTCCAATGTGGCGCTCATGATATCCGGGTCAGTGCCATTCCTGAGTTTCTCATGGAGGTATCTAATAAAGCCTTCTTCCATAGGCCATATTGATATGAAGGCCGTTGCTCTTCCCAATTTCCTCTCAACCTCGTTCAGCACATATGGCCGTCCGGTTATACACATGCGAGTATCTGGCGACCGCCGCCGGAGGATCTGTCCCCGCGACCCAAGAGGTCCCACCCGATGTTCTGGCAGATACCCGTCAAGAGCATCAACACATATAAACATGCGCTCCATGGCTGCAATGGTATGAAACATCTCCAATATTCTAGAAACTTGCAGTCCTCTCCCCCCAATAACCTTTCTCTCGCTTTGGGAACTCTCGACTACTGCTTGAGGAATTCCACCCAATCCGGTAACAAGCTGTCTTAGGAGGGAGCCGAGCATATTGACTGGTGACTGCTCATTCCGGGCGGTGTAGTTGAAGTAAAAACAGGTAACAGGCACCTTCCTTCACGGCCCCGTCGCATAGTTTGTCAATAAATAGTAACCTGTGATCGCAGCCTGTCAGCAACATCATACCTTGATATCCCGCGAAGATGCATTCTCTCTTACGTGATATAGGTCTTGCCCACTCTCGGATTGCCGTCACGGAATAGACCAGGGGTGCCCTCTGCGAGGCGCGGCGAGATTTGGCAGCAAAGTGTGCGTGCCCTCCATCACCCTAACAAGCCAAATAGTGCCAAAGCCTCGTTGAGGGCACCCCCGCTCTAAGGTTGTATGATTAGATCCATCTTCCCTACAGTACTGCCATTACACCAGCGCCTGAATTCCCCGGTTTCCAGTACTCGAGTAGCCAGCTCCCGATACTATCCACTCTCTGGGTCCCGATGTCTTGGTAGCGTACCCATGGCTCTCGTGGAGACAACGGCTTGCGCGATCAGGCAAAGAAAGAGAATACCGTTATGGCCGCCGCATGTAACTACCTTTCCCAGCAAGAACAGGCAGTTACCAGCATGAGAGGAGCTATTCTGAGAGCAGCTGGTCGGATGTGCTAGACCTTCAAGAGTCACCAAGAGATATTGAGAATTTTAGGCGGGTATGAGCACTAGCACTGCGTTCTTTAGCATAGAGATAACCGTGCTTGAGAAAAATTAAAAATAGTATTGCTTCGTCATTGTGATTCATACTCACAAAAGTCTCCCTCCCGGTTGGCTGACCTGTCAAGAGCGAATACTTAAACTCAGCTTGGTTCCACACCTCCTAGTAAATATCTTAACCACTGACCACGAACCCGTTACTATGTTATACCTAATATACACACCGCGAGGAGCGATTATTGGTTTGTTTACGAAATCCTGGAGTCTTATAAGGTCCCATGTACTGACTGTCTGTTGTTATATTCTTCAGCAGTTACTCCCATGCTACTCACTAGTATTATATGTGGTTTGGTGGGTTGCCTGATTGGAAACTTCATGAGTGCTGGCTTTATAGCCAGGACTAATCTTCGAGCTGCTGCCTCGAACACTAGGGGTACCCCCGGTGAACACCCAGGAACTGGATTTGATAGTCTCCGAGCCTCCGAGGAGTATGATAGTGCTCCGGTTATCAAGGGTGTCTTCGATGAACCCCGGGACACTGGGACATATCGCTTCCAGCACTCTGAGGAATATGATCGCCTATACAACGCCAAGGGTTTTTGCAATAAATACCTGTACACTCCGATACGAGTCCCCAGGTCCAGTGAGGAATTTGATTGCCTATACGTATTTGTCCGGGAGCTATCCGTGGTGATGGAGCGGCACAAGCGTCGTGGCCCATACGAATATAAGATGGCGGACTGCAACTGTGAGCTGGCTTATGGGTGGGTATCTTGGATAGAGGGTGTTTGAGCTTTTGGAGTGTATTTCCTTTATTACAGTATTCACACTGCGGTTTCTTGCTTTTTTGGATTTGTATTGTATTTTGGATAATATACATTTTCAAGTTCTCTCTTTTCAGAAGTGGATTCAATGGCAGCGGCTTGCGGCAGTTCATGTGCTATATTAGAGGGTTTGCGCAGTCAGACCTAGGTAGGAGTTATCAATAGTGTTACTCAAGGCTGTTGGTCGTATAAATGCCCCATGAAACCTCCGCCAAATGCAGTACTTGTTAAGTCCAATTTTTCGAAAAATGCATGCAGCGGTCAATTCTCAAATATTTTGTAACCACGCTTGGTGAAATTATATTTAACGGGCTGGGCAATAAAATCATACACGATGAAGGCATAAAAATGCTACGGAAGACCATACTCAGGGCCCCCAACTCCAGGTCGGATTTCATGGTTATTCCCCATAGGTCTCTCTGCACAAACTCTTAAATGGCATAATTCATCTGCCAGTATAGAAGTGACTGACAAGGACTGCACGCACTTGAAGGAGGAGGCAGTGTTCTATTTATGAGTCAAGCATCAAAGGCAATACGCAATTCATCGAGATTAAGGACATTTATTTTTTGAAAAAAAAAAAAAAGAACTACCGAAAACTAAGAATTGTCCTCCACCTCTCCAACCACCCTAACCTCCCCCACATCCCCCAAAGTAGCACTCCCACTCACCACCATCTCTCCCTCAACCTCCGCCGCATCCTTCAACAGCACATTCACGTCTCTCATCCCGTGCCTATACATAGGGCACGATTTGCCGTGTCTACCTTTAGCTAAACACTCAACAACCGGGCTAACACCCGTAACCGGTTCGTTGTCAATTTCGGTCGGGGGGGAATGGTGAGTTGCGGAGGGGGGGTATTCAGCGACAGGAAGACATGGGGGGCACTCCACCTCAGGAGGGCAGTTGGCGGTATAAGAAGAATGTACTGCCAGGGGGTAGTAGTGAATAGAGGGACAACGGTAGGCTGGGCAGTTGAGGGCGGGGCAGTTCAGTTCGGGACACTTGAAAGTAGGAAAGTTGAGTGCGGGACAGTTTAGAGAAGGGCATGTGACGATTGGAACGTTGACGGAGGGACAGTTTAGAGCAGGGGAAGTTTAGGGCCGGGCATTGAACTGCAGAGCTGGTATTGGAATTTCCATATACTATCCCACCTAGAATAAGGATCAGGAAAAGTACAGGGTATCCATGTGAAGAGAAAAATTCTAAAGAATATGAGATGAGCAAATCCACAATCAGGATTATTTAGGGATTGTAAATATCTTGAACGAACCTTTGATCTGCTATACCATAGTTGATTTAGGGGAATTGGGAGAGGGTGTTGGATCTGCGGGTGCCGGATCGACCATCTTTGATTGATATGAGAAGGAGTGGGTGGTATCATAGTTTTGTAAGTTGAGCAGAGACAGGAAATGAAGACCTCGACTTTATAGAGGACAAACACTCTCACGATAACCCTTTCTTCCAACTTACCCTAACCTACCCAGACCAATAAAATTCTACGGTATTCTACAATAAATTATAGTTTGTCGTCGTAATAGATTACATGGATCTTTCTATGTTCTTTGGACCGGCACCTACCCACCTCGCTTGCCTCTATTTTCCATGCAATGTGTCTTGTATCTTGGCGCTTTTTCTCATCAATCATTAGCTGAACTTGGTTTTCGTATAGGTAGAGAAGCCTTCTTTTTTTTTCCCTTGTCCCTCCCAGCACTCTGGCACTCAGGGACACATATTCACTAGATGTCACTCGCGCCTGCCTTTGAATGCTATGTTGAAAATAATGGGTGCTTAGTAAATGATGAGTAAAGAGGGTTTTACGCAGTGGAGTGGAACAACACAAGTAAACGGGTTGATGTTGTGTCAAGCGGCGATAGAGACTATGATGTTGTTTACATTGAAGAAAAGGCCGTGGCCAAGGGAAAACAAAAGCAAACTTTTCTAGGCTTATGCGTCCTCCCGGGTGCATTTGGATACCACCACGGCCATTTTTGTACGGCACTTTTCAGCTTGCAAGCATCATTGGGAACATTCCTTAGAGTGAGACAAAGTTACCGGGAGACTTCCAACATGTGCGTGGACTGTCACTGTGCATGCATTGCATCCAACTAAAATGAGAAACCTCATTTTGTTCCTCTCCCCTCTTCCGCTCACTCACTACCCCATCGTTATTATGATATAATCGACAGACTCTCCGAAAACCTACCTGCATATTTTTTTCTTTTATTTATTTTAATCTTCTTTTATAGTTACCAACCCCAAAAACCCCAACTTGGCTTCACTAGTCGGGTATCTCTCCTCCAATTATGTCAAACTAAATTCCAGATAGTCTCAATTCAACACTACGATCCAACTATTCACCCTTCTTCTCGTCCTCACAGAATGGGCCCTTGTGACACGCTCTCAGGAACCGGCCGTCCTAGTATCCTTCGAATACTCTACAACGGTTCTCCTGGTACTCGGTGCTCTACCCAGACACTGCGTCTCCTACCTACATTCTACAAATTCCCCTCGACAGCTCTGCTGGCCCCCATGGGCGTGATATGCCTCTCGGTTTCCTCCCTCCCGGATTGAGACTACCGTGAAAGGGGTCCTTCGTGAGGACTTTCTACTCCGGTGGAAGTGTTGGTATTGGTATGGGGCGTTAGCGGTCAAGTCCCGAGGTTGAGGGCTGGTTCTGCAGTCAAGAACCCGAACCTCGCACTCAGGAGGTGAAGGGAGGAGAGTATTAGGAATCTATCTTTGATTGAAGGTATCTCTCCTCCAATTCCCTCAACAACTGGAATTAAAAATTAAAAATAACAAAAACATGAAATATCACTTTGTGGAAATGACCTTGGATGGGTGACGGAATCATGCTAAATCACTTGCCCACAGCCGAAATCAACTACACGGAATACCCTAGGAACATGAACAGCATCTATACAAACGCTAACCTAACCCCCGGAGGTGAATACTCCCTAATTCTCGGGACGGAGGGCCCCCGCGACATTCAATCTCCAGGTCCTTCAAAATGGGCCATGCCAATTCGACCTCTAATTCTACCATGACCCCGCCTGCAGAAGCTCCCAAAGATTACATCACGTGCATAGACGCACTCGGCAAGAACAGTACTAGGATAAGACCCTCGACGGGGACTGCGTCTCTAGTGTGACTTCTGGCGATTCAATCGACACCACCACCATTTCCTGGGAGACTGCTCAACCCTGGGATGGGTTCTCGCTGGAGGAACACTGGGTCAACATTATCTACGAGTGTGTTTGGGGTATGGAATGCCCAGGTTGAGTGCACTACAGAGAGCTAGGAATTTACGGGTTCCTAGTATGGACTTTATTTAACTCATTTAGGATCGTAGGCTCTTAAAGGATTGCTGGCGATGGGTGGATTCAACGAGGGGCTTATAGATCTTAGGGGTAAGGCGGCTTTCTCCAAGGGAAATATCAATACTGAGGGGTTTGATGTCGCCGTTACCTCTGTCAAGTACGTTTGATGAGGGGAGGGGGGGAGGAAACAGAAGTATACAGGTCCAGAGCCGGTGTTACTCATATGGCGCCCCGGCATATTTCTCTCAATCAAAAGGTTACTACCGGACATGCTCACCCCCCTGCTCTTATTACCCGGGAGCACAATCTACGGCAGGGGCATGAAAAACTACGTCTATACCGGCATCCTACTAACAGACTACACCCTGCGCATAACACCTCTCAAAGAGTACCTCAACCATAGCAGTTAACATTCCTGCGACACCCCTAATAGCCACGGACAAGAGCACCGACAACCCGCTAATGTCCCCGCGCAAACCCAAGCAACCACACTTACGCATAGCCCCTGCTTTCCCGGCTAACGGCCCTTCACTGGATCGTGGATTCGTGGAACACATCCTCTTAATCAATGCCCTGCCTTCAATCAATAAATTCCACCACTCGGCCGTACCCCCCGACAGGATGAGCAACTTGGCTCCTGCTTCCAGAGCCTCCAGAGCAATATTCTGCACCGACAACACCCCAACAAACTCAACCCCCAGAAACGCCCTAGCCCCCGGCCCTATGATTGGTGGAATCCTCGGCGGTGCGGTATTCCTCATACCAGCACTACGCTGGTGCGCAAGAAGCCGAAGTCCTGGGAGTAAACTAACCGTGGATTTTGGACCCCCCTCCTTCCCGCCGTCCACACTCTATGATACGATGAGGAGGGCGAGGAACTACCGACGTGCTCCCTAGAAATAGGTGTGAGCCTATCAGCCTTCAAAAAGGAGTCTGCGCCTTCATTGCGTAAGGGAGTTGTGGTGGAGAGAATCCGTTGGGACACATGGCAGGTATTCGGTAGGGGATCAATTGTGGGACACTTCCGTAGTGGAACCAGTGTAGGAAAGGGCCTGTAGGGGGTCACTATAGGGGGATCTGCTGGGGAGCTATGCAAAGTCTACATGGTGTTTGAAGATACCTGAGACTCAGCATCTCCGGGCTATTCCCCTCCATGGAAATGCTTTAATTCTTATGGTAACCCTTCGGGCAACCAATATTAGTACAACGATTGCCGGCTTACGTGATACGCTTCGAGAAAATTTAATATCTTGGTACCAGAGAGAATATTGCAGTACTCGAGTATCTTGCGGCTTGCCTAAACGTAAAGTAAGGTGTTAATGAATAAATTTACTCTTCTTAATTATTAATACGGCAGTGAGATTTGAACGCAGTATAGTTTAGGCTTAAATACTCAGGGGACCGTTACCCGGTCAGCCACCCTGCATCTAAAAAAAATCGCCCGCTATTGAAACCCAGACTCCACGCCATATCACTCGAAATATTTGTAAGCACCAAGAACACCTTTTGGGACTGGTTAGGTGTGGTCCGAATTTTACTGTTTCACACCGCCCAAGGGATATGGTGCAAGAAGGTCACGCTCCGTCTCCGTTACAACTCCGGTCATTGAAAAAGATTTCCTAATCGGGAACGACTCAACACCAGAGAACTATCGTCACAATTACGGGTCTCGCACCCCCCAGCTGGGGGGTGCTAGACCATTTCTTTTCACTCCTCGCTCGGCCAGGCACTGCCTATGGCCTCCACCTTCCCTCCCCCTGAGTTAATCCTCTTGGGGACGCTCTCTTCTGTCTGGGACTGCCTCGCGGTGGTTCCTCCTCTATACTTCCCCGCTTTTGCTAGGCTCGCTTAGCATCTGCACGGTCGGCTTTTTTTCCAGGAGGGTTTGGTCTGATGGTCAGTGTGCTTGGTGGTCCTCTGGGCTATCGGG
>PYWC01000016.1:601302-662452 GCA_003182015.1 Tuber magnatum | reverse complement strand
GATGTGCGGTTGGTCCCAGACCAGAGGGACGTGGGGCGATTTTTCCCCTGGGGCGTGGAGGACGTTTTTGGAATTAAGGCTTTTGTATGCCATAGCGCGAGCTGCATGTACATGTTTGAGCCATAATCAAATATACATATGAGTTAAAAAAAAAAAATGGTGCAAGAAGGTGAAAAGGGTGAGCTCGTCAACCCTGTTCACACCATGAGAGAAGATAAATTCCTATTGGTCAAAGTCCAAGCCATTGCGCATGGGTCGTTGCATTCCTACAATAACCCATATGTTGCAAAGGACCCTATGTGGGAATGATGACCAAAATTATTCGCACAATGAAGAGAATTTGTAAATAGCTCCTATTGTGTAAAGATGAGTCAATAGAGTATGAAGGAGAAGAAAGAAAAACAAAAACTAAGTGAGCAAGACTGCATCATACATACAATCATAGAAGTGTTCAATTAGTGTGAGAAAATCCATTTCGACCTACCGAATGGACAGCTACTCAACTCAAGTAATAACGAGTAAGTTAATAGAATCCCTCCTGATATAATGAGAAAGAAAGAGTATTAACTATACGATAGAAATGCTAGAGCCATTAGCAGAAAACCAAACCGATATCTTAGCGAGAAATACAAGCCAAACGCCACCAATTTCTCGGTAGTTATGGTGGAAGCAAAAACAACGACATCTACGCGAAGAGCTGGCAAAGTCAAAGTGGCATATAAGCTATGGAGGAGGTGTGGTAATGATGGAAAAGGAAGAAAAGAAACCAGAGATGCATGCGGTTGATAGTATGTTATTAAATAACATGCCAGGACAAAATACAGCAGCAAAGGTTATTACTTTTACTGGTCAAGAAGAAGGAATAAAGAGAAGTACCTGTATAGATGAAGGCGTAGAAACAAGAGGAGACCTTAGTCTGAGGTCTACTCAGAGGGAGCTATTAGGAAGTCTTTCAGTAAATACAGAAGCATTAGCAAGGCGAAGTATAGACCAAGAGAAGGACAGTACCGATTCAGGAATTTCCACAGCAATCGAATTATGGCTCTGGGGAGTTGGGCTTCAGCGCTGCCCAGAGCTAAAAAAACAATTCTGTTAGCTGCTTTGCATGATATGGAAAAGGTCCTCGCATTACGGAAATATTGCCCCAAAGAACAAGATTTAACTCGGTATCACCAGATAGAACAATTTCTCAACCTTGAGATAAAGAGAATCGGGGAGACAAGAGAGTAGCTAGCACTTCAGGTTGCAAATAGCTATAAGGGAGGAAGGAAATTAAGAAATGCAATCATGCAACGAGAGCGGGATTGGGTCCGAAGAAGGTATATTGTGGAGGGTTATAGAGGAAAGGGTAGCAGAGTACGGTCTATGCTAGAAGATGAGGGTACACTTTTAGCAGTATGGAAGTACATTGCCAGTGTTTCAATTCTTGGAAAAGGTTAGTCTATCTCTTCTCTTAACTATCTTCAAGTGCTGCAGCCTTATTTTATGATTTATATCTAATCATCATTAAAAATAATAGCAATAAGTGCACAGGATCTTGCTGATGCAGTAACTACTCATTGGGAGAAAGTGATAAGCGACGATCCAGAACAAAATACTGATGACCATGTTGAGACAATACAACAGATGGAGGAAACACTCTTAGCCCTACATGAACTTGACAATGAACCAAAGGAGTGGAGCCTATCAGCTTGCTCAGCTGTAAATTGGCTTCAGACACTTGGCTATGAGTGGAGAGAAGGAAGGAAAGGACTTTTTAAAGATGGCCATGAGTGATCTGATGTTGTGGGATATCGTCAAAATGTCTTTTTACCACTTCTTGATAGACTTAAGCCTCGCTTTCTTAAGTGGAATTTGCAAGGGGAACTATTGAATTCAATAGAGGAAACCTTTCACACCACTGGAGAAAAGCCTTATGTATTAGTTACACATGACGAGTGTATTTTCTATGCCAATGATGGACCTACACATGCTTGGACTCTTAAGGATAGCATGCCATTACATGCTAAAGGCCAGGGAAAGGGAATCATGCTCTCTCAGTTTATTACACAATTTTCACCTTCAGAAGCTCCATGATCAATTTCGGATATCGAACTTGCAGAATATGGATTACCTAGGACTGCTCTTGAGTCTATGAAATTTGGGGGAGACACCTGGTAGAATAGCAAAGACCTCTTATCACAAGTTACAAAGATTGCTATTCCTCTATTTGAACTGGCATTTCATGGCTGCCAGGCGGTTTTTCTCTTCAATAATGCTAAAAGTCATAAGGCATTTTCACCAGACGCCCTCAAAGCAAATGCTATGAACCAAGGTCCTGGAGGAGAAGCTCCTGTTATGTGTGATGGATGGTACAAGGGCGGTGATGGGACTATTGTTCATCAGGCTATGAACTTTCTAGATAATGATACAGTTGATATTAATATAAGAGGTAAACCAAAAGGATTGAAGATCCTCTTACAAGAAAGAGGTTTATGGCCATTGAGGGGACTACGGCATAAGTGTTTATAGTATCCTAAAGGCTGTGATTCATCGAAGCCTGGAGGATGTTGTTCTTGTAATGTGATGTCTTTGCAGGAGGACCTTTGCACACAGAAGGGATTGGTGGAAGAGGCCATATGTAATATGTTCAAGCCAGTCCCTAGTCACGTAGCGGTACGATAGGTGCAGATGGCTTCTTGATCAACAAGAAGTGAGCACTGCTGACTAAAGAAGACTTCAAAGGGGTGTAATAGGAGATCAAAGAAGTAACCGTTCAACCAAGTATATTAAGAATACTGTCTGTCGAACTCTGCTGTTTCCATTGTGGAAATCAGTGGTCTTTAAATACAGCATATTGCTTATCTCCAGTATGAGTGATATTTCAAAACCTTGTATGTATCAACTGATAGCACATGAAACAATACAAGTATCAAGCGATACTCATGAAACAAAACATAAAACATTGTGTGTATCAACTGATAGCATATGAAGCAATACAAGTATCAAACGATACTGTGGAGCCAAACATAAAGCATTGTGTTTATCAAGCGATAGCTCACACAACAATACCAGTATCAAGCGATACTTGTAAAAGCAGACATAAAACATTTTGTGTATCAACCAATAGCACATGAAACAATACAAGTATTAGGCGATACTGTGGAACCAAACATAATCCTAACCTTGTACCCATACTAGTTACATTCTCAAAACGAAATAACAATTTCACCAAACAAAATAATCTAATGAAATCCTAATAGTCGGTAAATCCGCTATTCTCTTGATGGTCCCCCTAGGACCCATCCTCATCATCATCGCTATCCTGCAACAACCTCATGTCATCCTGCAACATCCATTCCGCACCTTTCAACCATCTCTCCAACTGTTCCTGACAGGGGACTACGCGCACAAAGCAACCTGATTCCCAGTAGTGTGGCAAACCAATCCAGTGTCGGACCGCCCAGTCCTCTCAATCCTCCATCTTGATGTTGACTCGTCCACATTCATCACCATAGTCGACATAGAATATCTTCTAGTAGGTGCTTAGTAGAATAGTTCCACAGTATAGTAGGTGTCCAACGATCTGGTGTCATGCTCCCACATTGACTTCTTCATAGACCAACATTTATCTGTTCTCTTTGTGGAAAGGTAGGGTTTTAGTAAAGGTTCTTGTAGGTATCGAGGTAAGTTTCTGGTTATGGTCTTGGGCGGAAAAGTGGATGGTATCCGAATCTCCGTGTTGGTCTTGCTTAAGTGTTTAGGGAGAGATGGATGGTATTTATATCTCAGTGTTGGCCTCGCTTAGGTGTTCAGGGGAAGGTGGATGGTACTTGATCTCAGTTTCTTCCGTCTCCACACACATCTCACATTTTTCCGTACTCAGGTAACAACCACTTTCAAAGCAAAATATGTCAGATATTGTTTCTCCCCACATCCATCCTGTCAACTCAGTTGTTATTTCTAGGCATTTGTTGCAAATGTGTATGAACAATCGATATGTTAGATATCGTCTAGGGATAATATCACGGTCCACCAACAGTCCTATTCACTGATAGCGTAGTCTCCAAGGTACTTGCTCATAGTTTGACCTCGTAAGGCTATTGGATAGTATGTGTTTTCTTCGTTGGCTATTTCCAGTACCCGGCCTCAGCTAGCTGTGCTAGGTATGCTGCCTCCTCTTCCATGACCCAATTCTTATCCTCACTGCTTTCAAAATCACTTTCGAAACAGGCTGACCAGAAACTGTCCTGTATCTCTTGATCTGTGTCTGGGCAGAGGTGTTGGATTTTGGGCAGGGTTGGGCTCCACGATACCATCACACGGTTTATTGTAGGGGGTAGCTCATCCTCTGGTTTGTGGTCCTCCCACTATTGGTTCACTAGTTCTATCGCATTTTCCAATCCATCCAGGGGTTCCTAGCTGTTTTCCATTTCGGGATATCCCACCCATTTTACTAGAAACTGGTCATGGTTATAACACATCCCGTGGTCTCGTATAGTATCCACTTCCCATTCTGGTTTCTCGTTAACCATGATCGGAGTTGGCTTTGCATGGCTTCTTCGCGGGAAGATGGTACCGTTATTGGGGTGGTATCTTTTCACCGTAGATGTGTGGAATATTGCTTCCCAGTTTCTGTACATTCTTCTGTCCATTTCCACCATGTAATTTTGCGTATGTTTGTCCCATTCAATTATCTTGAACGGTCCTCAGCGGTGCGGTTGTAATTTCTGGCTTTATCCCGATTCCGTTGTGGATAGGCTTCTATAGACCAACAATGGGTTACCCTTCTCTAACAGTATATGGTGTCTGTGTCATTTTGCTGCCATTCTGGTACTCCTAAATCGTGCTAACTTGATAGCATTAAATGCTATGTTCCGGATTGCTGGGTGTCTGTTCAACAATTTATCAGCGGCTGGTACTACGGAGTCCTTGAAATTTGCTAGAGGGAGTAGTGGGTAGTTTTTTCCAAAAACAGCTTTGTATGATGACATACCAAGTGTTTCCGACCATCCTGCATTTAAATATGCAGCCATTTCGGGTATGGCATCAAACCAGTTGTTTTGTCTTGCATTGACTAGGTTTGGAAGAGCCATTTTTAATTTCTGAATTTTCCTTTCAACTTGTCCATTTTTCTCATGGTGGCCAGGTGCGGCTTTGATATGTTCAATTCCTAGTGATTGACATTGCGGTCTCCATACATGTGACTTGAATTGTAGGTCTGTATTGCTTACTATTGATGTTGGGTAACCATGGGGTGTAAATATTTTGTTACGTAGTACTTCCCAGGTTGTATTGCCATTACTTCCTTAGTCATCGGGATGAGCCATGTGAATTCCGAAAACCTGTCTACCGCAACTAGGATAGTATCGTATCCGCATGAGTTATGCAAGGGTCCTATGAAGTTATTAGCTATTGATTCAAAAATCTCCAATGGTAGGATGATCGTCTGGGCCTTTCCTTCCAGTAACTTTGTGGGTTCCTTGTTCGTTTGGCAGGTGTGGTATTGGGTCACGTATGC
This sequence comes from Tuber magnatum, assembly GCA_003182015.1. Taxonomy (NCBI): domain Eukaryota; kingdom Fungi; phylum Ascomycota; class Pezizomycetes; order Pezizales; family Tuberaceae; genus Tuber; species Tuber magnatum. Next base: position 656,952 of record PYWC01000016.1, on the reverse strand, counting down.
TCTGAAATCCTTGTATATTTTAGGCCAGAATAGGTACTCGGTAGTGTACCGTAAGTTCCGTTTAGTACTGTGATGGCCTTTGTTGTGAATCTTGGATATAACGTACTCTCTTAATGTAGTGTTTCTGAATGCGGGAGCTTTAGGAATATACAGACATTCCTCCCCATACCGCATTTTGGCATACAACATTCTATTTGCAACCGTGTAGGAGGACAAATCCCCCCTGGGGTCCATGTTTTCATTGATCTGTTTCCATATTGGTTCCTTCTGGTATGCTGCAACCGTGTGCGCTCGGAATGTCTCAATCATTTCCTTGATTGTCGGCCAGGTGTCACGTTCATCTTCTATTTCGCTTCCTCTAGTTGTTTCAGGTTGGTTATCCTCCTTGTCGTATTCCAAGACATCGCATAGTTCCCGCCGATATTCACTCATTGTTGGGGTCATAACTAAAACTATTGTCTCATTGCAGAGGCTTTCTAATCATTCTGCTCATTTAATCGGTGGCACACTGTCTGGTCCTGGCATTCGGAATGCCAGGGCTTCGGGATTCAGTAGTGCCAGGATTGCGTAGTACCTGGGCATTGGCTGAATGAGGGTGAACAAGCCTTCCCCCGCGCTATTTGGTCTTCTGCCAATCGTTTGTTGCTACTCCCAATCCTTATCCATGGGTGATTCCGGAGGACTTGGGTCAGGCTCTGTCCTTAGAGGGCACGGTCCTTCACTAGAGCGTTGAGGGGTTGGCTTACATTGTTGTCAGGGATGGTTATTCGTAAACTTGATCTCAGTTTGGTGATATGAGCAATCGTCTATGTAACAGTGCGAGTCATGCAGTTTACTATGCTGGAGTTCTTCGGGTGGCGTGCTTCACAAGGTGCACTTGTCACCCTAATCATTTCCTGCAGTGATCGAGCAGGGGCTTCTAGGAGGTACAGGGGCCTTATTGGGGTACTCAGTGTATGAGTGAGGAGGGGAGGTAGGGGAGGTGTCTCGCTTGGGCTCCATTGTGTTTGACTCTTGCTCGTAGATTGTGTTATCCGAAATATTATCCACTTCCTTTGTGTAGTTATGGACATAGAGTGGGTTCAAGTCCGATTCTCCCTCATATATCCAGGAAAGGGCATCAGCTAAATAGTTTGTACATCCTGGTGAGTAGGCTATCCTCGCATCGTATTTTCCCAAGGCACTGAGCTATCTGACTTGTTTTCTGCGTGAGTTCTTTACGGTTCGTAGGTTTGTCAGGGGTTAGTGGTCCGTTACTATTGTGAAGCTATTTCCCATTAGAACATTGTGGAACTGATTAAGCGCTTCCACTACTGCTAAGACATCCTTGTCAGTGGTTCCATAATTGGTCTGTGTATTGGTGAATTTCCCCCTATGTAATACGGCTGGCCGCGCTATCTCATATGTGGGTCCCTGTCCTACCCATGCTTCTATTCCCAAGTCTACGGCATCTATAACTAGCCAAATTGGTTCTTCACTTTGTATGTCTATTGGTCGCATGACGTGATGATCGATAATTTGCTTTTGGATCCTCTGAAAGGCGGTTTGACGGGTGGTTGTCCATACAAATTCGGCATTCCCCGTTAAATCCATTAGTGGTGCTGTCAGGATAGTATGGTGTGGGAGGAACTGTGCCACATAATTCACTATTCCTAGAAAGCGTTGTAATTCTTTCTTGTTTTTAGGTGTCTCCCATCCTGCAATAGATGATATATTTTGGGGAGAGGCATGGATCCCTTCGCTATCCACTATGTGTCCTAGTACTTCCAGCTTATCTGCGAAAAGTACTGCCTTCTTCTTGCTTGCATAGAATCTTGCCTTTCTGCATCAGTCACATACTTGGCATATGTCTTTTTTATGTTCCTCTGGTGTGTCCGAGAATATGAGGATATCGTCAATGTATATCTGTACCAAATGATGTAGGAATCCACTTAGGAGGTCTTCCATTATTCGCATAAAGGTTGCAGGTGCATTCATGTCTCCTTGTAGCATTGCCTTGCTAACAAATCCTGCAAACGGGGTTTTGAATCAGTTGAACTTAACGCTATCCTTATCCACTTGTATTTGGAAATAGGCGTCACTTAGGTCGATCTTACTCCTGAATTCTGCTTGTCCAATGCGGTTTAGGATCTGCTATTGGTCGGGGATCGATGGACTATCCATGATCGTGTTGTCGTTCCGAATTTTCAAGTCTACCAGGGGGTAGATTCTTCCATCTGACTTTGGTTGTACAAACATAGGTACCGCCCTGGGAACTTCCTGTCATACGATTACTCCAGCTCATTGCTTCTCGTTAATCCAGTTCATGTGCTTCTCCTTGGATGCTTCCAGGATCAAGTATGTTGGTTGGTTCTTTAGATTGGTTGGATCCTTTAGCCAAATGTGGTGGTTAATGTTATGGATGGAGGGTAGCGTTTCAGGGACTTTGTCTGGGAATACATCCTTGTATTCTTCCAACAGTGTTGCTGAGATTGCATCTGAAACAGCGGCTCGGAACTCCCCGCTTGTTGGTTTGCATAACACATGCAATTTGTTATCAGAAAACTCCACACCTGTGTCACCACATCTGATTAGTGCATTGTGTCGTTTTAGGAATAGCATTCCTATCAGGGCATCATATTTCGCTAGATTTCCTACCAACATCTGCTGATCTGTCCATTTCTTTTTCCCGATTCCAACAGTTAGTACACATTTCTTGTGGCTTGAGGATCGGGAACCTTTCATGGCCATGTTGACTGTTGTTGGTTGAGGCAGGGGTTCTGTGGGTATGCCATAAATAGAGATAAAGATAGTACTAATTGTGTTACAAACGATTGTCCCTGTATCGAATGGTATCTTTGCTGGATGGCCATCTATCTGGATAGTTCCTTCTAGTACATCCTGGGGCCTAACCATCAGTGCTGGTTGCATTCAGAGGCTTTCCATTTCTACTGAGTTAATTTCCACTTCGTCGTATTCACTTTCTTCCATGTAGTTCATGCTCACATCTTACTTAACTACTTTTCCTTTTCCTTTTTTGGCATACCAGTCCTTTGCATAGTGTTCCTTTTTCCTGCATTCAAAACATGTACCTTCGTCATGTCTTTTTTGCTTCTTATCCTTCTTATCTTTCGAACCTTTGTGGTTTGGTTGTTCCTTCCTTGCGTTTTCATGCAAGCACAATCCTTTGCTGCTCCACTGCTGGGGAACGTATATTCGATAAACTCCTATCTTGTAGAGGATGCCATCTTTGCGTTCTGCTTGTTTGACGATTTTTTCAACCGAATCTCCTTCTTCTTCTACGGGTTCCAACTCCTGCCCTAGCCAGGGGTGTATTGCTTCATATAGCCTTTGCTGCAGGCTGTATTGGGATACGGTTCCAGTGGGCAATCATCCATGGTACATCAAAAGATCCATTGCCACCAGTGTTATTCTGTCTGTCTTTCTGTTTCCTACTTGTTGGATTTCCTTGAACTTCTCATACAGTTCCTCCAGATTTCGCGAGAACTGGAATCTGTCCTGCAGGTATCTTATCAGAGTTGTGCCTTGTATCTTTTCCTTGCTGTCATAGTAGTTCCTTGCTTGATAATACGCTTCTTCTGCCTTTCCCGTATGGAAACTTGCAAAGTATGCTCCACTTCCTTCCTTTGTCTTGTCCACGCCATGCAGGGTAAGGTATTTGGAAGTGGTTGTTATCTATTGATCAAATGCCTCAGGTTTTAGGTCTTCTTTGTCACCTGAAAACGTAGGCGGGAGTGGAAGTTTGATCTTTGGTCATGTTCACCTAGCCCCTGGGCTGGGTGGCGCGGCGGATTCTCCTTCGCATATATCTTGTTCAGATTCTTCACTGCTAGAACTGTCATCTGATGAACTGTCTGAAGAGTCACTTGGAGATTCATTTGGAGATTCTGCTTCTACTGTGTGATCTGATTCCTCCTCGCCATCTTCTCCCTTCTTTGGAGTTCTGGCTGGTGGGCTTTCTTTCTTTGGTGGTTGTGCTGGTGCCTTTCCTTTGCTGTGGCTTAAGGGGAAAATCCCAGGTAAGCTCATTGCTGCTTTATCTAACTCGTCACTTGATTCGCTAAAGGTCTGCTTAGCCAAGTCTTGAGCTAATTGTCTTTCTGCGTTATTAATTGAGAAGTCACTCTTTGTCCCTTTTGGTTTCTTGGGTTGCCTTTTCTTAGTAAGGCCTTCTCATGGGACTTGCTTCCCACTTTGAGGCTCTAGTGACTCAGGGGTGTCGTATAGGTGGAGCCGAACCTTTCTCGGTTCTGCCGCTCCCTACTGCTAGCTTCGGATTGGACGCTTTGTAGGTTGATCAGGCCTGGTCCATACAGGTTTCTAACCACTTGCTGAGGTTAAAAAAATGCGACGTGTTCAAGCCAGGCCCTAGTCACGTAGTGGTACGATAGGAGCAGATGGCTTCTTGATCAGCAAGAAGTGAGCGCTGCTGACTAAAGAAGGCTTCGAAGGGGTGTAATAGGAGATCAAAGAAGTAACCGTTCAACCAAGTATATTAAGAATACTGTCTGTCGAAGTCTGCTGTTTCCATTGTGGAAATCAGCGGTCTTTAAATACAGCATATCACTTATCTCCAGTATGAGCGATATTTCAAAACCTTGTATGTATCAACTGATAGAACACGAAACAATACAAGTATCAAGCGATACTCATGAAACAAAACATAAAACATTGTGTATATCAACCGATAGTATACGAAACAATACAAGCATCAAGTGATACTTGTTAACCAAAATATAAAACATTGTACGTATCAACTGATAGCACATGAAACAATACAAGTATCAAACGATACTGTGGAACCAAATATCAAACATTGTGTGTATCAACTGATAGCACATGAAACAATACAAGTATCAAACGATACTGTGGAACCAAATAACAAACATTGTGTGCATCAATGGATAGCACACAAAACAATGCAAGTATCAAGTGATACTCGTGAAACCAAACATAAAACATTGTGTGTATCAACTGATAGTACACGAAACAATACAAGTATCAAACGATACTGTGGAACCAAACATAATCCTAACCTAGTACCCATACTGGTTACACTATAATAAGAAAGGGTCATATGGCTATCTTATACCCAACATTCCATTGTGAACTCAATCGGATTGAGTATTACTGGAGGGCAGCGAAGTGGCATACCCGGAAGAACTGTAAGTACAGTATCGGTGATCTCAGAACCAGGATTCCCAAAGGTTTAGAGTATGTACAGGATTTTATCTGGAAATTTTGGACTTGTACCCAAAAGATCGAGCAGGCATATTGTGATGGCCTTGGGTATGGCTCAGAAAAGAAATACAAAAGTCATAGATGGGTTGGGCAACATGTTGAATAGTCAGTTTTTCTTAATTTACTGTTTAGTTGTTGAGATATCACGAACTCATTAGGGGGAAGATATTATAATCATAGGTGTTATTGTTTAAGTATTTTGTCTACGCATACATGAATTGTCACTGGCTTGCCAAGTATGCCAGTCAAGCATGACAACCTTGTCAAATTGTCTAAAAGAAGATGGTGTGAACAGGGTTGACGAGCTCACCCTTTTCCCCTTCTTGCACCATAATATGAAGTAAAACGGGAGCGGACGACTCAAGTGATTGATTACCGTAAAAACTCGAATAATTGGAGGTCACACAAAGAGGTTAAAATAAGGTGAGGAAACGCGGTAATTGCGTAAATCTGGAAAACATGTCAAAATCAGTAGATTTTGTGGATTATCAAACAACTCTATGGTCCAGCATTTTCCTTCTTTAGACTAGAGCATTGTTTGATAATCTGTGAAAGCTGCTGGTTTTGGCATGATTTCCAGCTTTGCGTAATTTTCGTGTTTCCTCACCTTATTTTAACCTCTTTTTGTGCCGTCCAATTATTCGAGTTTTTACGGTAGTTGATTGCGTGCCCAATTACTTAATGGAGTACTACAAAGGAATCCTTAACCACCCGAAAATCGGAGCATGAGCCACATTTTTTCTTTTCCTCAGTTTTCATTACCCAATCACCTCTGGGCCAGCCGGCATCTCCTGGATTGCTAAAAACCTTGAAGACATCTTGTCACCCCTATCATCGCCCGAGACATTGGGCGCTTTGGGGAACTACAATGGTTCTCATATTATGTTCTCGGCGTACCAGCAATAAAGAGCGCACCTGAAGTATGCACGGCCGAGAAGCCCTAGCAACTGCGGAGCGAAGGTGTTGCTCACTAAAGGGGTGACGGGGGGCAAGAAATTTTCGGAGTTTCGGCAGCCCAGGATATGAGAGGTCGCCGAGCGCGACGTGATGGCGATCAGTGCAAACAAGTCATCGTTTTTCATTCATTCAGACCAAGTAAAGTACGATAGCTCCACACCCCCGAAGGAGGCAGGGGTTTCTCACCACCCTATGATGCTCGCAACCCGATTGCTGCCAATGAGACACCTTTAGGCTGCAGTAAGTATCTCCATCGGAACGAGCGTTGTTTTATTGGCTGGGGTCCGAGCGAGGCTGCGGGTGCACACGGGGACTTGGATCTAGTTAGCGATAAGTAATTCCCTCTCCTCTTGTTTTTTATGTCCAAGTGTTCATCGTCCATCACTCGTCTAACACGCAAACGATGCACCGCAGGGTGGTTGTTTTCTTGTTCTCTTTGTGACTGCTGGGTATGATAGCTGGCTTTACTGTTTATCTTCTCGGGGCGTGTCCATCAGAACCAGAAAACATGGCCCTTACCTCCGCATAGATTTGGACCGTATAGGGTCAGCGGGGGCGGGTTTCCGATTTTTACTCACAAGTCCGAGTATGCTCCGGGATCTTGGCAGTTCGATTTGATTAAACTGCACACGACTGACTTTCCCCGCACTTCCCGCACCATGTACTGCACTCGTACAAGTGTACTCGGAGTGCCCAAGCTCCTTTTAAAAATGACTGCTATTGCATGCCGCCAAAACCTAGCACCCCCGCCTGGCTCTGGGTGGTAGGTAATAGTAGCTCTTTTCAAAAACGCTAAATGCTACGGGTAGGGATTAAGCCAGGGTCAATTGATCGTTCGGGCCATGGTATCATATGTCGGTATACCTATCACCTCCACCCAGTTTAGATTTATACAATGGGAAGTGATGGAGCGGCATGTTTCGAGGGAATGTCCTCCCAAAGTTTTCGTTGGCTACAGTTTCTAAACAGTGATAGTTTCTTTTTTCAACATGGGACTGAACATGCTTTGGTAGTTGTTGGTATCGCGATCACGATTCACAATAAGTATGATACGAGCACTCGTGCAGTACCAGGGTGGTAGCCACGGTGCGTGGAAACAAAGCAATGAATGCCCCACAGGGTGGTAATCGGGCGAGGGGAAATCTACCCTACCGCGTAGTGTGGAGTGCGAGTACTCTGGGGTCACTTGGGCTGTCATTTTCACCTTGTGGGTGACAATGGGGGCAAAAGAGATAGAGTGAGAATAATGCCTACTAATGGGAACTATGGAATTGGGAGTGGGGGAGGGATGTGACTAAAATAAAGCGCGTTCTTTGTATGTGGATCGACTTTGATCGAATTCAGTGGGGATAGAAGAACCCTTGGAAAATATGATGGTAATGAAGCCTCCGAAATTCGGATCACGAAAGATAGGGCAGATCTAACAAATTTTGCCATTCGGAATGCAGCATTGTGCTCCCGCTCCCGCTTGCCTGGGGGTCAACCCAGATGTCCTAGTTTTCTACTTGTTGGTTTACCTACTTTACTTCCTAGTCCGATTCGCTATGCTAAAACAAATACAGTTGTATTCCAATACCTTGATCCCTACTTATCGAACCATACTGAGTGCCATACCAGTAGTTTTTTTTTTTTTCACGTTCGCCATAGCCATTTTCTCCCGCTCGTGCTATGATACCATTACAATATTCCCTGCCGGAGCCTGCACTGTACTGTACGATGCTCCCCGCGATGCTCGCTGTGCCGTACAGATATGCGCAGTAGTGCCACCGAGGTGGTCGAACTTTGCCCAATAAAAACACAGCAGTGTGACACCAAGCCCAAGTTTTTGTTTGCAGGCCAAGGTTTAAGCCCAGTTTCCGATTGGACAGATCCGAATCCATCAGCTACAAACCGTAAGTCTAGGGGCAATTATGTTTGTGCGTGGGGGAGGGAATTTGTTTGCCTTGGGCAAGTTGGGCCATCTCCGGAATTGAAGAGTGCCCAAACCTGTGGGGTACTGTGCTCGTACTTGCAGGGTATTGTGGGATGAGAGTACTGTACGGTGGGGGTAGACTCTGCTGGTTGTGCTTGCACGGGGTTGTCGGTTGATAAGCAAATAATTGATCGCGGATGCGAGCTAAAGATGGTAGCGATCGTATTGGCTTCTTTTTGTGCGGCGATGTGGTGGAATTTGGTATTCCCACTGGGGTTAGGTTACATAAGACAAAATCTTCAAACACATATCGTTATGTCTGTGTAACGAATTTCTCGGTACGGTCTCTTCCGGCGTTGCGAGATTCCGGAGTTGCGAGAGTGGCTGCAGAAACGTGGGAGTTTGTGTAATCCCAAGACCACACTTAACCTATAACAGAACAGATGACCTCAAGACAAAAGATGAAGTATGATAAATGATGGCGCAGGATCCATAGTAAATTGCAGTGCCTGCACTTTTGATGAAAGCGTTTTGAATTTCCATTATACTTTATCCTCTGTCATACATTTTGAAATAAAATGCCAGTTCTTTCAAAACCCCTGCGGCTTCTGGAAATATTTAGCCTTGATGAAAAAAAACATATGGCAATAACCTGGATTGAGAGAGAACTGCATGATGGTCTTACTCCAAATTGAAAGATGATTGCTGAAGCTTGTGGTATTGCATATTCAACCTTGTGCCATGCAATCAGGGGTCATGGAAGTAGGAAAGAGAGCATAGAAAAAAAGTGTAAGTTAACAGTAGGTGAGGAGAGAGCTATTCTGAATAGATGTAGCTTGTTGAGCTCATGGCTTCAGCCTGCGCGACATGGTATTGTAGGAGATATGGCACTAGGATTGCTACGATTATGGGAGCCAGAAGGAATTATTAGAAGGTACTGGGTTTATGAGTTTATTCAATACCATGATCAGCTGGCAAGTGCATTCAGCAAGCAGATCAAGAATTGCTGTACTGTTCAGGCAAATAATCCAATTGTACTTAATTTGTACTTTGATTGTGTATGTTCCCTTAATTTTATTTATATTATTATTTACGACTTAGAACTAATACTATCAATCAAGTTAACTGAACTTATATACCTCCATAATGTGTACCCAGAAAATCTATACAACTTCAATGAAATTGGATTTCTTATGGGCTCATCTCATTCAGAGAAGATTGTGGTTGATATGGGACAATTATGACTTAATAGAGCACTAAGATCTTTTGGTATATAAATTAATATATAAGAATATTTTTACTTTGCTTATATGTACAATGGATAGAAATCGAGAAATGGCAACTGTGATTGAAGGCATATGTGCTGATGGAGGAAATCTTAGTCTAATGATCATTTACAAGGCAGAGGAATTCTGAGTTGGATGGTTAGATCCAACTCTACCCTTTCTAAAAGATGTCCTTTGTGGCTATTCTCCAAATGGATGGATGGACAATGAGATGGGATTAGGCTATCTAAAGCATCACTTTGGTCCTGAAAGCTTATCGGCAAAGAAACCAGAGGGCTGGTATCTGATGATCATATTTGATGGTCATAAATCTCATGTATTATATGGATTCCTATAGTACTACATTGATAATCGTATCATTGCATTTTGTCTACCTCCACATAGTACCAATCTCCTTCAACCTCTTGATATGGGAATCTTTAAACCATACAAGAACTATTATGCACAGGTTCTGGAAAAAGAGTTTCGCTATGGCTGTTATAGAGTATCAAAAGCCAACTTTGGGGAGTTTCTCTTTCAGGCATAAGAAAAAGCCTTCACAGTACAAAATGTTATATCAGCTTTTGCAGTAACAACAGGCATCAACCCACTAGACAGATATACAGCACTTCAAAAAGTTCCTGCATATGACCTGGGAAAGCATACCAATCGCAAAGTCATGTACAATGATCCATCTCCTCTGAAATCAAAGAAGATAATATTTCAGAGTCCATTACCCTCACAGTCCACCAAATCCCAATTCCAATCAGTTCATAACCATGAAATCCAAGCCACCTTATCACGAATGAACAACTCAAGTTCTCTTCTTCAAACTCGAGCATGCTGACCCCAAACCCCACCCTTACAGACTCTATCACAGGGTATTCCAGCTACACCAACAACTCCAAAGTCATTGAAATGTTTGACCGATGATGTACTTCAATTAGTCAGCAATCCTTTGCTTAGTCCATTCAAGATTTGAGTTCATAAGTCAAAGCTTACCCAGTTGATTCATTTCGTACAATTTGCCCATGCAAAGATTCATCTAACAAAGAAGGTACGACTTCAACAAAAAAGCTAAAGAACAAAAACAAAAAGCTCATAATCAACCATGTGCATGTAAGAATATTGCCATGCATGAATAAGCCTTTGCAACAGTGGATAATCAGCGACAATAGAGGAAAGATATGGTTAGTGATGAATATAAAAAGTTATGACTATGGAGAGCAAGATATCTTAAATGAAGAGAAAACCTGCACGACCAACTCTGTGAACTGAAACAAAAAATATCAGAGAAAGAACAGAATCCAGAATCTTGTATTAGACTTAGCCTTGAAGTCTTGTACCAAAAAATGGAGGAAGTCAAAGTCACGATTGGTACAGTAGGGGATAAGATTCTCTTGTTAGATGATAAGTTATCTGAGTTTGTTCCGGAAGGATTAGAGGGAACTAACCAAAGTGATTTGGATGAGAATGGTGAGAAGACTGATGAGTCCACGGACAGTGATGATGAGAGTATTGGGCATGTATTGGAACATGATAGTCTGAATCAGGCAATACTGGATTAAATTTCATTAGCTTGTTAATATTTTTAAAAAAGTTAATTTGGACTTACTTTTTTTTTTTCTTTCTTCTTCTGCTTAATTACCTTCATGTCCACCAAGCAAGAGGGAATGAAATGTGTTGCTGCTCTGAAGGTGTTGTCTTGGTGTTGTTTGTGTTTGATGTTGGTATATGGCATTGAGTAAAGAGAAGATAGAACTTATGTGCTGATAACTAACTAGTCCTGGCTGCCAATACAGCAAGCAGCAGTACCACTCTCGTGATGCTGGAATCTCACAACACCAGAAAAGACTGTGCTGTATCATATCTAGCTTAACAATAAGATACCCAGACTTGGTGTAAAAATAATAATGCAAGTTTTATGGGTTTTGCAGGAGTGCCTCACTTGGTGAAAAATATGCTTTCTTTTTTTTAGATTATGTTAGCTTTGTGAAAAAGATTATCCAGTATTGGAGTTAGTAGGATCTTGCTGGTGTCTGAGTCTAAAGCATTATAGGGTATATCGGCTTCTGGTATTTTAAGTTGGCTTGGTGTGTGAAAAGCTGCCCTTTGTGGGGTCTGTGAGGTTCTTCTACTTGGTGAAATGGTGTCTTCCAAGGAGATATGGAACATCTGGTCATGGAGCTAAACCTGGCTCCAAGAGTCTATTTATAACTTCAAGAGGCTGCTTTAGGGCTCTCCGAAGCATCATCTAAGATCATTACAAGTAATATCAAATGATGATGGTCACAATAAAGTGAGCAAGCAATCAAGAAAGCAAGCAGATCTTACTAGAGTATACAATACTAAGTGGATAAAAGACAAATAATAGAAAGAGAAAAAACTTCTTAGACTTATTAACTAAAGATGTGTTTATGTCTAATATTAAAACAATCTACACAAAGGGAAAAGCCACATCCGGGACCCAGATAGCCATAGATCGTTCATGATGCATGTACACCTTTCTCCTTCATTTCCTGTAAAGTAAACTAACACTATATATACCTGACTCTAGAGTATTAGTCTTAGATGCTTGAGAGCCTATAGTCGTCCCATAGTCCATGAGATAGGGAAGAGATGTGTGATGTTGAAGCTTACTATATCAGGAAAAGGAAGTCTTCCATGTATAGTATGACTTTCTTGGTCGTTGTTCCTTATGCCTATATATTTCCATAATAGATTTGGCAAGAGGTTGACAGAAGAGGCAAGATAACCTGAGCTGGCAGGAAGGTATAGGTGAGGAGGTAGATAAGAAGGTAGAAAGATGGCATAATAATAGATAGGAATCAATGACCATAGTATCTAAGAGCCAATAGAAGATAGGAGGCCAGTTGCAGCAGCATTTTAATTATGTGAAATAGGGGCTGCAATACTGGTCTGCTAGGTTGACTCTCACTTTATATTGATAATGGTTATTGTTACACATAAGACGAGCTAGCATAGCATAATGGGCTTGTCATGTGATCATTGGCAAAAGATCAGGTGTTTGATCCCAAGGTCTGTCGGAGCATTTGGGGAATGAGTTAGTTTCTGCCAATATGATGCAGGCACAAAACTCTCATTTATGCCACCACCAAAGGTCGCCAACAGAGGGGTTTTCCCTGAGTCTGCAAGAGAGGACTCTCAGCTATCCTGACAAGGTTGAATGAGCTAAATCGGTTGGTGGATTGTGGAGATAAATGCATAGAAAGATTACTCAGCTGCACCAATAGATGGATGCCAACTAGGAGGAGGTCAGCTACTCCGATATGAGTTCCTGGCCACCATGCAGGCAGTAAGACTGAATTTCAAGTCCGTTGGTAGAGGAATGCTAGGGGAAACCCTGATAAGAGGACAATGCCCAAGAGGAGATTGTTCACCCACACCCAGAGGCATGATAAGGTAGAGCTAGATGAAAACCTACTGCATGGAAGGTTGACCCAGAGCATTACGAGGTCTAAATGCTATTCGCGTGATATGAAAGGAGAATGCCTCCTGCTGGTTGATGCAGATGGATAAGAAGTCCCCCTGCATTGATAAGTCTGTCATCGGAGCTGTTCATTTCGTATGCACAGATAGAACCAGTAGCCCCTTGCTATAGGGAAAGGGTTTGAGTGACTACAATTAGAGCAAATGATGCGAGGAGAGGGATGGAACACCCTCCCTGCTGTTCGCAGAAATCAGAGTCAATGGGAGTAAAGGTTTTCAGGGTCTACGAAGTTCACACAGAGAAAAGTGGAAGAAATAGATAGTCCGCGAACATGCAGATGTGGAATATAAATATCAAGGTGCCTCCCATGCTTTACAGACATCATCAGCGATGGAGAAGTGATCTTATCAATATATTCATTATACAATACACTTCGTATAATATTTCTATCTTGAGACTTCGAGTTAGCCTTCCTAGCAATCACTTCATCACATATCAGACCTTAGTCCAGACTCGTTTGTTCTTAGGGCCGGCTACTGCCTAATACTATATGGATATATTGTACACTACTGAGGCTCACAACCACATTCCCAAATCGGCTTCGAGGACTGCTTATCTAGTGCCCTCCACTATCTATCTCAAACCTACCTCAAACGAAACCCACACATATACGAGATCGAGTTTGATCTCATTCTAAGTGAAGTCTTCGAAGATGAAGATGTTCTCTTCAGGTTCATTGATTACGAGATCAAGTGGGCCCTCAAGACCCTTATACTCATAGAAAGGAAAGACAAGATGTCGCAACCAAGGATCGAGGAAGGATCCGAGGATTCTAGGGACACAGACATATTGTGCACAGAGAGGCAGCAAAGGCTGATCAGCACATGGGGGCCAGCCCAAGATAGCCCATAACAACCACCGCCAGCACCACCAGGGCCAGGAGGTGACATTCCACTGCTACAGCTAGGTTCCACATCCACACCTAGAAATCCATCAGGGCTATCAGTACTCAGAGGCGCTACCCAAAGCGTTACAAAAAGGCGAAGCAGACAAAGGTTATGCTGCGGAACCCAGACTCCCTCAGGCACTACCGATGTGATCGCCTTTGCCACATACATTGAGACACTAATCAGCCAATTGGACTGAAGTGTAACCCAAACCCAGAATAACTAAATGATCACATATGAGACCCTGTTGGATGAGGGAAAGGAAACAGCAGAAGGTCTCGCTCAGGTACACAAGTGACTTGTGAATGTGGAAAAGCTGGTGGGAGAGGAATTGGCGTCCTGGCAAAATAAGAGTGGGAAGCGGGAAGGAGAAGTTGTAGTGGAGATCACGAGATTTAAGGGAGTGATCGAAGCAGCTCTGGCCCACATGCATGAGCGATTGGGACAACAAGCAGCAGTAAGCAGACAGCTGCACTAGGACCTGGGACACACCATCCACGAATCGATGAGTAGGGACCAGGAGCTCTACACAGGCCTAGATAAACTCCCAAAGAAATTGGAAGAGGAATGGCACTATCAAGGAACCCGGAAGCTGTAGTTCGTTACAGAGCTACAGACCCTTGGTAAAAAGGTAACGACAGGGCTTAGGGACATAAAGCAAAACATGACCCAGGTGTTTACCCAGTCATCTAGGGAAATAACTGCACTAATACTAACAGCATTAGGCTCGCATCAGGGGGGATCAACCCATGATGGGGAAACCGGGAGAGGACAGTTAGGGCCATCCCAACAGGACAAAGAGAAGCGGCCAGGCAAAAGGGATACCCAGCCAGAGACCATACAGAGTGGCTGAGGAGAAACTGTAGCACCTCCAAATGTGGCCAGAGGAGCAGGAGATACGAACCCAGGAGATGATGGGTCAGACAATGGTGGAGAAGAACCAAGCTGCTGGCTGGGCATGTTGCTCTTTGGAAGGCCGCGGACCACTAAGGAAGAGGAGAAACACCAAATAATGCTGCAGCTGGCCAAGGAGTTGGCATGACAGACTGCATTGTATTAGAAGAAACCCGCTGACTCTCCATTCGTATACAAAGCAATGTTCTACCAGGACATCAAAACTTGGCTACATGCATGCCGGAACTACTTTAGCTGAAATTCCATGCTGTAGATGGAGGATAAAGATAGGATTGTATATGCCCTGGGAAGGACGAAGGGTGCCAACATGACACCCTGCAGCAACTGGTATAGGAAGTGCATAGAAGGGCTTGAGGGGTATGCCGCTCGGCCTAAATTGCTAATATGGGAACAGTTCCGACATGAAATGATCCTGCGATTCTCACCGATCAACGAGGGTGGGAAAGCTTGGGGACATATAGGAAAAATCAAGTATGGGAAGAACATTAACAAGTACCTTCTCCAGATAGAAAACTTGAACATCAAGGCCAAGTTTCAAGGAATGGCATAGAAGAAGATAGTGGAGGACTGACTACCTGAGGCAATACTGAGATGGCTGTCTCATAAGTGATACGACACCAATGCCAAATGGCTAGAGCACCTTTGAGCGGTTGGCAAGTGGGAAGCAGCTTTCCGTGATGATGTAAGGCAATGATGGGACAATCCATCCAGCTCTGTAGGGCCTTGAGGACTGTTGAAACAAGGGCAGCAGGACAAAGAAAAGGAGCCAAAGCGAGGAAAGGAGGAAGGGCAACCAAGCAAATGCTAGAGGAAGACAGCACCTGGGACTTTCAAGTCCATACAGTTTGCCCAGGCCAACAAATCGACCAAGATCCAGGGGGCGGGGCATACGGACTAGAAGAAAGCTCATGGGGGAATACCCCAAAACAGGATCGACAAGTACCGGGAAAATAAAACCTGCAGAGAGTGGGGACTTACCAACCACAAGTGGGGAGCTTGTAGGAAGGAAGCTGTTGTCGCAACGATAGGACAGCAGAAAGCAGCAAAGTTTAAGCCCTGAAACATAGAGGTTCAGAACACCGTCCCGAGAGGCGAGTGGTGAACCAAATCCATGTACCACCAGCCCCTAGACTTTGGGAGTTGTCGGATCAAGAAGGGGGATAGATCTGGCAACCAGGAGCCCTGTATAAAAATCACGACCTACATTCTGGGCCAGGGCAACAGCTTATTCAAGAATGTCAGAGAACCATACTGACTGGGTTCTGAGCAGGGGCAGGAACAGAAGTGCGAAAGGAATAGCAAACTGCGTATAACAGAGAGGGTAAACCTGTCTCACGGAGATGCAATCAAGAATGACCCCCGACCTGGACGCGGGACGGCAAGACTTTATATTCTCTCCTGGATAGAGAAGGTTCAAACCTGATGTAGAAGAAGAGAGGACTGTTACAGAGGGCAACTCAGGGCACCCCAAGCCTTTCCTCCAAAGGTCATGCATGGGAAATGGGTTAGGATAGCACCGGACCACCTGACGGCGCTTCCCCAGTTACCAGGATTGTACCACCGGTGATGGTAAGTGGGTAGGCTGCAGGTTGCTAGGTGAGATAAAGGACAGTGTACTGGCCTTAAAGCATATGTAATAGCAGGAGTCAAACACCTAAGGCCGGATTAGAAAGATCGTTTCCTCATCTATATACTAGTGGCTTACACTGGTATGATTAAATATCGTCATTGAGGGGAAAGAAGGCAAGAAAGGAGAAGCACACATTAGGGACCGAGTTTGTCTGAGGAGTCCTAAATGGCCAAAATTGTACTAGTACAAAAACAAACACCCACGATTATTGAATGCCCTAAATGAAATGTCCGTTAAGTGAAGACAGGGTAACTCTACAGGGGAACCAAAGTGACAGAAAACTCAAGTCCCCACACCTATACATTACGAGTGCCCACAAAGCACAGCCCAACTAAGAATACAAGGAAAATGAGTACCGATTCAAGTATTAATAGACTTGGGCTCACAGATCTTTGTGATACGAGAAACGGTAGTCCAAAGATTGAGCCTAGCGATGATATAATGAGACAACCCAGTTAATTTAACAGGGTTTGATGGTGTACAATCCCAAATTGCGGGAAGGTGCTATACGACCCTATCATACTTGAAATTGGGGCTAACCGACATTGTTTAGAAATTATGTGTGAAGTCATAAGCTAGGGGATCCATGACTCAATAATACCATTCAGTTGGTGGCATCACCAACATCTCCTATCATTCATAGAAGACATGAGTAGATGGACATTCCAGGCTGAGCATTGTAAGCACCACCTAGAACCAGAAGATGAAGGAATCTACATTAAGTGGGATGAAACAGTGGCCTCAGACCCCGCTGTGGAATACGTGGGCTGAACTGTAGGCCCAGAGGACCCAAAGGCAGTGGTCATGCAAACTCTGCCAAAACTCTATTGGGGGTACACTGATCTCTTCCTGCCTCAGGCAGCAAAACAGCTCCCAAATCATAACACCTCTGATCATGAGAGCAAGGTCATCAAAGGCGAGAAGCCCCCATAGGGGCCAATATGCCCGTTATCTGAAAAAGAATTGCGAGTATTGCGAGAGTATGTTGACAAGATGCTGCAAGAAGGAAAGATAACACCCAGCCAGTCCCCAGCAGGCACATCAATACTGTTTGAGCTGAAACCTGATGACCAACTGAGACTATGTGTGGACTACCGTAGGCTGAATAAGGTTATGATTCCCAACTAGTACCCCATACCACTCATGAGTGAACTCAGAGATCAAGTAGTTGGGTCGCATATCTTTACCAAGATGGACCTGAAGGATGGGTACTACCTGATACGCATTAAAACAGGGGATGAGTGGGAAACTGCCTTCCGCACATAATACAGTTATTACAAGTACTGAGTAATACTATTCGGACTAGTAAACGTACACGCCACCTTTCAAGACATGATGCATATGGTTCTACAGAAGTTCCTGAACTTAGGAGTTGTCGTATACATAGGGGACATACTAATCTACTCCAAGACCGAGGAAGAACACGTCAAACTAGTCAAGGAGGTATTGGCTGAGTTGCAGAGATACCAGTTGGCAGTGTCTATCACTAAGTCAGTATTCCACACCAAGATGGTAGAATTTTTGGAATACATAGTGAAGACAGATGGGATCACTATGAGTGATCGAAAGGTCAAAGCCATAAGGCAATGGAAGAGACCTGAGTCCATAAAGGATATACAAATCTTTATAGGATTTGCAAATTTCTATCGCAGGTTTATTAAGAACTTCTCGGGAACTTGTAAACCCACAACAGAGTTGTTGAAAGGCAATCCAAGGGGTTCGCCTGGGGAGAGGAACAGGAGGAGGCTTTCAAATACCTGAAGGAACAGTTCGTGATGGCAACTATTTTGGTACACTTCCACCCAGATAGAAATACAGTAGTGGAAACGGATGCAAGTGACTTTGTACTAGAGGGTATACTGTCACAGTACATTGAAAAAAGGCCACACCAAATAGCATTTCACTCCAGAAAGCTCAACTCAGTAGAACGCAACTACGATGTTCATGATAAAGAGTTGCTCGCCCTAGTTGAAGCATTACAGGAATGGCATCACTATCCTGCAAGAACAAAGGAACCCACCATAGTATTCACCGATCGTCAGGATCTTTAATACTTCCTCATAACCAAGGCATGGAGTGCCAGGTGGATAGAGTGGCTACAAAAGTTAGTACATTTAAACTTCAAAATTGTGTACCGACTAGGGTAAAGTGGCGGAAAGCCAGATGCATTAACTAGGCGGCCAGAGTACCATCCTGAGGGGGGAGCTGTGCAAAGTGGGAAACTCTCAATCTTAAACCCTGCACATTTTAACCAGGTTATGGTTATAGTGGTAGGAAGAGAGGATGGACCTGGTCCAGGTCAGAAAGCACCAGAGCTGGAATACACCCGTGCTATGAAATTATACCCGGAAGCTCAGATTCCAACAAGCAGCTCAAGTGAAGTGGCAGGACATGACATCTATGCCCTGAAAGAGAGAGTAATGCCTGTCCGAGGACAAGCAAGAGTAACAATAGAAATAGCCTTAGCCTTGCCCGTGGGAACCTATGGTAGAGTAGCGCCTAGAAGTGGCCTTACTGTCTGCCATAGGATCATCATCAAGGCAGGAGTTATCGACAGGGACTACCGAGGAGAGGTGACAGTGTTGCTATTGAATGTGAAGGACCAGGACTGCCATGCGGAGAAGGGCAAATGAGTTGCACAACTCATAGTAGAGAGGATTCATGATGAAGGGCTCCCTGAAGATATGGAGCTAGATGATACTGAGAGGGGCCTGGGAGGATTCGGAAGCACAGGAACCAGTGTGGTCAAAACCCCCACTGAAACCAGTCATTTAAGTGAAGAAAAGGGGCTAAATCAATACTTCGACAAAAGTGATCAGGGGAGGCACAAGGCACTAACAAACGAAGAAACTGTGCTCAGCAATGCAGTGGTTATCAAAGCCACTGCACGGAAATTTGATGCCCAATTCTTGAGACAGGTGGAGGAAAAAGGCAGAACAGACCAGGACTGGAAATGGAGGAGATAGGAGTTGGAAAGCCTCCAAGATGAGAGAAAGGAAATGCTAACGCATTGGATCTGAGCAGATGGCCTGCGTTACTATAAGGGTCAGCTATTCATCCCAAAGAATGAAGCTCTACAAATGTTGATTGCTCAAAGCAGCTATGACTCCCAGGTCGCGGGGCATTTTGGTCAGGAAAATACAGTAGAAATCGTTACAAGAGACTTCTACTGGAAAGGGTTCGCGAAATGGATAAATAACTAGGTACGATGCTGTGATGAGTGTCAACATAACAAAGTACCGCGACATGCAAAGTATGGGTTTCTACAGCTATTGGAAATACCCTACACAGCATCGACATCCATCTCAAGGGACTTCGTAATGTGGTTACCAAAGTCAGAAGATAACACTCAAATGATGCTGGTTGTCAACTACTCCACAAGGATGGCCCACTTTATAGGGCTCAAGGAAAATGCAACGGCAAAGGACATAGCCGAGATGTTTCTCTGGGAAGTATGGAGACTGTATGGCCTACCAGCAGAAATCATCTTGGACATGGATGCGAAGTTCAGGGGAGAATTTTTGTAATCTGTCTGCAAACTCTTAGATATTAAGCTGAAAATATCAATAGTGTACCATCCTCAAACAGATGGGCAAACAGAGAGAACCAACCAAGTGCTAGAAGGCTATCTCCGAAGATGCATTAACAACGATCAGGGTGACTGGTACCAACTACTTCCACTAGCAGAACATGCCTACTATAACTCTGTTACAAGTGCACATGGACTAAGCCTGTTCTACACAAACTATGGATACCACCCACAGATGGAGTGGGTGAAGGAGTGAGAAGCTCGAAGTCCAGGAGCTACCATGTATGCTCACTGGATAAAGGACATACTGTTTGGCGGTAGCGGACTCCAAGGACAAGCGAGTCTGTACTAAGGCCCAATACATGACGAAGTGATTGCTAGGAAGGCTCACTTGAAATATCAAGATAGAAGTAAATTTAGAAGTGTATCGTATAACGAATATATTTACAAGATCCCTTCTCCACCCCTGATAATGTTTGTAAAGCGTGGAAGGCATCTCAATATTTGTATTCCATGTCTGAATGTTTGCAGTTTATTGATTCCTCCCACTTTCCCCTTTGCCAACATCACAAACCCTGAAAACCTTTACCCAGCTTGAATATGACTGCTTTAAACAGCGGGGAGGGTGTCTCATCACTCTCCTTGCAGTGTTCACTCTAATCGTAGTCACTCGAACCCTTTTACTATGGCAAGCGGCTACTGGTTCTATTTTCGCATAAGAAGTGACCAGCTCCGATGACAGACTCATCAATACAGGCAGATTCCTTATCCCTCCACGTCAACCCCTAGGAGGCATGCTCCCATCTTATCACACCAGTGGCGTTTAGGCCTCGTTGCGTTTAGGGTTAACCTTCTACGTGGTAGGCTATTATCACACTCTACCTTAACATGTCTCTAGGCATGAGTGAATGATCGTCTCTTGGGCGTCATTCCCTTATCAGGATTTCCCTCCGCATTGCTCTACCAACGGACTTAAAATTCAGTCTTACTGCCCGCATGGTAGCTGGGGACCCCAATCGGAGTAGCTGACCTCCCCCCAGTTGGCGTCCCTCTATTAGCACAGCTGAAGGTTCTTTGCATGCATTTATCTCCCCAACCAATGGACCAATTTAGTCCATTCAACCTTGTCAGGATAGCCCAGAGTTCTCTCTTTAAGACTCGGTGAAAACCCCGCGGTCACCGACCTTCAGTGGTGTGGTAAATGAGGGTTTTGTGCTGGTATCGTATTGGTAGATATTAACTCATCCTCCAAATACTCTAGTGAACCCTCCGATCGAACAGGTGACCTTTTGCCAATGATTACGTGACATGCTCATTACACTATAGCAGTTCATCTTATGTGTAACACATACATGGACAGGCGATGGCCACATTAAAGGCAACCAGAGAAGCGATGGGGCAGTACCACAACAAGAAAGCCAGACCACAGCTAAACTTTCTGACAGGTGACTTGGTCGTGCTAAACGCCAAGAATATTCGCACCAAGCGGCCCTCCAAACAGCTTAGCCCAAAGTTGTATAAGCTATTCAAAATCCTGAAGCCACACGGCAACCGAGCATTTAAGTTGAAAATCTCGGGACCCTGGAAGATTCATCCCATCTTTCATGTATCATTGTTGGAGCCTTACCGGAGGTCAGTTCAACCGGCTCAAGATCAGCCTCCTGGGGTGCCTGAGTAGATAGATAGTGACTTGGAATAGGAGGTTGAAAAAATAGTAAAGAGCGAGGTTATTTCCTATACTTGTTAGGTTAATGGTCATACTAGGAGGATCCGTGAACTTAGGTACTTTGTAAAGTGGCACAGGTGTTCAGAGAATGAAAACACCTGGGAACCACTGGAACACTTGGAGCATCTGGCAGAACTGATAGAGGGGTTTCACAGGAAGAACCCAGGGATGCCATGGATATAGAGGAAGGATGGCAAGAAAAGGTTTTCCTGGGAGTGGCCAAGTAAATACACAAAGGTTTTTTGCCCTATGTTGCCAAGTCCTTAAAGAAATTTAATTTGTACACTATTAGAGAAATAGATTATAGAGATTCGAGATGAACTCTTAGAGAGGGGAGCTCGTGTTACATATAAGACAAACTAGCATATCATAATCGGCTTGTCAAGTGATCATTGGCAAAAGATCACATGTTTGATCCCCAGATCCGTCAAAGTATATCGAGAATGAGTTAGTTTCTACCAATACGACGGAGGCACAAAACTCTCATTTATGCCACCACTGAAGATCGCCAACTGAGGGGTTTTTCACTGAGTCTTCCAGAAGGGACTTTCGGCTATCTTGCCAAGGTTGAAGGAACTAAATCCATTAGTGGGTTGTGGAGATAAACGCAAGCAAAAATCACTCAGCCGTGCCAACGGATGGATGCCAACTGGGGGGAGGTCAGTTACTCCAATAGGAGTTCCCAGCTGCCATGCAGGTAGCAAGACCAAATTTCAAGTCCGTTGGTGGAGGAATGCCAAGAGAAATCCTGATGAGTGGACAATGCCCAAGAGGAGATTGTTCACCCACACCCAGAGGTATGATAAGATAGAGCCAGATAAAGGTCCACCACATGGAAGGTTGACCCAGAGCATTACAAGGCCTAAACGCCATTGGCGCAATACAAAAAAAGAATGCCTCCTGCGGGTTAACGCAGAGGGATAACAAGTCTACCTGCATTCATAAGTCTGTTGTTAGAGCTGATCACTTCGTATGTAGAGATAGAACCAGTAGCCGCTTGTCATGGTGAAAGGGTTCGAGTGACTATGATTAGAGCAAATGATACAAGGAGAGGGATAGGACACCCTGTCTGCTGTTCACAGAAATCAGAGTCAATTGGGGTAAAGGTTTTCAGGGTCTATGAAGTTCGCACAGGAAAAAGTGAAAGGAATAGATAGGCCATGAATACCCAGACATGGAATATAAATATCGAGGTGCCTTCCATGCTTTACAGACATCATCAGCGATATACAAGAGATCTTATCAATATATCCATTATATGATACACTGCTTGTAATATTTCCATCTGGAGACTTCGAGTGTGCCTTCCTAGCAATCACTTTGTCATGTATCTGGCCTTAGTCCAGACTCGTTTGTTCTTAGAGTCGGCTACCGCCTAACAGTTATCAGTAATAGCTGGGATAGGAATATTGACTTGATTATAGGAACCAAATACATATTGGATAGCAGGACCATTGCTACTAGTATCTCACAGCTTCTTGTACTCAGAGATTATCTTAACCTCAAGAGTATGCATAGTACTCCAGAAGTGAACTGCACTATTATCCTGCCACTCCAAAGCTAGCACCTTTCTGACTAAATCTGCAGTCCCACCACAGACTTTATCCCCTAGAATATTTTTCCTTTTATTATTAAGGTTAGGTAGAAAGGCTAATCTGCTAACTCTTGCTATACCACCAGCGCCTATTCCTATGTCTTTAAGTCTTGTCAATAGTTGCTTTAAGGTGAAGTAGTTTTCCATATAGACATTGAAGTATTCCGAGGTATAGGATAGACTATTGGTGAGTTGGAATACAATTGAACCTGTAGGAGTAAGGTCTTTCTGCAACTCCAAGCCAGAACAAGAGTCTAATCGAGATGCAAATATCCAATCAAAGGTATAGCCTGTATCATATAAGGTGAACACCTTATACTCTTGAGTGATTGGCTTGCTTGGCATGTGCTAAGTATGGTGACTGCAGCCCTCAAACCTTATTATCATTTCATTGATGGTAACATTTGAGACAGGATAATAGACCTGTTGACAATAAGAATAAATTATTATATTCAGTGGTTCCAGCTTCTGAAACTATTCAGAGCACAATAGCTATAGCTTTGAGTCAAATATATGCAGGAATCACTTGATTTGACTAAAGTGGTCTAGGCTCATTGCTCAGAATACTCCTCTTTCTCCTCTTCCTTTCCAAAACCCACTACTACCACTTTCCCTCCTTGCTCCCATGTAGATCAAAAGGGCCAAAAACATCCAGATTTCAGGTGCCATAATCTTCTTCTATGAGCAGCACCAGCAAGAGTGCACTCCGCTAATATTATTCTCCAACTAGCTAACTGCAATAATAGTCCTTCCTGTGTTACAGCCTCTCCCAGCACCTTTCTCCTCTGCATATGCATTTGTGCCCTCTACCAGAACATTCACAACTTCAGAATCCCAAAACATTTCAAACACACTTAGCCCAGTAACCTTTGAGCTCTCACAAGGTAGTAAAGACTAGACAATATGGCCAATACATGGACCAAGTGGTTGATATGTGTGATGAATAACACACTCATTTTGTTTATTAAGAGAGAGTGAAGAAAGAGGTTCTCACTGTTTATTTGGCATCATAATGACTTCTAGTCACTTGAGTTTCTATCTTTTCTCACACTAACTGGCGATTCCTGATGTTGCCATCAAGAATCCTGACTTTCCTTTTTCTGGATTAGTGTCAACTGTGCTAGGTATAGCGCAAGTATGGTCCGAATTTTACTGTTTCACACCGCCCAAGGGGTAGTATCTGTATATCACAAACGCACCGATCACATATCCGTCCTTCCCCCATCCCAACGGGGATTGCATAGAATCAACGAGTGATCAAACGCGGATCCTGAGTTAGATACCGTAAGAGCCTGAATAATCGAACGCGTTGCGCTCCGACATTGGGGTCGCCTTTGCTGGTGAAGTGTGCCACTTTTTACTTTCTTTCCCTGCCTTAAGCTGGGGCCGAGGTGGTCAGTTCCTAGTGCTTTCGGCCCCCTATCTGTGAGGGGGAATTCTGGACGTCCTAGCACGAGGCTCAATTATTCGAGTTCTTACAATGTGCTGCCGCGGATGCGATATGATACGGGATTTCTTTCGAGACGCCAAGAGAGCCGAGTGGGCAGAATCGGGGCTCAAGAGCTCAGAGTAGTATGAAGGGAATGGTACACACGGTTCAGGATTCAGGTCGCTGGCCTTAAGGTCATGGTCCACTGGACATGTGTGTAACATGCTGAATTATGCTCGGTTGTTCTGATCTCGCTGTTCAACAGATATGGGGTCTTCTGGGTCTAATTCATTCCCTCCAAAAAAGTTTCAGCTCCGCGCGAACACGTCCATAGCACCTAGGGGAGGTCGGGGGCAAACGTGTCGGGGCCGCTCAAATCCCAGTCGTGTCGGAACTAGAAAAAAATATTCTACGGTAAACACAAAACGCACACGAGTGACGCTCGATGACTCGATAATCAACCACAATTTCATCTCTCTAACACGGTATCTAACATCGTTCAAGCAGTCTTATAAACACCAGCTCCAAACTTTAGCCAGAGCCGCAAACAGTTTCTCAAGGGTCATTGACAAAGGATAAAGGGAGAAACGCAGAAGCAAGGCATGAAATAACCTCCCATAACATCCGACTACCAAACCATTCATACCCATTGAGAAGTTAGACAATAAAGGCCTTATCGAGCCAGTGCGCCACCACAACCTTCCCTTCATCCCACCTCTTTAACCAGGGTTTCCTGACAATAATCGCCGCGTGGGAATGCCTGTCATTATGTATGAAGACGGGGTACTTCCTGAAACCGAGCTTCTCGATGTTGGCAATCATCTCGAATTGCTGGTGCGATAAAGCGAGCGTAGGGAATTCAAGTTTCCCTTGCGTTTGGGGAGGTAACTGTTCCACAACTGGTCTGGGCGCACGAGCACTCTTGGGTAGTGGTGCACCGAGGTCACTAGATACACCCTCTGCCTGTGGACTCGTGCCACATGCGAGAGTAATCAATACCGAAGAATCTTCAACACCCTTCTCGGTAGGGACTGTCGTCCGGGGTGTGATGGCGTTGACGAGCCTCTCGCCGGCACTCTCCTCCGAGATAGCTGTCAGATGTTGGGGAATCATCTCGTGGTGAATGTCCTCGATGAGCTCTTCGGCGGCCTCCTGCATTTCCTCAACCAAGAGTGGAAGCCTGTGATATCCCAACCGATCGCTGGAGTGAAGCCTGATCCTTCTCTTGCTGAACACCGTTTGGATGAGGGAATTGAGTAGGAATACTATCACCCCAATCGGAATGACAATCATATATGTGAGCACCATCGGCAATCGCATGGCCATGCCGGTAGTCCTGCTGATCCGATGCGCAACGGGAAGTTTTTCATTTTCCACCTCCTTGGTCGCTGCCGAGATCGGGCTGTCAGGATCGAGGACAATTGGAGAATAACCAGGAACATAATTGAGCGAGATATCCGATAGGTCTATATACGGATCGAATCGGGAGATGCCCGCCGTATAATAACACGTCGCACGATCGTTGATAACATTGGCGTATAGGACCTTATTCTGAAATCTTTCAAGTCCCTTGAAAAACACAGAATCCCTATCTGCCAGGACAGAAAGCAAGGGTCTCCCTGTATTCCGAAACTTATCTATGGCGAAAAGTTGCCGGCCGGAAGCAGATAAGAGGCGGGCGCCGATAACGTTCCTAGCAAAGAGTTGATCAATAAAACCAAGCGGTATATGGGAATTTCGGGAAAAGGTATCATACCAGATATGGTTATGCCAGCCAAGCAGCGGGGTCCTGACCCCCAAATGGGGAGTTACAAACGTGCAAAAGTTCTATGGGCTGTGAGTCAAAAAAAAACCCCCCCCCCACCTTGACGACAACGAAATACCAAAAATCAGCACAGTAGGGGCGGGGAAACTCACCACCGGTCTAACCCTATCGAAATAGCCCTTGGAATATAACAAGCCGACGGCATATCTAGCAACAAGGCCACCTAAACAGTTGAAACACAACCCAACTCGTCAGCCTCATCAATTCTCACCCGCCAAACCAATGACACGAAACTCGCTCATCACATCCGTCCAGTCAAGGTACATCACCCACGCAGCTAGACAAGAACTATGAGCCTATCCAGTACATGATTTTCAAGCCACCCACCTAAAGAATAGCCCACGATGCTAATCTTGCGAATCTCCACCCCGTTCCTGGCGTAATCCTCTATGGCGTCCTCAATTTCCCTGGTGACACGCTCTCCACCAAGCTCGATTCCATCATAGGTGAAGGTTCCGGAGTTACGCTTAGCTACGAGAATCTGCATTTTGGAGTCGTCGTAACGTTGGCGAATAGCGGTCGTCAGGTACTCGAGATGTCCGGGGTTGCCCCACAAACTGCAAACATTCATCAGATAAAGAGCAAACGTCTGGGAAAATAATCCCCAGCACCTACCCATGAATGAGTACGCAAAGGTGATCACCCCTTCCGCTGGGTATTCCCATGACGAGTTATAGTTGGGACAGTGACAAAGCTAGCAGTGGAGAAGCACGGCAGGAGCAGAGGGCTCAGAAGTTAAGGAAGAGTGAAAAGGGGGTTCTCTGAGGAGTTTGTGATTTGGCAGGATAAGGTCGAGAGAGGGATAGGAGAGGAGGGAAGGGGAAGATATATGTTCGGAGGGTCGGGAGGCACAACAGAGAGGAGTATCAGGATCCCACAGGAGAAGGAGGGGAAGTTTCCAGGGGAGCATACCTCGAGGCAGTAGGCCAACACCGGAACACCCGACCGGACAGGGGAAGAGCTAGTGCATGTGCGGTACCGAAGTTAAACAAATAACTCGGGCGTAGCGGCGGTAAACAAGTGAAGACTACAGTACCGGCAGTCAAGCGGGGGGCCGGGACAGCCGCCTTCCTGCTGTGGGTGGGTTATCGTAGAGGTTGATATGATAGAATACTCTGGATATCCAGTTCGTTCTCGCCCCTCTCCCCCAGCCCGAGTTGTGCCTCCCCTCACCCCCACGAGAGCTGAGAGAAAACTTTTTCCATCCAGCGAAGCAAACAAGCTTGCATCACCTTTTTTTTTTCTTTTATGAGAGTGGCACGTGCCTAAAAATTCTGAGAGTCCAACATCTGGTACCGACACTGGTAACTGCTCCGACTATTGACGTGTCAAACGAGAGCTTCCCGTTTCGGCACGAATCGAAACGAACCGGCGGACGGGAAAGAGACATGATATATCATTTGGCGTGATTTGCAAGGGAAAAAAAAAACATCATCATCACCAAAGACCCACGAGTAGGAAGAGATGGATAGCACGCGACACCTCCCGACCAGCGATTTGGGGGCAGCGGGTGCAGCAGACTTGATCGCAGGGATTAGAAGGAAACCCTACCAAGCCCATGCATGAGAGGGTAACTTGGGTGAATCCATTGGTTACAGCTACCTATTACCTTCACTTTTGAATCCGACTGGTGATACGGTACCGTGCTGTTTGTGAAAAATCTGAGATATTTCTTTTGAGATCGAAGAGCTGAAATGGTTCGCAGTATTAGAAATTACAAGTGACCGGCATTCCTGCGTGGGATGGAGATCGCGGTGACCCTTAACTTTACCTGTACGAAATGTGAAATCCACTATGAAGACCTCTACCGGTAGTTAGACGACGGATACTGAAACTCAAAACGGGGGAGATGGGCATGTCACTGGCAGAGCCTCATCTACCAGCAAGCCACCGGCGGCTCCTTCCGCCCCAAGCTCCAATCCTCTTACCCCGGCGGCTGGGGGTCACACCATACCGGAAATACATTTTCCCACAGCCGCAACCAATCTTCATCTACAACAACCACCACCACCACCACCACCACCACTACCAGCAGACAAGTTTCAATCACTGGCAAGAGAAGACCTAAAAGGAGATAACGGGACCGAAGAGAGAGAAAAAACGCCGAAAAATGCCTTCTTCGCTAAACAGACCCCCTACCGCACCTACCGTACCCCCACCCCTCCTCTGCCCCTCACCGCCACAACCTTCGAGCATATCCTTCCAACATCCCACCCGGAGAATCCTTACACCAGCTGACCTTGCCCTCTTCCAATCCTCACAAACTCATACCCTGATAACATCCTTCATAAGGGACCTCAACAACAGCGTTCTCAATCTCCCACTCTCTCATCCAGCTCCTCGGCCAGCCATCGTCGATAAACTGCTAAGTGTCCTCGATGCAGTGGATGCCATCACCGACCGCCATCCGGCAGAGGATGCTGGTGGGAGCCGGTTCGGAATGCCGCATTTCGGGGGTTTTATGATGAAGTTGGTGAGAAGTTTGAGGGCTTGCATGAGGGAATTTTGGAAGGGCTGGAAGGAGAAGGAGTGAAAGGGGGAGCAATGAAGGAGATTAGAGCTTATTTTACCGAAGCTTTTGGAAACAGGACTAGGATTGATTATGGATCGGGACATGAGCTTAACTACCTAATTTACTTGTGTGCCCCCCCCTCCCCTCCTACCACCCTCCTGCTGAAGCTAACTGTGACCAGACTTTGCCTCCACCAACTCTCTCTCCTCGAACCCTCCACCTACGCCCCCTTGGTTCTGCACCTCTTCACTCGCTATCTAACCCTCATGCGCAAGATCCAAACAACATACTACCTCGAGCCAGCCGGCAGCCACGGAGTTTGGGGCCTAGACGACTACCAATTCCTCCCCTTCCTATTTGGTAGTAGTCAACTTTACTCTCACCCGTACCTCCGCCCAAAATGCATCCATGACGATGAGATACTTGAGCAATTCTCCAAAGATTACATCTACCTCTCATGTATCTCCTTCATCAACAGCATAAAGGTCACTGCCGGGTTACGCTGGCATAGTCCCATGCTGGACGACATTTCCAACGCGAGGAATTGGGCCAAGATCAACAGCGGGATGATGACCATGTACGAGAAGGAGGTGTTGGGGAAGTTGCCGATTATGCAACATTTCTTGTTTGGCGGGCTGGTGAGCGCTGTCGAGGGGATGGGAGGGGGTGATGAGGAGGGGGAGGAGGGAGAAGGGGCGAGGGAGGTGGTTGATAGGGAGGGAATGACCCATGTGCATAGTACCTGGGGAGAATGTTGCGGGATCAAGGTGCCTGCAGTGATTGGTGCTAGGAGAGCTGGTGAGCAAGCGAGCTTGAGAAAGGTTCCGAGGATTCCGTTTGACTAAGTTGAAGGCTTCCTTTTCTTAGCTAGTCAGTTGGTGCACTTGGTCTTCTAGCATTACTATATCTCTGGTAGTCTGAATAAATAAATATCCCCTCACCCCCTTCACCGATATCGGCAATCTATAAACCACCCTTTGCTGTTCAACCCCTCCGATTCC
Organism: Tuber magnatum; assembly: GCA_003182015.1. Taxonomy (NCBI): domain Eukaryota; kingdom Fungi; phylum Ascomycota; class Pezizomycetes; order Pezizales; family Tuberaceae; genus Tuber; species Tuber magnatum. The sequence continues at coordinate 627,018 of PYWC01000016.1, read as the reverse complement.
CCCACTCTCAGAATACTGTGTGTCATCACAACAGGTCACCTAAATTCAATCATTCAAACTGATAGCGTAATCACAGTACGATACTAGAGCAGGAATCACCTGTTGCGACAGAGTGCAAAACACGCCAAAATCGAGAGCTCTGATTTGCGTAGATTTGTTTTCCAGAGAGCGAGCTAGGTATAGGGCACACACATTCATCCGAAATACAACATGTCGATTCCCGCCCATCCTAGCGCCACAGATGGAGATCCGCAACTATTAGGGTTTAAATTGAGTGAACTATCACGAAGTAACATTTTGCAGATATGATTACGTCCTACTGTACCCGTACAAAAGTTCCCTTTGGGGGTGTGACATCATATACCTCGAGGTTCCGGGACATTTCTAACAGGCAGGTAAATTGAGGATTGGGTTATGGCCGGACGAGGGGTGTACCGTGAAGTGGTGGTTCGTGTGGTAGGTAGGGCAGGGTGGATCTTGCCCCTCTGGGCTGGGGGGGNGGGGGGTTGATGAACTTGGATGCTTGGGGAGTTGTATGATATGATATGATGGCCTAAGTCTGCCCCGACACCGCATAGTGTGGTCCGGTTCGGGCTAAACTTCCATCTGGGCTTAAAGAGTGCGGTCGTTGAGATAAGTTAGTGGAAGAAGGTTAGAGAAAAATGGGGGAGTTGGTTTCCCCTTTTTTATTTTGAGATAAGTAACTGAATGTGCCGGGTGGTGTATCATATGTACGAGCTCACCAGCGCCTGTATGGGGATGTCCGGATTGGGCTGTAAGGGTAGTTTTGCTGCAGCACCAAACTACCCTTTCCCCACGGCCTTCTTGCGAACTTAACTTAGTATATCTTCTCAAAAGAAAAAAAGAAAAGAAAGAAGTCAGGTGTGAATACCTGTTGCTGGTAAAGGGTGTAAACATCCGTTCAACAGTCGCAGCGAAACCCAAGCGCTGATCAGAAGTTTGTCTGAGAATTTTTGTTCTTCAAAAGGGTGCTTATGGGGGGTGGTGCCGGAGAGGAGTATGATAGTTAACTTAGGATGCAATCCCTTTCAAATTACAACCCCTTACAACCCCCTCCCCCACACACGGCATTGTGCAATGGGCGAGAAGGGATACACGGTATTTACCATCATCAGCTAGGACTTAGCCTCTCTATAGGGAGGAGTAATCCCATATCACAGAAAATCACTCGTTATGGTGCCCTTGGTCAATCACCATGTTGTGTGGGTGCTGGCGACGACCAACAGACAGACTTGAAAGTTGGACATAGCTCCACAGACGAGGTTGTGGTGAATGAGAAATATTTCAGTTCCTGAATCACTCGCTGTATGGGCGTTCGTTTGGCGGTCTAGGGCTGACGATCCGGAACACGCGGGCCCCCGCTCGAGCAATTAAAGTGGAGAAAGGTCGGCCATTTTTCCGTGCTGGTTTCGTGGCCATGACTACCCCTTTGAGAGTGAGGGGATTTCTGCGCTGGTGGGCAATAACAAACACCCATAGGTTTGTTCCCCAAACATATACATATAATCTGTTGATACTCGCTGTGACGTTCCCCTGGCTGGTACAGGAGAATGGATGATTCCCGCCATATACTCATCGCAACCCATGCATCCCGGCAGTCCTCCATTGCTGGTCTCAGTGATGCACAGATTCTTTAGTCCCCTTTCCCGTGAGCGGCCGAAAGTACATTTTTCCTTGTTGCGCTAGGGATATTCTTGTCTCCCCAAGGGTGTTATTACGGTTACATTGTTCGTCCATGCCTCCTCCTTACCTCGGCCACGTCTTTTCCACCCACCTCCCACGACAGCTCAAATCCTGTTCGATGATGTCCTTTTTTTTTTCTTTTTTTTTTTTTCGGAGGATGAGTATTGCGTTTTTTTATATTCTTGGTGGTGTATCTTACGCTAGCTATCTTTTTCCTTTAAAGGGGCGAAGGGGAGAGACCAGCAGTTCCTGAATGGGGGTGGTGGGATGTTGTGGGTAGTAGTGTGGCAACGAGTGATACCGGGTGAACCGAAGCTCTGTCGTTTTTACAGTTTTGGCCGGGCTCGAGGAGTGTCGAAACAGCCAAGGCGACCAAAACCGTCGAAACAGCGAATCGATGGAAAAGGCGGCTTCCAAGTTGGCTTTCATCCCCCAGGTTGATCGTTCTGCGGGAGTTGGTGCTTGGCGTGCTAAACTAATATCAAACTAAGCCCCAAATATCAGAGGAATTGTGCCCTAGCTTTCCAGAACCAAAATTTCTACCGAAACCTGTTTCCAGCGATACCTGCTATTTCGCCCAAGTTAGCTCCAGTTGTCAGATTTCAATTATTTGATTACTTATCGCACTGGTGTGTGTACCAGCCCGGCCGGCTCGGGGCCGGCTCCTCGGAGTTGTCCAGGAGGAAGGAGAGGATGATGCTTGCTTCACAAGCGGGAACCACTAGGGGTCCGTGTGGAAAGCGCCACAGCCCTGTGGAGTTATTCACGGCGCTCAAATCCACTTAAAACTGAATATGTAATTCGCGAAGTATATACTGGTCTTATCTTAGGGTAATTTCCTGAGCAGGAGGTAGGTAGGTTATGTGAAGTGGTTATGGTGTAGGGGAGGTCCCCACAGCACTATGAAACCATATATCATAGCTTAACAGCAGAACTTCAACGCAAGATACATGCCACCAATTATCATATTAGGAATGCTAAGGACAAGGCAGAGATCCGGCCAAAGCCCTTGAATGTAAAAACCAAACCGGCTCATCATTCCCGGGCTCGAAAGCTGACAGACCTGCCTTAGGGCGCGTCTGGTTGCCACGCCAAGCCTTCATTATATCCCTGATTATAGAGGTTTGTGGCAAACCTCTATTTTACTTTGGGGTGGCATGTCTGGTTGACACCAAAAATCAATGATGAAGATGTAACAATGATGTCAAAATGAAGGTTTCTGAAATACTAGTCAGACCAACATTGTTGAGCCCAAACCCATCCTTATATATATATCAGAACTACAATTCTTGGTATTTCTTGGCATTTCATTGAGGGTGACCAGACACGCCATTGTGACGTTACATGTAGCCCAAACTATCAACTTGCCATCATTGCAGTTTCTTGTTGCAACTCTCATTTTCCCATTATCAAGGTTTCAAAACACCTTGGCAACCAGACGCGCCCTTAAAAAAACTTCGAGTTTAATGTTTAATGTTGTGACTGTACTAGTCCTCAAATTGGTGGTTGGGAAAAGAAACCAGATATCAAACACCACCATGCGAACACTCACTACACCATGGTATTGGACTCTACCGGTGCTATCACATTTTGGTTGCTTTCACTCAATATTAAGCCAAGATATTACTATGCCACGGACCATGGGCGAATTAACGAGAAACGACTCCCGATGGAGGCCGAGGACCACGGCATCACGAACGCAAGGGTAGGGACTACTAACCCGAGAGAACAGGGGTGTATTTAACTGGTTAACCTTGGGAAACCGTTCCATAACATCCTGCCGGACCCTGTATGATTCCATGCATGGGTGGAGCGCTCATATGGCGCGCCACGTCTGGATGGGTCCTTTATTGGCAAAAATTCAAAAATTCATCAATTAACTATTCCAAATTCAGTATGAATTACTTGGCCTAAACAGGACTTACCCGTGCCTTATACTAGTACTAGTTGGGCTTTAGGGGATTTTGATCCAGCCTTAATAAACTTGGATGGAGCCGAAAATTATGATACCTACATCCTATACAAGTTAACTCTTCAGTATACGGTACTCAACTGGAACACAATATCTTTGAGAAACCGAACCATGGAGCTGTTTTCCAGTTGGTTCTCCGTTGATACAACGATTAATGCTCGGAAATAGTTATTGTGGTCGAGTGCTGATACGTTTCTTGCCGGGCTGTTCTGTAGGTGCATTGGAGAGGGGTCGCGCACCATAACGGTAGGTTTTCAAACCATACAACCGCAGGATCGCCGAAAGCAACCAGCAAGAGGTAAAGGCGCCACCAAAAGGGGAAACTGCCACGCTCTCACGCAGGCAATTGCAATGGACTGCGGCTACCGTATGGAAGAAAAAAAAGGAAGATAAGAAGACCTTCAGGAAAAGCTCACGAGTGATAGGGGACGGTTTACCACCAGATGAAGGGAACACCCAATGGCAGATAAACAACCCAAACCAAACCACCCTCATGCGGGGGGGGGAAAGCACTCCAAATGCAAAAAGTGTCCGTGCGGGCCAGGCCCGCCAACCAGGAAACCTAGCACCCAGACAGACCAAAGGGGAAATTATGAGATGGCAAATGCTTGTGCCAGCAACATTATCACTATTAGTAATCCAGGGGCTGTGTTTTTTTACGTTCCAAAAAGGTTCATATCGACAGGACTACAGTACCGGTAGTAACGGTACGGCGCGAATCTCTTGTTCGGACTACGGCATTCCCTTCAGAAAAACTAGTTGTCTCCCCCCACCAACTTACTCCCAATACTCACACTGCCGCCACACGAGCTCACAAACGGACCACATCAACTTGTTACGAGCCGAAAATAGTCGGAGTGGTGGGCGGCATGGATAGAGCCTCTATCGGAGCGACGACGGCTTCGTCGCCTTCAGCATCCTCAAATAGCGCTGTGATTGGGCATGATCACTACTCGGACACTTTCGACGATGATTCCGATTACGCCTCCGGCTTTGTTAGCTATCCGTCGTCGCTCATATCCAACGAGACGCACACCTTCAGCAGAAGTGTCAATGGTCGAAGATACTTCACCCGTCGCCAGGTCAGCGTTCCCTCGCGCGGGAGCGCCGGTTCCGATATACTAACTCATAGTGATGGGATATAGGTCGATTATAGTTTCCCCCACGACGAAGAAGAAGAGATTCGGTTAGATCTCATTCACCGAGTCTGGACTTTAGCACTTGAGGGTAAAATGTTCAAAGCCCCAATAACTCGGCCTCCGAGCAAGATCCTCGACGTGGGGACAGGAACGGGTTTATGGGCTATTGATACAGCCGAGTACATTATCCCCCCACCACCGCCTCCTCCTTCTTCTTCTTCCCTTTGTGAATAGCATCCCCCCCAGAAGGTCCGGATAAGCCAAGTGAGTTGCTGACCTACGAAAGGCGATATCCAGATGCACACGTCTTTGGCACTGACATCGCACCAAGCAAACTCCCGTGGGCGCCGCCCAACCTCGACATGCAGCTGGAGGACATTGAGGACGACTGGGTCTTTCCTGAGAACACCTTCGACCTTATACACATCCGGTCAATGGCCGGCTTTGTAACCGACTGGCCACGCCTTCTCACCCAGTCACTCACGGCGCTGAAAGCCGGCGGCTACCTTGAATTCCACGATTTCTCCTCACCTTTCGAGTGCGAGGATGGCTCCCTCGCCCCCGGTAGCGCGCTCAACCTATGGGTAAAAACCTGGGAAGAGGGTGCGGTCCTGTCCGGCAAGAATTGGAACACCGTTGGTCCGGGTATGCCGGCCATGATGCGAGCCATCGGCTTTGAGAACGTTGTAGACGAGGCGTACAAGGTTTATACTACCGGAGTGAAGCCACAGGATGCGAGGTTGAGAGAAATGAGCATGTGCATGTTGCAGCAGTTCCTTGATGGTGCGGAGGGTATCACGCTGGATATGTTTATTCGTGTGTTGGGATGGGACAAGAAGGATGTGGAAGACCTGGTCGCGAAGGTGCGCAAGGAGATGCTCAATCCGAACGTCAACACGTTTATTAGAGGGCATATCGCATATGGTCGGAAACCCTTAGGATAATCTTGTGTGGGATCCGTAACGAGCAATTTTTTCCTTCAGCCTGTTTATGCGTACGCTTCATGTGTTGCTTGGGCGATAGGGACACCTCCTTGCTACCACCCGAGTACAACACCTTTGCTATATATATCCGTTCATTCATTCGCTCATTCATTCCACTTTCCGCCACCCGTATAATCTATGCTTTCCCCTACCTATCTCCTCCTCTTGCGATAATTTACCCCCACCCTCCTAAACTCCAGTATCCTATTGTGCTACACAATCTTGTATGTAACCCTCGCCATTCCTTTGTACTGCTTTCCTCCATCAAATCCGGCTTGCAGTGCTCCGGAGACTTACCGTACTTGCATCCGGAACGTTCTCAGGAATACTGTGTACTTCCCCCACTGTACCGTGCCGATCCAGCCATCAAAAACAGAAACTTACAAGTACTGTAGTCCATCGTACTGTGCCTTTTACTCCCCAAAGGCCATTACAGCAGAGGCAATGGCTGAGAAAAGGTTGCGTTCCGTCCAAGGTATCATACCACGGCTCTCACTCAACCCTCCCCCCCCCGTAACGCCCTCTTCACCCATCCCACACTGGGCATGGTACAGTACAGTACATCCCCCCATCCGCTCTTCCGCATTCCTAGTTCGTCATCTATTTCCAAAAGGTCGTCAGTATGTCAGCTTCAACACCCCAAATTTTTCCCCCTCCAAGGAAAAGCTTTAGTAGAGCAATCGCCCAAGCTGTGAGGCTCCGAGACTAGCGGTGGGAGGAGGGGGGAAGAAATCAAGTCCCGTTCCTTGACCGTCCAGTTAGCAGGTTTTCAAAAATCAGAATTCTCCCTAACCCCTGGGAGTGCATCATGTTGGGATTGTGCTCTCAAGATCCAGATCCAAATTCCATTTGTCGAGATCCTCCCGTGAAGGTTTCCAATACTGAGTCTTGTTATCATACCGCACCACGGGATACGATGGTATCGTAACAGCTACATTATCATGCCCACGAAGGTTGTAGCACGCACCAATAGCGACAATTGCCAGGTCCCGAGCCCAAGCCAGAAGACTAGTCGAGGAATCCTTCGGCCCCGTCATACCGGTTACAAAATCGGGATCGGACGGACTCCGAGAACGGAGGGAATACCCGCTCACATTTTGATCATTTCCATGTGCGCCGCATCCCACCGGCCCCGTCGAGACGAAAAGCAACGGCGAAACACGGACATCACCGCCAACAGCTACGATTCGGTTGTGCTGGCCTTCTATCGACATTATGTGTACTGTACACTGCCATACGTCGTCCGGTCCGAAATAGACCCCTCAGGAAGTTTTTTTTTTTAAAAAAGAAAAAAAAGTAGGATGGGATTCTTTCTTCGACGGGTGGAATAGAGTACGGAAACATCCAAGATGTCTGCATGGGCATCGTACCGAATCTCCGGATTGTGGTATAGTACCGGTGGGATACAGTACTCCAATCGAGATTCTACAAAAAAAAAAAGAAAGTATGATACAGTATGATACGGTACAGCGGCTCCCGCACTGAATCATAAGTTTTATCCATCCATGGACTCATCCATTTTCCATCCCCCCCCACAGAAAGAGAGAAGAGAGTATCCTCCCCATCGCACACTCGAGTACTGTACAGTACTCGTACGGTAAATATTGTATCATACCCTACCGGTACCGTACTGTACTCGAGTACAGTACGATAAGGTACCCCATCAATCTACCGGTATCCCACACAAGCACGCCGACTCAACAACTATACCCGGGCATAGACGTGGGAGGCCAGACAGCCAGGTACCGGTACTAGGGAGGCCAAAGCCTACTATGATACCATCACAAATCCGGCATGGAGATTGCCCAGACAAGCAAGAAGCTCTGATACCCCTAATTCCTGACTGTCCGGTCACCCCACGTCCATACAGGTACCCGAGCCTGATATCATACTCGAGTACCAATACAAATCCCAGGACAAGATAAGAGATGCCAAGAACCAATACCAAACGCTTTTTTTTTTCCCCCTTTCTTCTGACCGTCCACGAGTAAGTTACAGCAGGTTACGGTACCGGCCCCGTAAGTCCCCCCACAAAAACACAGTCCGGGAGTGCTGCATATACTCGTACCGTAAGTTTACCAACCGTAACTTCTCCCCACGAGCACGAATGGAACTTGGGGCGGGTATATATACCGATAGCGGGGGGAAGGTTATTCTTTTTTTTCTATTGGCTTGGCCGGGACCTGATTGGATCATTTGGGCCGTGGCCCGCGTGTGTGAGTACGGTACCGTACTCGTAATCCTCTGACGTTTGTGAACACAACTGGGTCCGCAGACGCCACCAACAATGATAGTAGCCAATAAACTATGTAGAATTAAGCCAGAAAGCTGATATTTGTGACCTAAAAAGCAGGTAGTAGCAAGTACCCATCCTAAAAAACACTTGTATAGTATTAGAGAGAAAACATCGTGAGCCAACAAGCAAATCGAAAGAATATTTCAAAATGCCTGTCGCACCACATGGAAAAACAACTACAATAGCCAAACGATTGCAAATTGTCACCTATGCTGCCCTTAATGGCCACAGGAAGATGACATTGAGGGAAATCTCTATAAAAATGGGGGTTCTAACCAGTACCTGCTCGAATATCATTCGAGAAGCTCGACGACGGACAGCAGAGCCCAATGGCAATCCTGATGTATGCGCCGAGGAAAACCTAGCCCCAAAGACAAATTGCCAGAAAGGCGTTGGGGCTGCCCTGATGGAGAAGCAGAGAGAGCATTTAGTTGCTGTAACTTTGTCAGATAGTGAGCACTGTCGCATGACTTATAGTTCACTAGCAATTGCTAGTAAAGTTCAATTAATCCCATCTCCTATACTAGTAGCATTATGTACATATAACTAAATATAATATATTGCAATATACAGCTGGATTAGATGTCAGAGGTGAAACTGTAAAGCGAGTGCTGGCAGAGAATAAGATAAATTGGAGAAAACCTACGGAGAAGCCCACAATATCGCCAGCCCATCGAGCAGCACGACTTGCATTTTGCACACGCTATCAACATCAAGACTGGGCTAATATTATCTTCACCGACGAGTCCTACTTTGAAACTGGTGCACTTCATAGACGTCGTGCACGTGGAGTCTTACGAAGGGCAGGAGAGGCATATCTTTCTCAAAATATTAATCGCAAGTTTGCCCTAGTGGCAACCGTGATGTTTTGAGGAGCCATACTTCACAGATATTGTGGTATGTATTAAATTTTCTACTACCTATTGCTTTCTACTATATATACAAGGCATAGGGATAAAGTATCCAAACAACCCCTCAGGATGGTCTTCATTACAACCAACTTGCTACGCCTTGTGACACGTCACATTCAGCGATTCAACCAATCATCCTCCTTGATTCCATCTCACAATAGCTTCAAGTTTCTTTATTCAGGCTTACTGGGTCTGATCTCATCCTACGAGGAGTATTAATATGCTATTAATCCATCCATACGAGCTTTACTGTGTCATGGTAAAACGAACACAGAATTTTTCAAAGAATGAGACGGTACGGATGGCATTGTTGCTGGCTCAGTCAGTGGAAAAGAACTTTCTGTTGGAGAAGGAAGTTGCACGACTGAGGCATCATGTAGCTATCTTGTTGAGAAGGATACAGGGGAAGCAGGATGAAGGGAGGAAGGGAGGAAGAGACCAGAGGAGAGAGAGGAGAAGAAGAGGGGTAGAGGAGAGGAGGAGGAGGAAAAAGAGGAGGTGGCTAGTGAGGTGGCGCAGGCACAGGAGGTGGCTGAGGAGGGTGTGGCAGTAGAGGCAATGGGTGGAGCTGAGGCGGTGGCTGAAGGTGGAGTGGGGGAGGTGGCAGTACCAGAGGTGGAGGTAGGAGAGGAGGAGGAGAGAAGGGATGAAGAGATGGAGGAGAAGGATAGAGGGATAGGGAGCAGACCACCGATTAGACCTCGAGCGGGGTGGGTGATGGTAGAGGGTAGTAAGAAGAGGAAGGTGAGGGGGAAGAGTTTGGATGAGGGGAATGAGCCTGTGTCGCCTTGGTGGCTAAAGGTTTGTGGTGCACCAGTAGGGGCACCAACTGGACCTAGAGGAGGGAGGAGACAGGGAGAGCAGGGAAGTGGTACCGGAACGGGGAGTAGGAGTATGTTTGTGCGTGGGGGACTGCACGGGAGAAAGGATGGGGGACAAGGGACTGGGGGACAATAGTTTGTTGGTTGGCTAGTTAAATTGTATGTTGGTAGAAGTCGCCGGGTTTAAGGCCTATTCAGGGGGCCTTCGGGTAGTGCCCGTGGCGAAGAGTAGAGGGAGAGGTAGAATTATTGAGGCGCTGTCTGGTTACCGGAAGGTAACTATGCTTATATAGGTGAAGACATCCACAATAATTTGAATTAAAAGTTTTTAAAAAAAAAATTAAAAAAAAGTATCCGAACAATTAATTCAGGTTAACCTGCAAAATAAACTCCGCTCTGTACGAAAACTTTACTCATGGCACTTGTATATCAATTAAGCATTAAGATTATTTTCTAACATACATTTATTTTATTTAGGCCGTGATCTCCCATACCACCTCTACACAACGCCCTACAAGGTCAAAAATCAGAAGAAAGAAGCTGAGCTACAGCTCCAACGTGAGTGGGAGAGAGAGAAGGAGGAAGTAGTAAGGTTTAATCTTACTGAATGGGGATTGGAAAACCCCTGTCCATCCCCGGAATGTAAGATTCGGGGAAACGACCGGAAGGGAGAGATAGATTGGTTCATCTATCGTAAACGAATCCTAATCCCTCACCTTCACCCCCTTGCGCTTTAAGCAAAGGTCTTGCGACCTGAGCTTGTGATAATGGAGGATAATGCACCTGCGCATATCCACCATTATCACACAGCTTCACTTGAAGCGCAAGGGCTTGAGAAGCTGGTCTGGCCCGCCAACTCTCCTGATCTCAATCCAATTGAGACTATTTGGACTGAGATGAAGGATAGAGTGCAGGCCAGACTTGGTATTCGTATTACTGCTGCTGGTATACAGCAAGTAATTGAGGCAGAATGGCTCAATTACCCTCAGGAAAGAATTAATCACCATATAGACTCAATGGCATCCCGTATTGAGACCTGTATTGCTGATCAGGGGGGAAATTCTTTCAATTACTAGCTTGTTTTTTCTTTTCTGTTCACAGTTTTTCCTCTGTATAATTAATTTACTGCCAAGTGACTAGATTATGATCCAACTTTCTTATTTTTTCTCTTTTTACATTTTAATCTTATGTTTATCAGTACAATTTTCAATTAAAGAAGCCTTTCGGAAGCTTCTCATTACTGAGAAGAAAGACAAAAAGGTACTTCTACACCACACTTTCGTGGGTCCTATGCAAGATGCCTTGGCTGCATATGCGGACCCAGTTGTGTTCACAAACGTCCGAGGATTACGAGTAGTCTACGTTTCATATCGGACCAAAGTTGGTCTTATGGTATGATATGGTACGGTATTCTGGGTCCGATGGGGCTATCGTAGGTTGTGGGGGCTGTGTTACTATATTTAGCGGTACTTACCATATCGAGTCGTTCCTTCTTTGCACTTTCGGGTGATAAAGTCTTTCGGCGACTCGCAGGAGTGGAAAGGATTAATGTACGAGTCAATGGATGATTGGTGGAATAGTGTATGTACTAGTACCCTACTATACGCCATTCTCCACTACACCACACTCCTCTTTTCCGCGGATTCGAAAGGTAGAAAGAGGTTTAGGGCAATGAACTATCCATTGGCGAAAAGCAGGAAAATAGATGAACGAAGGGTATGCACGCACGACTTGGATTAAATTACACAGCCAATGGTATACATCAGGATATGGTAGGAAAATAGAGGAAAAGAAGAGAAAGCAAAGGAGAAGGGAGACTACTAGGAGCGATACAACAGGAAATGTATCCTACGACGGAGGAAGGAGGGGTTATTGATCGTGAGCCTTGGAAGACTCGTCACCGTGTCCGTCGTCATCATCGCCGCCACCATTACCATTACCATCACCACCATCGCCTGGATCTTCATCCTCATCGTCGTCATCGTCGTCGCGCCCCAGAGGCCGAGGTTGCCGGCTTATCGACCCCACGCCATCAGCCAGCGCCGACGCCGCATCGCTACCAACCGCCGGTTTCCTCGCCCAGACACAGTAGTATGATGCGTACGTATGGTATTTCGGATTCTTCAATTGGCGCAACCCCTCGTTCAAAAAGTCGCTCACCTGCTCTTTTGTCCATCCCAAGTATCTCGTAAACATTCCTATTGTAATGCTCTCCCCACCATCGATAACGTGTTGGCGATAATATATTCCCAACTCTTTTGCGGCCGCGTCCTTTGGCCAAGGGCCACAAGGTAACTTCACACGCTTGCTGTCCACCGCCTCGAACCCTGCTGCTCCCATGGCTCCCTCATGACTTGTTCCAGGCATTGGATAACCGGCCACTCTCGCAGCTTGAATCCAATACTCCACCCACTCTTTCAGGAGATGGTCCCTGGGTAGTGATCCATCATCGCAGGAAAAGGGTTCGATAACGTCCTGTATTTCCAGGTATCCTCCAGGCCTCAAGCAGCGAAGTGCCTGCGCATATAAGCGGGGCCAGTCTTTTATGAAGCCGGAAAGTTGGCGGATGTGAATATAGGAGAATGTATTCCTGGGGAATTCCCATGTTTCTTCGATATCGTCGATTTCGAAATGGAGATTCGGCGGTACGAGTGAAGGTTGAATTGGCGACAAGTCTGTGCCGATAACACGCGCTTGTGGGTAGGTACTGCAATATGTTAACATTTGCTCGCGTTATGGGAAAAGATGGGGGAATGGGGTTGTACTCCGCGGCATCTATCGCCCAAATCCCTGTTCCCGTTCCGAGATCTAAAATTCTCTTCGGATCTTGGATCGGTGCTGCATGGAGCTTGCCACCCAGGGCTAATAGACAGATGTGATGTTGGAGGTCCATCCGGTTTTGTTCGTCTTCATCGTTTGGCATAGCATATCGACCCTTCGCCACAGGAGCAAGTTAATTTCTTCATCTCTCTGTCTAAAACCAGGGGGAGGTGAAAGACTTGGCGCCATCCATGGTACCGTCTCCCGTTCTCATAAACGTACGACAGAGCACTAGACTTCAATGAAGTAGTGTCACTGGCGGAATCAAAATCATCGTCCTCATAATCCCAGTCAACCTCGATAGGCGTCTCCATTTGGCAGTTACGTTAATTGCGGTATCAGACACGCGACACTTCTCCTTGTTTCCTAAACACCTATCGCTTCGACCCAGGCTTGTTTTATCGAGATTGCACCCCCTGGCGGGAGGAAGCAAAGCACCAGTGCTTGCGTATGAGATTGTTGCGGCCGTGAAAGCAACTCGGGAACGGTAAAGAGGTTGGAGGAAGATCGGATAGGGGCCAAAGAGTGCGGATGATATCATAGCGCTATTATTCTGTATACCCCCGGCTGTTCGTAAGCCTTGCCCCAGTCTCTCGTGCACGGATTTTCCCAGAAAGTGCGGGCGTGCGGCGTAAATAAGCTCATGTGGCCGAGCGGGTCTCTACGCTCCTGATAGGGTCGGTCAGGTAACTGCAACTGAATGCAGCGCGGGAGTTTAATCGTCCCGGTCGCGGACTCATGAGCTGGTCAGACTGACTTTTCTATTTGATTTTTACCCCCCCCCAGTAATGTTAGTGCCATGTCGTGCCACATGCATTCTTTAGCTACTCGGGTGCAGGAGATTGCGGAAGCATACTGGTATAATGCTCCTAGTGAGTGTAATTGCGCCGTTGCAATTCCCTGAAAAGAGTATCTGCTGCTATCATATCGGCTTTACTCCGACAAGAAGGCAATTCATACCATGTCACTCGCCCACAGGCTATCTGCTATGGCAGCCTCCCTAGAATACAATACGGCCATTGAGCTCGGCCTGTCACTCACCCTAAGAATTAGAATAATCGAACCTCACGATAAGAGGTTGGGGTTGCCCATCCTAGTAAAGTCTGTTGGATTTTTTCTTTTTATTAGTCTAAGCGGAAGGCCGAAAATTTGCTTTTTCAGAGGGATTCCGCACTTACCCGGAGAGGTGAATTCTGGACGTCTTATCGTGAGGTTCAATTATTCCAATCCTTACGGTATGCTTGCACAAGTCTGCAAGTGGTTTCCTTTCCAAATGGCCAGGTGCCACCTAAAGGTATATTAATATTCAGCAAAATTCTGGGCTTAGTGTATAAATTCAACGTTCAGTTGGGGAAGGCTCCAGATAAACTAAAATGATAAATTGGGACCCTCACAATGTCATGTAAGCATAGGATCTCCAATGTCGCGACCAAATCACACGGAGGGGTCTCGAGGGGGGTGGTGGCCGGAAACCCGGCTATAATTTCCTACTGACGGCTGGTAAGTTGATCAATCCCTATACCGGTATATTAACGCAACTCACTACGGTAGTTGTCGCCCACCAGGATCTGCATAAATCAGTACTCCCCAATTTCACCGCACGTTCCGGTTATGTTGGCACTGTGCCACCGTTGCCTAAGCAGCAATGTCCCGCGCACACAGGACCACCGTATTATGAGTACTCGAGTACCGGTAGACGCTTTCACAACGAATAAGAAATGACATCAACCGGAAGGGTGGTGCAGTAGGGCGGTTTGGTGCCATTCTTCTACGAGTAGGGGAAGCATCCGGTGGAGCAGATACCAACACTGCGCAAAATAATAATACCGATAGCTGTGTGTGCTATCCACGCACCCGGTTTGAGCACTTCCACTGCCCTGTTTAGATAAGGGGGTGTTACTCGAGTACTATAGAACCACCCACCGCTAAGTAACAAAGATTCTCGGCGTCACCCTTAAACACTTGATGCTCGACGCCCAACTACTAGTACAGTACCGGTAGCCAACTGGTGATACCCGAGTAAAAAATGTCGGAAAACCCCGTTGGATCCACTATCAGATAACACAGCGGAAATCACGATACTAAACTACCAAGCTTAGCAGAGTTTGTTAATGAAATAAGGAATACCAGTCATTATGATCCAGCAAGCCCAGCTCGCACCAGATTTGCCCCGTCCGGAAAGTGCCATTCCCTCTCGGGGCGTTTTGTCTCTGATTGGTGAGATCAGAGCCCTCCAGGCTGGACTTAACGAGTTCTCATGGTAGATAAATCAAGTGGAATGGAGCCAAATACTGACGCTTCTCACTCCTTATGGTCCAATCCACAGCGGGCAAATCTGTGTTTTACTGCAATTGCATCCTAGAAGCTTCGGCATTACCAGCCGGGCCATATTTTCTTCCGGGGTCACGCCCAACCCGGTCCCAGTCAGAGCTTGTCGTCGGTCCGCATCACTGTTGTAAGCTTTATTCCGGATTTTCACAGATAGCCCGGGGGGCTGCGTTTGAATAAGTTCAGACATCGACCCGACTTTATTTGTATATTGTACCCCGCGGGTCCGGATTCGTGACCTTCTTTATGTAGACCAAGTAGCCTTCACCCCTTTCAATTATCAAGTCTCCTTAGTCGAATATCGCTGCGTAGGTAGGCTAACGGAAAGAGTGGCGTAAGGGTGGACCTCCTGCGGAGAAACTATATCTGGCAACAATTAGCTCTCTGGCTTCCCATCCCAAGTCGCGAGCCCGGTTGAGGAAATGCGGCATAAATATCATAAGTTAGGGACTGGCATGCACTCTCCATATGATACCTGCACCATGAACGCCCAGACTCTCCCAGGTTGCAAGCGTTAGGGGTAAGGGGCAATTGGTGATTGTGGGATTCAATGGCAGTACCATCGTGCCCCAAGTTATCCCGTTGCTTGGCGGTAAGCGTAAATGCGCATCTGGGACCACCAATGACAAGGCTAACCACATTCAAGAAGCGCACAACTACTCCCTTTTGAAGCGGCACAAAGAATCCATAAAAGTCAGTAAAGCATTCACCCTCGACGTCGGTTCGCTTCTCGCAGAGGATCCATGAGATTTGTGGACCTAGTGATCTCTGGTTTTGCCTAGAGTCAGTTAGCTAAAATCAAATAAAGGGAACAAATATAGACGGTAACCAATTAACAATATCTCTGTCTGGGAAAATGCACCTCGAAAAGGATTTTCCTGATACATAGGAGTTGATCAATCGATGCTGGATTGTTGCAGACAGGGTCAAAAAGGGAATACGATAGCCGGAGAAGAAGAAAGCAAGATAGGGGTGTGGAGATGGTGGTGTCATGACGTAGATAAAAGTTACAAAGTGTGATCGTTTGGGGGCTTTCAACTTCGGGAATGCACGACTGTGGACATATGCTGTACAGTACGCGTACAGGTGGTATAAAAGCCTCCGGACAGAGAAACGTTAAACTAGTACGATCACTCTAGAATAAGGAACCCCTCATGCAGTGCTATTTGGGTGAGATAAATGCTTCCCACTTATCCACCGGTCTATGCCAGTAGTATACAAGCTTTCGCTGTTTATTCAATTACTCAATTGGTATTCTACCCTCGAAGCAGCAATAAACTTTTGAGTCAGTCACTGGACCAAAGGCACCCCGAGCCCACCCCCCCCCCACCAAAAAAATATTTATCAGAGCACGGTTAACATAACTGGCAAGCATAAATCTACGCATAATTGGTCCCACCGAACGACCAATCGACAACAATATTATGATACCTGTTCAAAATATTAACAAATCCTCAGCTTGTATGTTCCGGACGCGAGCACCCCAGGTTCCCGGAGAAATGGGACGCCGTAAAACATGCCAGGAATTTTGCCATGATCGAGCCTGAGATTCTTGGTAAAGAAACGTACGTTATGATACCTCACTACGAATAAGGAAATTGGACCAATATCCTCGTAAGTAAAAAGGGGTGGCTTAGAGGAGTGGATAACTTAAAATTTGCCCCCCCCCCGTGATACGACTTTCAATTTCATCCTACGACTAGATGAAGACATCTTCCCCGAATATTGGATAGGGTAGAATGGCTGTTTTTCATGTATGATATTATGATATCGATATTATCTTTTTTTCACCCACCCAAATACCATACTAAAATCGCAACCCCAATGGATGTGTGGGAGAAGAAAAACAGAACACAATTGTTTTGTATTAAAATGGTAAACCCAACCTTCTACAGCCTCCCCCCCTCCCCCCGGAACATGACGATGCAAGCGGGACCCCGCAGACCCCCAAAACTCAGGTTTGATATGATCATACCAGCGTTATACGCATGATTTATAAGGGAAAAGCAAATTTTCCAATAGCAATGAAGTGCAAGCCCTTGACTTATGATAAAATTTAGAACATCTACCTAACTGCACAACCTTTCCGCAGCTAACAATGTAACCAGGGTGAATATACCATAAAGGCACCGTCGGAAAACTAGCCCTGGGGGAGAAGTGGCCTAATCGCAATCTGGGGCCCGTCTCTACACCATGCATGGCGGGAGAAGCCCCGGCAAACAAACCAGTGATCTAATTATCTAGTAAGGGCTTCCGTCCGAATCCGTTCCAAGTCTCAAACATTTAGTATGATAGCATTAAATTCCGTAAATTGGATGAGCCCCACCCATGAGCATACCGTAGTATATCGGACTGAACAGACCGATATAACACCCCGGTACTACTGTGGAAGGGGTGGATGCTCCCAAAAGCCCCAAGACTTGCCGCGATGTCACTGGAACTCACCCGAGAAGAATACGACCAGAAAGTCCCTACTCATCCCAGAATTCCTCTCAATGAACTGCTCCCGAAAACCGGAAAAACGTTCAAAGCCTCGGAGGCTATCCAGCCATGCTCTCCCCAATCCCCTGAACCTCGTGCTGCTTGCTTGAAGGCGGTAAACGCTAGCTTCGCTATCGAGAGCAGATTGAATAAGTTCACGGTGTGCATCGAACAGCTTCGCGAACGGGGTCTCTCCGTTCAATGCATTGTCCAAAACAAATATACCCGGTGTGGGCTTTTAACCCATTCCTCCCTCAAATCCCAGCTGACAACGTGCCCTCGCTGTTCCTCGTGATCTGCTGGGAAGCGGTGAAAGTGTACGGATTCATCAGCCCCGCTCCCCGATCCGAGAGGAGAGATTAGCTCTTACCTGGAGAATTATCAAAGCCCTTTCCGAAGAAGTGCAAAGGGATGGGCGGATCTTTACGGATACGGAGGGCGGCTATGAATATCGCCCCAGAAGAAATAGTTTTCGGATAAAGGACTATGGGCAGCGGGGGCAAGCGGGAGTGGGCTTGCAGGAGCTAGACTCTAAGGATGAATTCCGGGTTTATTCCTTCACCACTTGGGAGGAAATCCAGGTGGATTATAGGAAGCAAAGGGAAATGATGGTGAGTGGCGATAGTTAGGAGTGCAAAGCTGGAGAGGAGAGCTATGATGTGGATTGGAGAACGCCATAAGGGGAACCAGTGAAAAATTTAACAATAGAGGACACAACCCCTTGGAAAGGGGGTTTCTGAGAGTTGTGGGATAGAATCTTAATTGCAACTTAAAAGCTGAGGAAATACACAGAATCATTTCTCATCACTCGATTAGACAAACTCCAAGGGCCGAATGAGGAGCTATCATACTCTATTCTCCAATGTTCATCATTCCCAAGCCCTCGAGTGGCGGAGCAAGACCCCCCCATCCAAAGTGAGTTCAAATGCTAACGCTCCTAACAAGCCATGACCCGATCCTGCATGTCCCCGCCCGCTCAAAATTCAACCTACTGTACAACCTGTGGCGGCGAACCGCTTACACAGCCGAGTAAACCAGACATCCGAACCACGAGACCAAAAAACATGTCAACTCCCGGAAACCATCGAAGCTTGAGAAACCCTTGAGGAACAAGGCCCGGTTGAATTTTTGTCGAAATGTCTTAACAAATGCAGTCACTGGCAGAATCGATAGAAAGAAAAAGGCAAAGCCTTGTGCTCAAGGGTAGTTCCAGTCTTCGAAAACCGACGGCTGGCCTGGAAGACCAACAATAAGTCCAGTAATCACTGCTCGATCGGGACACAGTGCAATCATACTATTATAGCAGCCCGGGGAACGTCTGGGACACGGGAAAGAAATTTTTATCGATTTGCCCCCCCGCACCTCAAGAATTCCCAAGGCGCAATAATAGCATACCGTACTCAATCACTCGAATCACATTACCACCGAGCGATTAACCCCTGCAGCTGGGACCAGTATTTTGGGAAACGGGGAACCCTGCAACAACACACACTGAGTGCTTTGTGCACCGTACCTGCGTGGGCATCTCGCTGAGTTGCACTTGCATTATGAGGAGGCCTATTTTTGGTTGTTTGTTATTGTGTTAAAATGGTTGGGAAGAGGTTGAGCGGCACGCTTGGTGCTAGTCCGGTCCGGGCATCTGTGCTATCGGACCGCGGGAGGCCAGCGATAAGGGTCTCTGGACGGACATCACGCATCTCCGACAAAATAAGCAAACAAAAGGAGGCGGGGTGAACAGCAAAACAGAAATTACCATTGTTTCGGCGTCGAACGCTAAATGGGGCAGTGGTACTGTAGACGCTGCGTTTTCGAAATGGCGGTCCTGGTGAATTGTATCACGGTGCTTACCGGCGCTTTTTGGAAATGTTTTACCGCGGGTAGGGCAGGGAAGCGTTTAACGTCTTTTTCTTCAACCGCACATCCTAAATGCAGGCACAGCACAGTTTTGTACTGTGCTTTGCGTGCTTGCGGATGCAATACAATATTTCCCTACATAGCGAGCGCCCGGCACAACGAGCCCCGGCTCACAAAATTCTTTGAATTACTGTTTAATACCACACAACCCGACGAAAACAAGCCAATACGGTCGATGGTGAGCGCTCGCTATGTAGGGAAACATTGTACCGGAATAGAAGACTTCGTTATTGTTTATTCTCCCAGTTCCTTCTCTAGAACGTCCACGTCTAACTCTTCGCACACCCTGAGTACAGTTCCTAGACTTCCAAACATGCCATTTGTGGCTACCCGGAGCATTCGTGCGGTCGTCGCTTTGTAGTGGATTTGCAGGATTGGGGAGTCCGGTGTAGAGGTGTAGGTTCTCTGGACGAATGGAGATATCTCCTGGTCTACGCTGAGAGCCCGTTGAATTGTATCTGCAAGATGATGAGAAGGGAGGGGCAGAGATATGGTGCTAACGCGACGGGGGATGTTAGTGGGGCAAATGGGAGGGATGGGCGGGAGGAATTCGAACTGACAGCGAATGAGGATATTCGGGGTCTGTGGGAGGGGAAGCAGCGATGGCAGCGGTGGCCATTCCCGCCGTTTGTTTAGACGTTTCAGCGTGCATGTGTATATCCGGGGCCGTAGAATGGCTCAAAATTGGGTTACTGAGATGTAGTCAGTTGTGTGGGACAACGAGATGGGGGAGTTTTCTTTGGCTCGTCCTGTTGGTCGGATCAAGATCTCAGCCAGATGTCCCCACAGTTGCTATGGCAACAGTACCTTGTTGACAAAATTCCCGATGTGACCTACAGAAATTACCCGATTAAGCCGCCAAGATCACATAACAAAACAAACACAACACAGGCGAACCACCGCTAAAATGGCTTGGAGGTTCCCCCCAGCGGTCAAGAGTTCCCTTCTTCATACCTTCTCCACCCCCCCCCTTCCCCTCTAAAACTCCAACATCGTCACCTTTTATTCCAATTTTTCTCTTTCCTCTTTACCCTCCCCCCTGCTGTGAAAACACCTTTGCCCTTCCCCCTTCCCGTCAAGAACGCAGCTATCCTGCTGCTGCTGCTGCCTTTCGTCCAAAGAAGCTGAAGTGCACCCCTCCTGTATTCTATTCATATTCCTCCGTTCCAGCTTCGTCCGCTCTCTGTAAGGGTTTATAGTTTTAGTTCGGAGGGTTCGAGCCAATCTCGGCAAAGAAGACGACAGCGATATTGTTCAACTGCTAGACCGGCTACTATTAGAGTCCTAGGGTGTAGCATTCGGCGCTGCAAGAAGGAAAAAAAGGATCCGTCACAATGACCCCCAGCGGCAACCAGGCCGTCTACGGAAATGTTATAGAGTACATTGGAGGTGAGAGAAAACGTTTTGTTATTTCACTGTCCGGAAAACCTTACCTAACTTTTCCAGATCGTCTCTATCTTGCATCCTACACTTCCCCACCAACCGGCGGTACACCATTTCCACCCCCAGCCATTCCGGATCCTTACAAGATCACCTCCCAAGCGAATGCACACGCTTCTGCCAGGTCGCCTTCCAAGAAGAGCAAGAATCTCGGCATCAGCCCCTCCTCTAAGAAAGTTGTTTACTTCACCGTTGATGATTCATTGCTGTATAACGCTTTCCACCATGACTTTGGCCCGCTCCACATCGGACACTTGTACAGGTTTGCCGTGACACTTCATGATATTCTTGGCGATCCGGTAAATGAGGGAAGGATTGTCGTATTCTGGAGCAGACCAGATGGAAGGAGTAGAGCAAACGCCGGTTGTTTGCTGGCTTGCTACATGGTAAATTTTACCCCCCTCCCCTCCCCTTTATTTGTTGGTATTGATTGTTTTCCATAGGTGCTGGTGCAGTCGTGGCCACCTCATCTGGCATTGTCCCCGTTGGCTCAGTGTGATCCTCCGCTTATGCCCTTCCGTGATGCTGGCTACTCACAAGCCGACTTTGTGTTGAATGTGCAGGATGTAGTGTACGGTGTTTGGAAAGCCAAGGAGAAGGGCATTGTAAATTTGAGAGAGTTTGGGCTGGACGAGTATGCTTACCTTACTATTTGGGAAATGGAGGGTCATGAGCTAATAACATGGGAACAGGTATGAAAAGTTTGAGCGGGTGGACATGGGAGACTTTAACTGGATCTCCCCTAATTTCCTTGCGTTTGCCTCACCACAGTTCACACTGCCCCCGCCGAATCGCCCACAGCCTCACCTCCCGACAAATCAAGAGGAAATACTCGCCTCTGGCTTGCCGGTTCCATTTCGAAACGTCTTGGAGCACTTTCACACCCGTGATATTGGCCTGGTGGTCCGATTGAATTCCCACCTCTACCCCGCCGAGTATTTCACCGCGCTTGGGATAACGCATATTGACATGATATTTGATGACGGAACTTGCCCACCTCTCAATCTTGTCCGGAAATTTATCAACCTCGCCCATCAAACTATAGCCCAGGGGAAGAATATTGCGGTTCATTGCAAGGCTGGACTTGGAAGAACAGGATGTTTGATTGGTGCATACCTAGTGTACCGATACGGATTCACCGCCAATGAGGTTATTGCTTTCATGCGTTTCATGAGACCGGGGATGGTTGTGGGACCCCAACAGCATTGGCTACATCTCAACCAGGACGATTTTAGACAATGGTGGTTCGAGGATACTATCATGGCTCCCGCATTGGAGAAGGCAATATCACAGTCTGTCTCGCTTAGGACACCAACCAAGGGCAAAAGAGTGGTATCGGGGACGCCTTCGCAACATACAAGACGCAGCATCCTAGGGGAGATGGACGGTAATGAGACAACGTCTGGTGCCCTACCCGCTCCTACACCTGGTCAGCCTCGAAAGGCAAGCTCGAGATATCCCCCGAACACTGGTAGCCGCAGAACAGCTAGCTCTCAGCAGGACAAGGAGTTGATTGAAATCCATCAGGACGACGAAAACGTTGACGTCAATGCATCTCCAATCCGAAGAAAGAAGTCGTCGGTCAAGATGATTGAGGCGGCAGTAGCAGGCACTGAAATGCCTGAAGGAGTTGTTGAAGGAGCAATGAGCGAGGAAGAGTACCTTCTACGTTTGCATCGCCGGACCACATCCCGAAGTCCGGCTGGGAAGAGGAGCGTCTCATACACAACCACCACAACAACAACGGTGAGCCACACTGTTACGCCACCCAGCGCGGACAAGGCTACCGGGCGAGAACGAAGCGGGAGTGGTATAGGAGCCAAGGTTAGAAGCTCGCCGAGACGAACAGTTGCTGCAGGCGGTGTTAGAAAGGTTAGTGGCCGGGTTGTCAGCGGGGGTACGCCGGGGAAGGCGTTGTAAAGTCAGCGTTTGTATGAGTTGCTTATTGCCAAATTGCCGGATCGGGGGATTTGGGTGTTTGTGTTATTCTCGCAACCGGGTGTTTTTCGTGTTTTTCCTTGCTGCATGGGGTGTTGAGTCCTTTCCTCGTTATCCCTTCCTACTATATCATTGATGAATTGCACGACATGAGTTTCCTTGTCTTAGTTTTCCTTCCTTTTCTGCTGTAAAACCTTTTTTTGGCTTTTCCCCCTCTTCCTTACCTCTCTAGCTTCGTGGTAAAGTTCATTTAGCCAGAGTGATCTCTTAACGGCAAATGCTTTATGGATTGGGCTTTAATGATTGTTAGGTTCTTGGTATTATGATTGGATGGCGGTTGCGTTAGGAGTAACAATGATACCTTTTACACGGATTTTGTGCATGATCTGGATTGGCAGAATCGTCTCCGTACAGGTATTCGCATGGCTATGATGGGGGGCTATCTGTCTGTCTGTACTGTACTGGTAGATCTAAGGTTCTTGATACATAAATTAGTTTTATCCGTAATGGAAGCCTGGGCGTACTTGGAGTTGAGTGGTTGAGTGGCGGTTATTATTCATTGTATGGATTTGCATGATACCAGTATTCCAAAACCCCATCGCTTGAGTTGTTGTGATAGCTTCCGTAAAATGGACTACGGCGCTCAACCTTTGACGAAACCCATTAGCTTCTCCCGTACACGTTCTACCAAACTCCCATCCATGCCCACGCCCCTGATCTCTAAAATCTTGTCCCGTGTCTTCTCCCCCATAGTTATTCGTCCGTCGGTCTTGGGGTAGCCCAATAGCTACACACTCTCTATTAGTAACCCTTCAAAGCCGTACCGAGATCAAGGTAAACAAACCTCGCAAATAAACTTCACAGCAGCTTCATTAGCAGCACCGTGTTGCGGCGGTGCTGATATCGCCAGCTTGATGTGCGATGGAGTAACGGCTATTATACGAGGGGGTGGCGAAGCGGGCAGTACTCTGAGGACTAATCTGAGTGATTGAGACTTTTGGCCGAGGGAGATTGGGGGTCTCATCGCTCCGGGGGAGGGGGCTGGGAGCTCGAGGCATTGAGTGTTGTTTGGCAGCCGATGATTAATCGAGTGAGGTTTTATGATGGGGCTTGGATTGTTGTTGGCGCCAAGACATCTACCACCAACAATATTATTGAGGCTGGAGTGCCTGGCGCCAAGGGAGACCACACCATCCCTTGCTCCTTCCTCTCCGCCTTCTGTTCATCGCGCAACACCTCACATCCCAACGCAACCACAGCGGCATCACAAAACGCTTCTCAACGGAAAAAAACCCGCAAGTATGGATTTCGAAACCGAAATGCCGTTCATTAATGCTATAATAACCACTTTCCCGGGCCTCCCGACCTACAACATCCCCCTCCCTGCCTCGACCCCGGTCTCCTCCATCCTCCCCCGCCTCCGTCTTCTCCTTCCCCCAACTCTCCTACATTCCCGCCTCCTGCTGACCCCAACCTCATCCCACTACCACCCCCCCTCAGCCACCCTCTCCACCTTAACATCACCATTCCTAACTCTCCGCCTGCACCCCCCCCTATGCGGCGGCAAGGGGGGTTTCGGCTCTCAACTCCGCGCCGCCGGTGGCCGCATGTCAAGCCGGAAAAAGCGCGGCCAGCAAGAAAACAACGACTCTTGCAGGAATCTTGACGGACGTAGGATGCGCACTGTCAAAGAGGCGAAGGCGCTAGCGGCGTATTTAGAGATCAGGCCCGAGATGGAGAAGAAGGAGCGGGAGGCTAGGAAGGAGAGGTGGAGGAAGATTGTCGAGGAGGCGGAAAGGGGAGGGCGGAATGGTGGTGCAAATGCGCCGAGGTTCGATGACTTGGAGTGGTTGGAGAACACGGAGGAGGAGAGGGTTCGGACTAGGGAGGCGGTGGAGAGGGTTATGAAGGAGCTGGAGGTGGGGAGATTGGATGGGGAGAGAGTGGAGGGGGAAGGGGGAAGCTCCGGGAGTGGGAGTGATGTGGAGGTGGATGGCGGTGGCGATGATGATGAGGATGATGCTGTCGGTGAAGGGAGTAGTGCCACTGCTCCTGCAAAGAAGGGGGTCAAGGAGATGAGATTCTCGGGCTGGGATGAAGACGACGAGTTCCTCAGCAGCGACGAGGAAATGGGTGACATCGCCGAGGCAGACGAGGAGGAGGAGGGACCAGTCGAAGGAAAAGGCAAAGGAAAACAGCCTGCTTGATTGTTCGACTCTCACCTTTTCCTTCCTTTTTTTCATGGGCAAAATTGGCTCCCTGTGTTCTTAGCTAGTCCGTTACTTAGTGTTCCTCTTCCCTATCATGTCAAATGATAAAATAAATGTAGGCAAGCAAGTCTTATGACTACAATACTAGCTAAAGTCCCCCCTCGCAGCCTTTCGCTCATTCGATCTATTGTATAGATTTAGATTATCCCCCAGAGTACAACAGCTTTGCATCATACGTGTCCGGGTCCCGTCTATGTGGAGTACACACGCTCTCACTCATACACACTGTTTGGGTGGTTGGCGCAAAGGGGGGGGGGAGCAATTTGGCTTAAGGGATGGGCGCAGCCGACGACGGGAAATCCGAACCTGGGAGATAGTATTTATTGTGTCCAAAGCCAGGCTCCTCCGCTGCCAGTGGAACCCGCAGAGCAAGCCAAGAGACGACGGACCGTTAGAGATACCGGTAGTCTGGGCACGGCCCAACCCGATTGGAGACAGATTTTCGCTCGACGGGGCTGTGTGTCTTGGTGAGCTATCCTCCCTTCCCTTCCCCCCCTCCCCGCCGCTGAGCCTAGTGAGTGGATTGACATTTTGTATTGTGTGAAACCATTGATGGGCACTCTTAGCCAGGCCTGTGATACGAATGGTTTAAACACGGGTACTCGCAAATAGTGCGCGATTTTTATCACGAATATCTTTTTCTCTCGAAGATTATATTCTCGTCGTGGATGCTCACCGAGCTCTCCCTTCCCCCCCCCC
>PYWC01000016.1:538912-571442 GCA_003182015.1 Tuber magnatum | reverse complement strand
TTTTTTCTTTACTGTCTTTTACTCCGGGGGGTATCTTATTTGTTCACTAGCTTGCTAGCACTCTATCCCTCCATCCATCATTAACATTCATATCGCATGTATTCTTACCCCCCCCTTGCATACCCGCATAAGCATCACATCAGGTCTTTTTCGTTGCCATCATTTCTTTTGTCACTTTTTTACTATTATTTTAATCCGGTCGAACGAAGGATGAAGGAACGGGTGTTTATAGAATGGCGCACGCGCACGAGAAAAATGGTGGAAATGAAAGTCATGTATTTTTACGATGAGCAAATTGTCAGATTAGTTAGATTCGTGGGGTGGGGAAATTGAAATAAATAAATTTGTAAAAAACCGAAGGTGTGGTTTCTAGCGATGGCGAGGATGGAGTGACGGTTGGCGGGAGAAACTATTTTCCGTTGTCATCCGCACCGCGCTTGCTTCCTTGGCAAGGGAGGGGGGGAGGATGTTTGATGTGGGATATGGTGGTATTATAATCCCCGTAGTAGAATGTCGTGGTGTTGAGAGTGCAGATATGGCAGAAGCAGAGGAACACAGGTGTGTGGAGACATGTATGGGAAATGTATGAGTGGAGGTATACATGTGTGTTGCGCTTTGGGGAACGCAGATGAGGGTAAGGGGTTTACCCTCTTGTGTTGTCTTCCACCTATATATTTGATAGTCAGCCATCTCTCATGGAATGGAACACACTTCTCTCCACCTCCGATCCCATTGACAAACTGTGCACGTCCACCACCTCCATCAGGATAGGCCTCAAAGGTGCGGTACGTATGGTGCAGTTACGGCACGAGGTGCTTGTACTGTTATGATACTCATACGATGCGTTGGAGAAGGAAGGAAAGGAGGGGTTGAGGAGTAGACTGCGGTAGGCATAGATTATCGCATGACCCTGGCATCCAAAGTCACGAGTATGTTGGCATTTTGCACTAGGAATACATGACTTTAAGGACTTGTATAACTCACCCAAAAGCGGGGTACTTTAGAATTGATCGGAGCAGCATTACGAGCTTCATAATTGTTTATCATATTTCAGCAGAACTTGTGGGATTTTTGTGAGTACTGATAGCTAAATATTTGTTCTAAGAGATGTTGCATTATATAGTACAGTACAAGTAATGTTGTGACGTTTGTGAACATGAATCTGAGACTTCATAGCAACAAGAAACATAGCCCTAGCATATCCTGTCTGCCACTGTAGGACATAGGGTGTCAATTAGAGAAGGCCACAGGCTCACCGCCATCCTCCCTACTGTTCGTAATCTATGTTAGGCCACTATATATGGATTTCAACCCATGGGAGGCATTTATGATGTTGCATGTGGATGACTACCATGTCATAGTAGTATCCAATTCATGGGATTGAAATGTAACGAGGCTGGAGGAGGTGGTGAGGAGGGTTGGTGCCATGGCCCAACAGTCAGGCTTGTCCTTCAGGATCAGGAAGATGGGATTGATACATTAGCGCAAGAGGAGGGAGAAGGAGCCCAGATCTAGTATAGTGGTCAGCATACAATCACAGGTTGTGAGACCGGTAGGAGAGGTTATTAAGCGACTTGGCTAGTGGCTGTCTGATAATGGAGAAATGTTGATACAATTTACCAAATCGCTGGTGTTGGCACAGGTGGCCTTCGAGAGGATTTAAAGATTATTGATGTCTAGTAAAGCCCTATTGCTTTATGGGATAAGGAGGCTGGTGAAGGGCATATTACTACCGATGATGCTGTATGGGGTAAAGGTATTGGACCCATCAAAGATAATAGTGCAGATGTAACAGAGGTACCCCTAGGAAGATGAATTCCAAGATTGCAACTGCACTGAACAACTTCAAACTTATCGCCAAAAGTTCACACAATGGAAGAGTAAAGTCAATGGTAAAACTTGATATCGTTAAGCCTGATGCTTCACTCAATTAAGGTCTTCAGAGAATTGATTGTTGTGGTTGGAGAGTTCTTGTATAGATTTTCAAGTAGTTTTATCTTATATCAGAAGCTCTCCCATCAGTTTACTTCAACTATTCAAGCACACCCTTCTCTACTAGAGGTGGCCTGACACATCTCCTTGCACACCTTTCAGGCATACATGCATTGACAAACTGTGGTCGGCATTCACCTTATATGGTTATTGTTTTTGTAGTGTATTTCTATTTTGCCCAGCGGAGTGAAAACTTCTTCACATCGGTGCCTTGCCAGTGGCTAACAGTTAAGATACATGATGAACTGGACTATCTATGACACCCTTCTGATATGTATTGAGCTCTATGTGACCCCTGAAGCTACTGTGAGTGGTTTATCTATCTACTATTTACGACTCTTGGACTTCCAGTGTCTTCTGCAGGATGTGGTAGTCCTGTAGTGCTCCAATAGGCACTACCCATAACCACCATCTTAGATCAATCTTACCTGCAGTAGGAATCATGCTTTTAGTGCCTCTACACTTCCCTTATGGAGCCTATGGTATTGGGAACATGTTCGGGTTTGATAGGTGTAAAACTCTTCTGGTCACCCAGGCACCACCTGGGACTACCTTTGGGACCCCCACAGTTAACTCCCATTAACTCCATCAGTTTTGGTCCCTTTTACTCCAAACAACTTAGAGGAGGTACTTTACCTTTCACCCTATGCCTCCTTGTATATCCTGCAAACAGCTTATGGTCAACCAGATAGCAGTGATGCATATGGTATTGCCAGTGGGTCTACAAAGGTTCTATTTTGCCAGACTGCGCACAACTATAAAACTGTTTGCCCATGACATCCAGGCCTCAAGGCGGGGCCGGAGGGACATGATAGGAATAATGTCTTCAATTTACAGCTTCTTTAGAGCTGTGTAGCTCGCCCAATAGCATCTCCTACAGTCCTAGTTTCCAGTACTATGCATTGCTTTGTGTGACAAACATTCCAGTTATTTCCCCTGAACTTCCCGAGTGACTTTGTACTACCAGGTAGGGTAACTCAGGTTCCCATACAGGGTAGCCTGAGTTACAAGGTAGGGTAACTGTGATCCCTGAGTAGGGTAACCTACTCTGGAGGTCAGGGTGACTTTACCCTATTACCCTATCTATTCCTATAGCAGAGATAGACTTCTCTGTCCTTTGCCCGCCTAGTTACCCAGCCAAGTAGGGTAACTTGTCCTTGGCAAATCCTTGAGCACGCTAACACCTATCAAGGTTGTATGCTTTACTGTTTATAATGGAGCTTGGACCATCAGGCTTTCATGAGTCAAACTCTTGCTTGCTCTCCTGTTCCTACCAGTCTGCCTCAGGGCCTCCTGCATAGATGTAGGTTCAGTCTGCTATAGCTCATGTATGCTGGGTTGTTATAGTAGAAAATATAGACCTTTTAGAACTGTGTGTTATGGTGGGTTAGTAATATCTTTTTTGTGACAAACATAACAGTTCTGTCTGCCAAGATATATTTAGTGCTAATAGTAATATCGGTTGAACAAGTGAGAAACATGATAGCTATGGAACACATGATGGCTGTCTCTAAGAATAATACAGTTACAGCTATGCTCCCTATGATGCATCTGATCAGCTGAGACTATAGTCTCCTGACAAATTGAAGGTTAGTCTTTGACAGGAACAAAGGTAGAATGAGGCTGAGGATGTAGAACTCTACCTCAACAACTACCTTTCAAGTACACTTGTCAATTGACAAGAGTGCGGCCATAGCCACTGAGACTACACTGGCTGGAACTATTTAGATAAAATCTTTCAAGCTTGCCCAGGTCACTTCAGAGTAGGTGGAAAGCCACTTCAAGGCAGGAGAGTAGATGAGGAAATGAATGCATGGAAAGTCAGTAGTGCAGGAGTACCCTTACCATTACGATTACCGGCTACCAGATAGATTGCACTAGAAATTAATAGTTTCCCTAGAATTTCAGGCAGGATAGATACATCCAATGGGTACATATAAGAGCTACTTGAATGCCCAGATGGACTAATGAAACCAGGCCCAGGACCTGGTGTGTGGGTATTACCAAGGAAGCCCAGAGACGTTTCAGCATACCATCTAGTACTCAGTATTAGCAGGAGTATAGAGGGGAAAAGACACAGAGACCTTCAACTTGGTGCCTGACCCAGTGTTGTGGTAGAGCAGGAAGAGGGGTATGAAACTGATGGTGGACTTTGTCTAATATATATTGCAGAATAGGATAAATTTTCCAGTGAAGTTGGGAGTTTTTCCTTTTATGTGAGTGACTAATTTGACTTCATGAAAGTTATAAATTTGCTTCATTTATGAGGGGATTGATTTGATTATTATATTATTTATTTGTTGGGTTTTGAGAGTAGATGTTTTTTTTGTCATATAAGATTTTTAGGTTGTATCTCAAGGTACTTGTCATAGATTTTCCTGTAGCTTAGCTATGAATAAACCATTGATTTAACAAAGAAAAAAAAGTTTGTGAACCCAACTAGTCTTGATTTAGTGGGTATTGGTATGCATTGAAGGAATCTGCAGAAGTAAAAATAGTAAAGGTTATATAAAGAGGTACACATATAATAACTGAAGCTTATAGAAAATTTTGAAATAACACAAAACAATAATAATAAGGATAAGAATAATAATAATAACTAATAATTCAATTAAAATTGAAATTATTTCCTCTATCATTAGAAATACAGGCCTTATATGTGTAGATATAGAATCAATATAGTGGTTTATTTGAGAACAGAGATAGTTTCTCTACTCCTACAATGAAAGTTAGATTTAAATTGAATGTAAAAGAGCTAGAGTAAGATGACTCTCCTCATGAACAGTACAGATTTCCCATATAGTCATTTGATGACCAATACACTTATGGAGTTTATCCTTAAGCTTACACTAAATAGTCTTGATAGGATTTAAGTCTAGAGAGTTTGCTGGTCAAATTAGCTTTTTATAGCCTAGTCTCTCTCATAGGAGATCATAATAATAGTGAATATATGCTAGAACATTATCCACTATTATTATAACATATTTAGGGGTACTATGGGTCAGCACCTAGCTATGAGTCACATATTTTACTCATTGATCATGTATAAAAGAGTGAATAAAACAACAATTATTACTTCTATGATAGTTATCCTCTCAATAGAACTATCATGTATAACTAGTATACACCAAATATAATAAAATTTACAATATATTTATTTTTGACTTTGCTATTGAAACTATTAACTATTATAGACAATATATATATTATCAACAACAATGGCCCAAATACTACCTAATTTCTATTGCTGTTAATACAAGTACAATAGATAGAATATGCTCTATTCTTCATCAAGTTATTGGCCCGATATCACAACTATAGAAGGCAAGCTATTATATTTGCCAATGCTGCTTTCTTCAACCATATTCTACAAACACTCGATACTCTTAATTCAATCATTTCTCTACAACCATATATCCAATTGCCTTCTAAAATATCTAAAAGGAAAGCCAACCAGGAGACACAAATAGCTCTTATATATAAAGTACTTTGATCAACTCCAGGACTTTCAATTTGCAAAGCAAGTCAAAGATTTGGCATTTCAAACACGATTCTAAATAACTGATATATGGGATGAACAAGAGCAGCAACTCAATTATACCTAACTCAACAACTACTCAATAATAAAGAGGAGGATACATTGGTCAAGTAGATTGAGAAATGGGATGATTATGGTCTTCCTCTCCACTGCTCTCATGTTTTCCAAATGGCATGAGCCATTGAGAGACAAGAGCAGAATGGATAAAGTGGGAGAGAACTGGTTGGAGAGATTCTTACTACATCATCAAATAGTGCAATCTAAGGTTAGGAAGGTGTTTGACAAATAACAAGTACTGGCTACAGATCTTCAATCATTTGAGTACCACCTTAATAGATTCTACAATACTCAGTGCAAGTTTTATATAATGGAGAAGAATATTTGAAATTCAGATGAGAAGAAATTTGCTCTAGGACTGTCTGCTTGTGGCCAGGTAATCTGTTGAATATTGAGAAGGAATCCAAAGATTATTCAGAAGAGTAATCACAGTTGAGTGACTAATATTGATGCAATTTTGGAAGCAGGAGTCACCTTACACTTATGTATTATCTTTCCTGCCAGGTCACATCTTATGAAACACCATAATAATATTGAGTTTGAGGAAAAGTAAGATGCCTTCTTCTCTTAATTCACCAACAGGATATACCAATTACCAAAGCATATATGAATAGTTGATTCGAATATTTGGGCCAAGAACAAGACCCTGAAAAAGGAGCACAAGCTAACATGCAATGTTAGTTCTTGATGGTCACAATTTATATCGTGAGAACTTCCAGTTTATTGAATTTGCAATGAGCAAGAATATTCACCTCCCCTGCCCCCTTCTACACTCTACTCGCATACTTCAACCACTTGATGTTGGGTTGTTCTTTCTCTTTAATACATATTACAAATAACAATTAGATGAAAGTGTTAGGCGGTAGCCGACTCTAAGGACAAGCGAGTCTGGACTAAGGCCCGATACGTGACGAAGTGATTTCTAGGAAGGATCACTTATATTGTTCAGAAGGAAGGTAGGGTTTGTATCGTAGAACGAGTATATTGATAAGATCTCTTCTCCGTCACTGATGATCTATAAAGCATGGGAGGCACCTCGATATTTATATTCCGCATCTGGGTATTCGCGGTCTATCTATTCCTCCCGCTTTCCTCTGTGCGAACTTCGTAGACCCTGAAAACCTTTACCCCGCTTGACTCTGATTTCCTCAGACAACCGGGAGGGTGTCCTACCCCTCTCCTCACTACACCGGTACTAATCATAGCCACTTGAACCCCTTCACCGTGGCAAGCGGTTACTGGTCCTTTCTCTGCATACGGAGTGATCAGCTCCAGCGACGGACTTATCAATGCAGGTGGATTTCCCATCTGTCTGCATCGACCCGAAGGAGACATGTTCCTATCTTATTGTGCCAATAGCAGTTAGGCCTCATTGCGCTCAGGGTTGATCTTTTCACGCGGTAGGCCCTCATCTGACTCTACCTTGTCATGCCTTTGGGGTGTGGGTGAACGATCGTCTCTTGGGCGTCGTTCTCTCATCAGGATTTTCCTCCACATTCCTTCACCAATGGACTTGAAATTCAGTCTTACTGCCCTCATGGCAGCCAGGGACTCCTATTGGGGTAGCCGACCTCCCCCCGGTTGGCATCCATCAGTTGGCGCAGTTGAGGGATCTTTGCATGCGTTTATCTCCACAACCAACTGACCGATTTAGTTCGTCCGACCCTGTCAGGATAGCCGAGAGTCCTCTCTTGAGGATTCAGCAAAAACCCCTTGGTCGGCGACCTTGGGTGGTGGTGTAAATGAGGGTTTTGTGCCGACATCGTATTGGTAGAAATTAATTCATTCTCCAGACACTTCGGCGGACCCTGGGATCAAACACGTGACCCTTTGCCAAAAATCACATGACATGCCTATTTCACTATGCCAGTTCGTTTTATGTGTAACACGAGCTCCCCTCTCTAAGAGTTCGGCCCGAATCTCCAAAAATCTATTTTTCTAATAGTGTACAAATTAAACTCCTTTAAGGACTCAGCAAGATAGGGTGAAAAATCCGTGCATGTTTACTTGGCCACGACTAGGAAAACCTTTCCTTGTCATCCTTCCTCTATATCTGCAGCATCTCTGGGTTCTCTCTGTGGAACCCTTCTACCAACTCCGCTACATGCCCCAAATGTTCTAGTGGCTCCCAGGTGTTTTCATCCTCTGAGCACCCCCACCACTTCACAAAGCACCTAAGTTTATGGATCCTCCTAGCGCGTCTGTGAACCCTGTGAGTGTATGGAATAACCACGCTTTTGACTATCTTTCCAACCTCCCATTCCAAGTCACCATCTATCTCTTCTGGCGCTCAGGGAGGTTGTTCCCGAGCTGGTCAAACGGACGTCCGATATGGCTCTAACAACGATACATGGAAGACAGGGTAGATCTTCCAGCGTTCCGAGATTTCCAGCTTGATTGCGCGGTTGCTGCGTGGCTCCATGATTTTGAAGGGCCCATAAAGCTTTGGGCTAAGCTTTTTGGAGGGTCATTTGGTACGGATATTCTTGGCGTTAAGCATCACCAAGTCCCCCATCTGAAAGTTCAGTTGTGGCCTTACTTTCTTGTCATGGTACCGTCCCATTGCTTCTCTGGTTGCCTTCAATGTGGCCATCACCTGTCCATGTATTTCCTTCATCCAGTGAGTATACATGGTGGCTCCTCGGTTTTGAGCTTCCCACTCCTTCACCCACTCCGTCTGTGGGTGGTATCCATTGTTCGCGTAGAATGGGGTTAGTCCGTGTGCACTCGTAATGGAGTTATTGTAGGCGTGCTCCACTAGCGGGAGCAATTGGTGCCAATCATCCTCATCGTAATTGATGAAGCTTCGGAGATAGCCTTCCAGCACTTGGTTGGTTCTCTCTGTTTGTCCGTCTGTCTGGGGATGGTACGCCGTTGACATCTTTCGCTTAATGCCTAAGAGTTTGCACAGGGATTCCCAAAATTCTCCCGTGAACTTCGCGTCCATATCCGAGATGATTTCGGTGGGTAGCCCATGTAGTTTCCACACTTCCCGGAGGAAGACCTGGGCTACATCCTTTGCCGTTGCGTTTTCTCTTAACTCTATAAGGTGGGCCATTTTGGTCAAGCAGTCAACTACCACCATGATCTGAGTGTTCTCTTCTGACCTTGGTAGCTGCGTTATGAAGTCGGTGGAGATAGAGGTCCACACCGCATAGGGTATTTCCAATGGCTGTAGAAACCTGTATCTCGCGTGGCGTGGCGCTTGGTTGTGTTGACACTCATCACATAACCGTATATAGTCATTTACCCATTCTGTGAGCCCCTTCCAGTAGAAGTCCCTGGTTATGATTTCCACCGTCTTTTCCTGGCCGAAATGCCCAGCGACCTTAGAGTCGTGGCTGCTTTGAGCAATCAGCGTTTGTAGGGCCTTGTCCTTTGAAATGGACAGCCGTCCCTTGTAATACAGGAGGCCACTCGCCAAGGACCAGTGCGTTGGCATATCTTTTCCCTCATCTCGGAGTTTTTCCAACTCCTTTCTCCTCACCTTCCAGTCCTGGTCCATCTCTCCCTTCTCCTCTACCTGTCTTAGGAATTGGGCGTCAAACCTTCTTGCCATTGCCTTGACCACCACTACATAGGTTAGCACGGTTTCTTCCGTCCTCAGGGCCTTGTGTCGTCCCTGATCGTACTCATCGAAGTATTGGTTTAGCCTGCTTTCTTCTCTTAGTTGACTGGATTTGGTCTGGGTTTCGACCACACTGGTTCCCATGCTTCCAAATCTGTCCTGGCCTCTCTCAGTGTCGTCTAGCTCCATCACATCGTAGAGCTTCCCATCGTGAATCCTTTCTATTACGAGTTGTGCAACTCGTTCGCTCTTTCCTACGTGGTTGTCCTGGTCCTTCAGGTTGAATAGTAACACCTTTACCTCACCTTAGTAGTCCTGGTTAATGACTCCTGCCCCAATCATGATCCCATGGTGGACGGCAAGGCCGCTTCTCGTGGCTACTCGCCCGTAGGTTCCTTCCGGTAACGCTAAGGCTATTCCGGTGGCTACTGTCGCTTGTCCGCGAGCAGGCACTACTGCTTCTTCCAGCGCGTAGATGTCATGTCCTGCCGCTTCGCTTGAGCCCCTTATTGGAATTCGAGCTTCTGGGTATAATCGCATAGCTCGGGCGTATCCAGGTTCGGGTGTCCTCTGACCTAAACCAGGCTCCTCTTCTCGTCCTACCACTACAACCATAACCTGGTTAAAATGTGCGGGGTTTAAAATTGTGAGCTTCTCGCTTTGTGCAGCTCCCCCCTCAGGATGGTACTCCTGCCATCTGCTTAGTGCATCCAGCTTTCCGCCACTTGACCCTGGTCGGTACACGATTTTGAAGTTAAAGTCCGCTAACTTCTGTGCCCACCTTATCTGCCTGGCACTCCAGGCTTTGGTCGTGAGGAAGTATTGTTGATTCTGATAATCCGTAAATACCGTGATGGGTTCGCTAGTTCCTGGGAGGTAGTGACGCCATTCCTTGAATGCTTCAACTATGGCGAGCAACTCTTTATCATGAACATCGTAGTTGTGTTCTGCCGAGTTGAGCTTTCAGGAGTGAAATGCTATCGGGTGCAGTCTTTTTTCAATGTATTGTGATAGGATGCATCCCCGCGCGAAATCACTTGCATCCGTTTCCACCACTGTGTTCCTCTCTGGGTGAAAATGCGCCATTTCAAACTGTTCCTTTAGGAATTTGAAAGCCTCCTCTGTAACGACCCAGCATATGTGAGCTATGGCAGCCGGAACCTACACCCATACAGGTAGCTCGGAGGCGAACTGGTAGGAACCGGCAGGCAAGTGAGTACTTGACCTACGGAGACCCGATGGCCCGGGCTCCGAGATGAGCAGACTTAGTGGACACAAGTATTTAGGTACATGGCTACGCCCAAGGTTGGTGTCAGCGTACTTAGGGACCTATGAAGGGCCAATACACAGCTAGGCTGGGTAACTAGAGAAAGGCCGAGTGTGTCTATCCCCGGAAGTGGGATAGATAGGGTAACAGGAGAAAATCCACTTGTCCACCGGACAAGATTACCCTACCCTCAGAACAGGGTTACCCTGCCTTGAGGCTTGGATTACCCTGTTCAAGGACCTGAGTTACCCTACCTGCCAATACGAAGTCCCTCGGGGAGTTTGGGAAAAATGACTGGAATGTTTGTCACACGAAGCCATGCATAATACTGGAATCTGGGGTTCCGGGAGATGCTATTGGGCGAGCTACGCAGCTACGGAGAAGCTGTAAATTGAAGACATTATTCCTATCATGCCCCTCCGGCCCCGCCTTGAGGCCCGGACGTCATGGGCAAACGGTTGCGTAGTTGTGTGCAGTCTAGCAAAGGAGGATCTTTGGAGACCCGCTTGCAACACCGTATACGTTGCTGCCGTCCGGTCGACCGTAAGCTGTTCGCAGGATATATAAGGGGGCATAGGGTGGAAGGTGGAGTACCTCCTCCAAGTTGTTCGGAGTAAAACGGACCAAAACTGACGGAGTTAACGGGAGTTAACCGTGGGGGTCCCGAAGGTAGTCCCGGGTGGTGCCGGGACGACTGGGAACGTTTTGCACCTACCACGCCCAAGGATGTCCCCAACGCCATAGGCTCTGAGAGGGAAGTGCAGAGACACTAAAAGCATGATTCCTACCGCAGGTAAGGTGTATCCGAGGTAGTGGTCGTGGGTAGCGCCCATTGGATCACTCCTGGACCACCGTACCCTGCGGAAGACACCGGAAGCCCGAGACTCGTAAATAGTAGATAGATAAACCGCTCACGGTAGCTTCCGGCGTCAAGAAGAAATCAACGCGCATGGGAAGGGTGTCATAGATAGTCTAGTTCAGCAAGGGGTCTTGACAGTTAGCCACTGGCAAGTCCCCGATGCGCAGAGGTTTTCACTCCGGCGGGCAGAATGGAAATGCGCCGCAGAAACGATATGCACATATGGTGAACGCCGACTAGAGCGGGTCGACACATACATGCCCGAAGGGGGTGTCAGGAGACGTGTCGGACCGCCCTTAGCGGAGAAGGGTGTGCTCGAATAGTTGGAGTAAACTGATGGGGGAGTTTCTGGCATAAGATAAAACTACCTGAAAGTCTATGCGAGAACTCTCCTACTCCAACAATCAATCCTCTCGAGACCTTAATTGAGTGAAGCGTCAGGCTTAATGATATTAAGTTTTACCGTCTACTTTA
The DNA here is from genome assembly GCA_003182015.1 of Tuber magnatum. NCBI lineage: Eukaryota > Fungi > Ascomycota > Pezizomycetes > Pezizales > Tuberaceae > Tuber > Tuber magnatum. The sequence goes on along the minus strand of PYWC01000016.1, from coordinate 559,687 downwards.
CTCTTACATTTGTGTGAACTTTTGGCGATAAGTTTGAAGTTGTTTGGTGCGGTCGCAACCTTGGGATCCATCTTCTTAGGGGTGCCCCCATTACATCCTCCTGCTCTTTTCCCCAGGCAAAGCCCTTGGGGTCGCCTTTTAGCAGCTCAGTTATGGGTTTACAAGTTCCTGAGAAATTCTTGATAAATCCCCGGTAGAAATTTGCAAATCCCATAAAGATTTGGATGTCCTTCACGGACTCAGGTCTCTTCCATTCCCTTATGGCTTTGACCTTTCGATCACTCATGGTGATCCCATCTGTCTTCACTATGTATCCCAGAAACTCCACCATTTTGGTGTGGAATACTGATTTAGTGATAGACACTGCTAAGCGGTATTTCCGTAGCTCAGTCAATACCTCCTTTACCAACTTGACGTGGTCCTCCTCAGTCTATGAGTAAATTAGCACGTCGTCCATGTATACGACCACGCCGAAGTCCAGGAATCTCCTCAGGACCACATGCATCATGTCTTGGAAAGTGGCGGGCACGTTTACTAGCCCGAACGGCATTACCCGATATTCGTAATGACCGCACCGGGTGTGGAAGGCCGTCTTCCACTCATCCCGCTTTTTTATGCGTATCAGGTGGTACCTATCCTTTAGGTCCAGCTTGGTAAAGCTACGTGACCCGACTACTCGGTCTCTGAGTTCACTCATGAGCGGCAGGGGGTACTTGTTGGTGATGTCAACCTTGTTCAGCCCGCGGTAGTCCACACATAGTCTCAGCCGTCCGTCAGGTTTTGGCACAAATAGTATTGGTACACCTGCGGGTGACTGGCTTGTGGTTATGTTTCCCTTGCGCAGCATTTTGTCCAGGTATTCTCGCAATGCCCTTAGTTCTTTTTCAGACAACGGGTATATTGGCCCCCATGGGGGCTTCTCGCCTTCAACTACCTTGATCTCATGATCGAAGGTATGGTGATTTGGGAGCCGTTCCGCTGCCTGAGGCAGGAAGAGATCGGTGTACTCCCGGGAGGGTTTTGGCAGAGTCTTCGTCGCTACTGCCTCGCGGTCTTCTGGGCCTGCAATTTGGCCCATGTATCTGGCTGCAGGGTCCGAGGCTAATGTCTTGTCCCACTCAATGCAGATACCTTCGTCTTTGGGTTCCAGGTGTGCCTTACACTGTTCTGCCTAGAACTCCCACCTGCTTGCGTCTTCAATGAATGATAGGGGATGTTGGCGATGCCACCAACCAAAAGAATATTATCAAGTCATGGATCCCCTGGCTCATGACTTTACAGGTAATTTTTGAACAATGTCGGTTAGCCCCTATTTCTAGTGTGATAGGGGTCGTATAGCACCCTCCCACATTTTCGGACTCTGCGCTGTCAAACCCGGTTATACTAACGTGTCTATCCCGCCGTATCGTTGCTAGCCCGAGCTTTTGGACTAAAGCTTCTCGTATCACAAGGATCTGTGAGCCTGAGTCTAATAACACGCGAATCGGTACTCGTTCTCCTTTTATTCGTAGGTATGCTGTGCCTTGTGGGCACTCGTAATGTCTAGGTGTCGGGACTTGAGTTTTTGGTCTTTTTGGCTCCCCCATAGGGTTACCCTGTCTTCATTTACTGGACATTTTTGGGGCATTCAATAATCTTGGGTGTTTGTTATTGTGCCTTCACAATTTCGGCCATTTAGGCCTCCTCAGACAAACTCGGTCCCTTTCGTGTGCGGCTCCTTTTTTATCTTCTTTCCCCTCAATGAGGATATTTAATCATACCGGTTTATGCCACCAGTGCATAGATGAGGGAGTGACCTTTCTTACCTTGCCTTAGGTGTTCGACTCCTGCCATTGGGTACGATTTAAGGCGCGCACGCTGTCCTTTGTCTCGCCAAGCAACCTGCAGCCTACCAACTCGCCGTCGCCCATGCTGCCATCCTGGGACTGGGGAAGCGCCTTCAGGCGGTCCTGCACTATCCTGACTCATTTCCCGTGCATGACCTTAGGAGGAAAGAGTTAGAATGCCCTGAGTTGCCCCCCGCAACGGTCCCCTTTTCATGCATGCCGGGTTTGAACCTTCTCTACCCAGGGAGGAGTATAAAGTCCTGCCATTCCGCATCCAGGTCGGGGGTCATTCATGATTACATCCCTCTGAGATGGGTTAACTTTCTCCGTTTTACGCGCCTTCTTATAACTTTCACACTTCTGTCCCTGCCCACACTCGGAACCCAGTCAGTGTGGTTCGCCGACATTCTTGACTAAGCCATCGCCCTAGCTCGGAACGTAGGTTGTAGTTTTTATACCGGGCTCCCGGTTGTCCGGTCTATCCCCCTTCTTGATCCGACAACTCCCAAAGTCTAGGTGCTGGTGGCACATGGGTTTGGTTCACCGCTGGCCTCGGCCCGGTATTCCGAACCTCCATGTTTCGGGGCCTAAACTTCGCTGCTTTCTGCTGTCCTATCGTTGCGACAACGGCTCCCTTCCTACAAGCTCCCCACTTGTGGTTGGTGAGTCTGCACTGGGTGCAGCTTTTATTTTCCTAGCATTGGTCGACCAAGTTTTGGGGTATTCCGTGGTGAGCCTTCTTCCAGTCAGTGTGCTCTACCCCCGGGGTCTTGGTCGGTTTGTTGGTTTGGGTGAACCTTGCTGACTTGAAGTTCCCAGGTACCGTCTTCCTCTGGAACTTGATAGGTTGCCCTTCTTCCTTTCCTCGCTGTGGCTCCTTTTCTCTGTCCTCCTGGCATTGTTTTGGTGGCCCGGAAGAACTCGACGAGCTGGACGGATTGTCTCGTCGTTGCCGTTCGCTGTCACGGAAAGCCTCTTCCTGGTTTCCGACCGCTCGAAGCTGCTCCAGCCATTCAGCGTCGGTGTTGTATCGCTTATGGGACAACCATCTCAGTATTGCCTCCGGTAGTCGGTCCTCGACTATCTTCCTCCACGCCGTTCCTTGAAGCTTGGCTTTTATGTTCAAGTTCTCCATCTGGAGAAGGTACTTGTCGATGTCCTTCTCATACTTGATCCTTCCCATCTGTGCCAAAGCCCTTCAGTCCTCCTTGATCGCTGAGAATGGCACGCTGATCTCGTGCCGAAACTGTTCCCACGTCAGCAATTCAGGATGAGTGGCATACCCTTCCAGCCCTTCCATGCTCTTCCTGTATCAATTGCTGAAGGGTGTCACATTGGCACCCTTCGTTCTTCCCAAGGCGTAGATAATCCTATCTTTATCCTCCATCCACAGCATGGGATTTCGGCTAAAGTAGTCCTGGCACGCGTGCCGCCAGGTCTTTATATCCTGGTAGGACTTTCCTTCGTATACAAATAGAGGGTCGGCGGGCTTCTTCTGATGCAACGCAGTTTGTCGGGCTGACACCTTGGCCAACTGCAACATTATTTGATGTTCCTCCTCTTCCTTAGCCATCCACGGCTTTCCTAGGGGTGTTGCCCTGGGCCGGCGGCTTGGTCCTTCTCCTCCATTATCTGACCCATTGTCCCCCAGGTCTGGGTAACCTGCTCCTCCGGCCACATTGGGAGGTGCCGTGGTTCCTTCTCGGCCACTCTGTATGGTCTCTGGCTGGGGTTCCCGTTCCGTAGGTTGCTTTCCCTTATGTTGTTGGAACGGCCCTGATCGTCCTCGCCCGGTTTCACCATCATGGGTCAATCCCCCCTGATACGATCCTAACGCTGTCTGCACTAGCGCCGTCATTTCCCTCATTGATTGGGCAAACATCTGGGTCATGTTCTGTTGCATGTCCCTAAGCCTAGTTGTTACCTTTTTATCGCGCGTCTGTAGTTCGATAACAAACTGCAGCTCCTGGGTTCCCCGACGTCGCCGTTTCTCATCTAACTCCTTCCGGAGTCTATCCAGGCCTGTATAGAGCTCTTGGTCTCTACTCAATGATTCTTGGATAGTGTGTCCCAGGTCCTGGTGCAGCTGTCCGCTGACCGCTGCTTGCTGTTCCGATCGCTCGTGCATGCGAGCGGGTGCCGCTTCGATTACTCCCTTAAATCTTGTGATCTCGGCCACTACCTTTCCCTCTAGTTTCCTACTCTTAGTTTGCCAGAGCGCCAATTCCTCTCCAACCAACTTCTCCCCGTTTAGCAGTCACTCTCTTACTTGGGAAAGGCCTTCTGCCATCTCTTTCCCCTCGTTAGATAACGTCCGGTATGTGACCATCAGGTCGTTCTGGGTTTGGGTGACGCTGTGGTCCAACTGTCCGATCAGTGTCGCAATGTATGTGGCCAAAGCACCCAATGGGTAGTGCCGGAGGGGGTTGGGGTCCCAGAGCGTGACCTCTGCCTGCTTCGTCTTTTGTGACGCTTGGAGTTGGGCCTCGGGGCACTGATGGCCCCGACGGGTTCCTCGGTGTGGGTGTGGAACCCAGCCGTAGCAGTGGGATGTTATCTCCCGGAGGTGGTGGTGGGAGTGGATAGGGGCTATCTTGGCCCAGTCCCCATGTGGAGATTAGCCGCTGCTGTCTCTCAGCGCGCAGCATGTTGGTGTCGCTAGAGTCTTCTGACCCTTCTTCAATTCTTGGTTGCGACATCTTCCTTTTTCTTTCTATCAGGGGGAGGTGTTTAAGCGCCCACTTGATCCTGTGATCAGTGAACCAGAAGGGAAGGTTTTCGTCGTCAAAGACTTCGCTTATGGTGAGATCAAACTCGATCTCGTAGATGTGTGGGTTTCGTTGGAGGTAAATTTGAGATAGATGGTTGAGGGCTTTAGATAACTGGTCTTTCAGGCTCATTGAAAGAGGTAGTTGTGAGCCTCAGTAGTGTAGAAGTTATGAATACAGTGTTAGGCAGTAGCCAACTCTAAGGACAAGCGAGTCTGGACTAAGGCCCGATACGTGATGAAGTGATTTCTAGGAAGGCTCACTTATATCGTTCAGAAGGAAGGTAGGGTTTGTATCATAGAACGAGTATATTGATAAGATCTCTTCTCCGTCGCTGATGATCTATAAAGTGTGGGAGGCACCTCGATATTTATATTCCGCATCTAGGTGTTCGCGGCCTATCTATTCCTTTCGCTTTTTTCTGTACGAACTTCGTAGACCCTGAAAACCTTTACCCCGCTTGACTCTGATTTCCTCGGACAGCCGGGAGGGTGTCCTACCCCTCTCCTCGCTACGCCGGTGCTAATCATAGCCACTTGAACCCCTTCACCGTGGCAAGCGGTTACTGGTCCTTTCTCTGCATACGGAGTGATCAGCTCCGGCGACAGACTTATCAATGCAGGTGGATTTCCCATCCGTCTGCATTAACCCGAAGGAGACATGTTCCTATCTTATCGTGCCAATGGCGGTTAGGCCTCATTGCCCTCAGGGTTGATCTTTTCACACAGTAGGCCCTCATCTGACTCTACCTTGTCATGCCTTTGGGGTGTGGGTAAACGATCGTCTCTTGGGTGTCATTCCCTCATCAGGATTTTCCTCCGCAGTCCTCCATGAATGGACTTGACATTCGGTCTTGCTGCCCTCATGGCAGCTGGGGACTCCTATCGGAGCAGCCGACCTCCCCCTGGTTGGCATCCATCCGTTGGCGCAGCTGAGGGATTTTTGCATACCTTTATCTCCACAACCAACCGACCGATTTAGTTCGTCTGACCCTGTCAGGATAGCCGAGAGTCCTCTCTTGAGTATTCAGCGAAAACCCCTTGGTCGGCCACCTTCGGTGGTGGTGTAAATGAGTGTTTTGTGCTGACGTCGTATTGGTAGAAATTAATTCATTCTCCAGATACTTCAGCTGACCCTGGGATCGAACATGTGACCTTTTGTCAAAAATCACATGACATGCCCATTTCGCTATGCCAGTTCGTTTTATGTGTAACAGAAAGGATACAAGCTATAGGACCATATTCAAAGCTAAGCAAAGGGGACTTCTACCCTATGTTGCAAAAGGCCAGACTCAAGGACTTTACAAAGAGGAATGAATATACTCTCAGCATGGTGAGCAACTAGTTTTATCCTCCTCAATCGGTACCATATCTTGAGTAATGCAAATCACCAACTAAAGATCATAGTACTACGTGCTTTAGGAACTCGTTGACCAGGACTTTGAGCACTTCCTGAGAGAACAGAGTGCTCTACTAAACTTGATGAGTTAGTTAAAAAGGTCTTAGATGTCCAGGAAATAGAATCTACTATTCAAATTAAGCGATATTTTGATGAACTCTATTTACTCTATCATGAGCCTAGAGAACTTAGTATCAACAAGAAGCTGCTACACCAACAACAAGTTGGAAGCAAGAGTGCTAAGGGAGATTGCTGTCAGCTTAAGAGAGGTCTCATTCTAGGATCAATGCAACTCGTCCATCTCCACTGTAAGTATGAAGTACTTCATGCCTAAAAGACAACTGCACTATTAAAGCAACAACTAGCCAAGCTTGTAAAGCTCAATAAGCAAAAAAATAGAAAGCCAAGTGTGAAAGTAGTGGCCATTGAGGACAGTGATGGTGATTCAAAAGAGCAGAAGAGCTCTGATTGTGGTAGTCGTATGAATAGTAATGATGAGGTTGATTTACCAAGTGTAAGCTATATTCCTGATTCTTAGATTTTGATAGCTTACCTTTTCCATCAGTAAAGTCATAAAAGTAACATCCAGTAGAGAATTATGAGATGTTCCCATCACTCTATAAGGTATCAGATTAGTTATGTTATTGATTCTGATCAGGATATTTAGATTTGAAGCCCCTTGTATAGTATTATATACTTTGTTTCTCTCTACTATTCTCAAACTATTTTTTACAAATAAACCTTGATAGATGTATTCAACATTATATTGTGAAGCTACAATTACAATTGTGGAGTAATTGGAGTAATCCTGATTGCATAGTTGCTCTTCTGATAACTGAAATACTCTAAAAGTATCTGACCCATAGCTAGGTTATAACCCATAGCATTTCCAAATATGTTAGTATCTTGATTAGGAAACTCAAGTTTAACTTGAGCTGCAAAGGGGTAGAGAAGAGGGTTTACAATTCATTTATGATAGATAAATCAATCTATTCTTCTCCTTTGATCAGTTTTGCAAACCTTGAGTTCTGGGTTTCGGAATAGAATCCTTAGGCCAGTTTCAAATCACCTAGTATTTTCTACTACCTGATACTTATACTCCCTTGGAAGTATAAGTAAAGTCTTCTTTTCTTTCTTTTTTCTTCTCATATGGTGTGGCATATAAATGATAAAACAGATTATTTCCTATTATAATAATATATTTTTGATTAGCTTTAATGTATATTAGATAATTATAATAATTAAAAATAACTTAAGTATAAAGCAATGATTCTTAATTTTATTATCTTTATCATACAAAATAGTACCCCAAAACATAATAGTAGTCCATTGAACAAACTTGCATTGTATGTTTTGTGGGTGGTAGGCCTCTCAAGCATATTAGAGAATACTATGTACTTGGTAGTGCTGCAGATTTTTAGTCTCAAAACAAGACTCATCTGTCAATATAATATAGTACCAATCTTGATTCCAGTATTGATAACAAAAGGCAAGTCTGGCTTCCTTTTGGATCAGGCTCCACATTGGCTTAGTTGTTGGTGTTCGATAATAGACTTTATTTTCTTGTAAAACTTTGGATACTGTCTGTCTACTAACATCCAAATTGACTCTTATTATTAATTTTCATTATTAGTTAGTTTTATAAACATATTGATCTCTTAATCTAAGAATTAAAAAAATAAAAAAAAAGAGGGTTTTTCTGCTTTGACTAGTTGTGGGAAAGTTAGATAACAATGCTTTATATCTTCTAATACTTTATTTAACAAGATGCTTCTACTCTATAGCTGTAAGTAACTTACATATACCTTTTTACCAATATTGTCAAAAGTAAAAGATTTTCTGATGCACCAAGGTCAGGAATTCCATTTGTGCTCACTTGCTCTTTTGCGGTTTTGATAATATTTAAACAAGTACTTGCTAAAATACCTGTTTTCTTGGAAATGTGTTAAAGAGTCATCTTTTGAGCTCTATCCAATATCGCATATTCTATGATTTCATCTCACTTACTTATAGAAATTGTTAGTCTGCCTGGTGTTAACATTTTTGGTGAATTTTGTTGCTAATTCTACTACTTATCATAATCAGGATTACCATAAACATTATATATATTGATTTGTTTTATAATCTATTACTTATTTGTTTTCAATTAACTATCTCTTGAAATATACACTAATACATACTAATACAAGCTTAGTTATATTTACAAACATTATGATATTACTAGTATTATATTATGCTTTTCTTACAGAAAACTAGTATGATTTGAGGTATGGTGCAAGAATGTGTAAATGTTAATCTCATTTAGGGGAATTTCTAATTGAATGTAATCTACCAAATAGTGGCCCAACTAATATAAAAAAACTATAGAAATATAGATGAAGTGAAGTAGAATAAAAGTGTAGTTTTTTAATTTCATAAAAGCAAGTAGAAAGAGTAGTATCCTTGTTTGAAAACCTCAATATTAGGTGTAAAATTAGAAGTCTAAGTATCATAATACAATATGAAATAGCTGAGTAATCATATAATCCGAAGCTTAAAACAATCATAGTAAAGTAGATTATACAGCTAGTTATCAGAAGTATTTATAAAACATGTCTTAGCTTAGTAAGCTACCTTGCCAAAAATATCAGATTACCATGACCCTGGTTGTGAAAGCAATCTTGAAAGTCAATAGCAACATCACGAACTCCTATACAACACACCTTCTGATTACTTCCAAGTTCTTTTTTAATTATGGTTTACCAATCTGGATATGCAAACCCCTCTGTACCAAAAAAACAAGTAAATCCTTAAAACTGAGTAAAATGAGATAACCAATATTGAAAAAGGAACAATAATTGCCTTTTTCTACTGCCTCTGGAATATTGCTCTTATTGCTCAAGTTATTGGAATGCTTTAGACAACAATTAAAAGCTTCCTTACCCATATATTTCAGTACTAATCTCTGGAAACCATTCCTTGTCCCTGTCGCACCCTTCTTCCCAGTCATCAGTAGTGTTGCACCATTGTTCAGGCTGCCAAATCCAACTAGAAAATGACAGCAGCTGCTTTCAGGGATAACTATGCGCTAGGAGTTTCACTTTCTACAGGTAATAGCTTCTACTACCCTTTGTGATAGGATATGATTGACTAACTAATATTGACCAAAATAGTAGATAGAGTACTCAGAGAGGCCAATGTCAAGAAATGGCTGGCAAGATCAGGACCTAAGCTCAAGTCTGAACATGTTGCTGAGAGGTTTAAGTGGGCTACAGCTTATAAGAATTGGACTGTTGAGGATTTTGAAGTGGTTATTTATAGTGATAAGTATAGTGTAGAGAAATCTAAAGATCTAAGAAAACAAGGAGTTTTCAGAGAATCTGGAGAGAAGTGGTTAGCTGATTGTATTTATTCAAAGGAGAAAGATAAGGGAATTTCTCTGATAGTTTGGGATGCTTTTAGGGGAAGAAAAGAGACCTATTGGTTTCTATTACCCAAATTGTCAATAAGACGAGGTATGTTAGGCTCTTAAGAAGTCATCTTTTTCCTATTATTCATCAAATGATTTCTTTTAGTATGTAAGATATTTTATTTCAGTAAGATAATTCATCAGTTCACAAGGGTTATCGTGTAATTGACTGGTTGGAGAGAAACCGTATTGAACTTGGGGAACACTCTCCTTATTCCCCTGATTTAAATCATATTGAGCATGCATGGGTTGAGCTTAAAAGGCACTTGCACTAGCAGTATCTAAGGATTGGAGATACCCCAGAAGGAAAGAATGTTATTAAGAAGGGAATTGTATATGTAGTACTATTAGTTTAGGAGACAATTCCGGTAACATGTTCACACCTAGGGTGCTTATCACACTTCGAGTACGATAGCAACAGGTGGCCTGCTTGCTGGGCAAGAGGCGAGGGCTGTGTAGACTAAAGGAGGCTTCAAAAGGGCATAATAGGAGATCAAGAAGTAACCATTCAACCAAGTATATTAAAGATACTGTCAGTCGAAGTCTGCTGTTTCCATTGTGGAATCAGCGGTTTTTAAATACAAGGTCTCACTCATCTCCAGTATGAGTGATAACGTAGTCCCTTTCGAAGTATCAAGGGATACCTTTGAAACATAGCGAGTATCAACCGATACTATCAAACCAAACATAAAACAATCAAAGTATCAAGCGATACCTTTGAAACATAATGAGTATCAAATGATACTATCAACTCAAACATAAAACAATCAAAGTATCAAGCAATACCTTTGAAACATAATGAGTATCAAACGATACTATCAACTCAAACATAAAACAATCAAAGTATCAAGGAATACCTTTGAAACATAATGAGTATCAAACGATACTATCAAATCAAACATAAAACAATCAAAGTATCAAGCGATACCTTTGAAACATAATAAGTATCAAATGATACTATCAAATCAAAACATAAACGATAACCTAGTATCTGTACCGGTTACATTCCCCCAAACAAAACAACTGTTTAACCCAAAACAAAACTAATAATCCAGAAAATCAAAATTGTCAAAGAAATCCTCCTCACCACAACCTTCCTGCTCAAGGAAATCATCACTAAATATGTAATCAGACAACAAACAAGAAGCGCAAACTGCAACTTCAATGAAAAACTCACTCTCATACCAGGGCATCTCACAGTAGTCCCACCCTCCGATATTGTCCTTACAGACCACTTGAATCATCCTACATTCCTCGCAGTAAGAACAGTAAATTTTAGAGAAGTACTCAGAAAATGGGAGAGTACCGTGGTGCACTAAGAGTCCCACAAGCTCATAGCGCTGCCCTACACCAAGTTCCCCATAGTTTGACATCATTATGGTTTCGGATGGAGAGGTGTTAGGTTCTAGAAGTAGTAGACAAGTGCCGCGTCCTCCATTGCTTCATCTTGTTCACTGGTTGATTCGAATTCGCTATCAAAGTAACCTGCTCAGAAGCCTTCCTTTGCTGGTCCTTCATCGATTTCTTCTCCTAATTAGTGGGTATCAGGCATCGCTGACGACCAGTACCTTGTGGCTGGCCTGGCGATTCCTATCGAGATTTGTTGAATATATGGTGGTGTTCCTTCCTTGTTGTGTTCCCACTTTTCCTTCACCAGTTCCATGCTATATTCATGGCCTTCCAGAGTTTCCCAGCTGTCTTCAGTTCATGGATATCCTTTCCACTTCACCAGAGATTCCTTATCGTTGCATCGTTTCTTGTGGTCCAAGACTTACTCAACTCCCCACTCTTGGTTCTCTTTTATTAGGATCAGGGTAGGGTGAGTATGGGCTCGTTCAGGGAATCTTTGGTCATCATTTGGGTGGTAGCATTTTACTGAGGTAGTGTGAAAGACACCTGTGTCTTTTCCGTAGGTTTTTCCATCCATCTTGACTGTGTAGTTTTTGGTAAATTCGTCGAATTCCTGTACTTTGAATAATTCCCACCAGCGAGGCCGTAGCTTCTTGCTCCTCCCGCACGTCGATGCAAACAGTGCTCCATGTAGCAGGACCAATTCTCCAACCACTATAGGCTTGTGAGGTCTTCTGCGTCATGCTGCTGTAGTTGCGCTTTGGTGTTTCACTTGCTTTACTGTCCAGAAGGCTAAGTTCCAATTGGCTTAGTGCTGGTGAAGGTAGTCCTCTGAGGTAGGGACAGCTGAATTCGGGAAGAGGGTTACCGGAAGTAGGGGGTAGTTGCATCCATACATTGCCTTGTATGGTGACATGTTGAGGGTTTCAGAGAAGCCAGCATTCAGGTATGCTGTGAGGGTAGTAAGGAGGGGTTCCCAGTTTGTCTGAGGTCTGTTGACCATGTTCCTCAAGCTGGTCTTGAGGTTGCGGATCTTTCACTCAACCTGTCCATTAGTCTCATGGTGGCCAGGCACCACTTTGATGTGTTCGATTCCAAGGGATTTGCATGTCTGCTTCCACCAGTTAGATTTGAAACGAGGGTCAGCATCACAGATTATTGATAGGAGGAGGCTGTGAGGGGTAAAGATGTCTCGTTCCTGGAGTTTCATTGTTCCATCCACCGTGACTGTGGTGTTGGTAGGTATAAGTCACACATGGCTGCTTAATCGATTCACTGCTACCAGGACAAGGTCAAATCCATTTGACTTGTTGAAGCATCCTGCAAAATCAATGGCGATCGTCTTGAATATCTCAGCAGCTGTGTCAAGTGTTTGGGTCCTTCCTTCTGGTCTGTGGGTTCGATCTTTGTTTGTCTGGCAGGTGTTACATTGCTTCACATAGTGGCGGAAATCCTTCCTTATCTCAGGCCAGTAGAGGTATTCAGTTGCATATCGCAGGTTTCATTCTGCACTGTCATGTCCTTTGCCATGTATCTCATACATGACATATTCTTGTAGGGTCTTCCTATTGAACACCTGTCCTTTACGGATAAAGAGGCAGTGTTCACCATAACAGGTCCTCATGTATAGTATTCCGTCCGCTATGTAGGCCTCTTCTAGGTCTCCTTGTCCAGTGTGCCTCATAACATGAGAGTAGGTTGATTCATGTCGGTATCCAGATACCATCGGTTGTTGGAAAGCATTCTGCATTTCGTGAGATGTATCGATAATATCCTGTTCATCTTCCATCTGTTGCACTCTAGTCGTGGTTGGTCCTGTATCTTTTCCTTCTTCCAAGACAATCATAGAGGCCACGTCAGTATGCATCCATTGGAGGGGGTATAACTGAGACAATCGGTTCATTGTTGTAGATGCTAAGCGATCCTCCAGACAGGGGGTCTGTTGTAGGTAGTCCCAGTGGGCTTGACGGAGGGGTCGTCCTGTGGGCTTCCATTGCTGAGATAGCAAGGTGTCATTGTGGCTATGGGCTTAGGAGGGTTACTGGAGGTTGTGTCAGTTCATCAGACAGTGTTGCCACTGCCTAGGACATGGGTTCGTCCTATTCAGAGCCATATTCAGTACTACCCATGGAGGAGAGTTCGTCTTCCCCTATCTCGGGTTGGGGGCAAGTGTGTGATTCCCAGAATCACATGGAGCAAGCTGGGGAGGTAGAAAAGGCTCTGTGAGCCATCGAGGCTAGTGCTATTGAAGGATCTTCATAAGGGGTGGAGTCGGAGACATCATCATCCTCAAGAGTGTGATCGAGGATGAGTGGTGGAGTCTGGTCATCAGTGTCTTCAATGATGTAAGAGAGTGCATCTGGTAAATAGTTCATTTGTCCAGGGCTGTACACCATCTTGGCATTGTATTTGCTTAGTTCACTTATCCAGCGAGTCCTCCTTCGGCCAGGGATCCGGTCAGTCTTCAGGTTAACCAGGGGTTGGTAGTCTGTGATGATTGTAAATTTGGAACCCATAAGCATATGGTTGAATACTTGGAGTGCATCGATCACCGCTAGTACCTCCTTGTTTGTAGTACCATAGTTGGTCTGTGAGTTTGTAAACTTCCGACTGTGAGGTGCCACTGGGCAGCCTGTTTCATGTGTTGGCCCCTGGCCAACCCATGCTCTGACCCCAATATCTGGGGCATCGGTGTAACGACCCAACATACATGAGCTATGGCAGACGGAACCTATACCCATACAGGTAGCCAGGGGGCGAACTGGTAGGAACCGGCAGGCAAGTAAGTACTTGACCTACGGAGACCAGATGGCCTAGGCTTCGAGAAGGAACAGAAGGCTGGTCAGGTACCTAGGTACCTGGGTACACCCGGGAGTGGTGTCAGCGTACTTAGGGACCTCTGAAGGGGCAGTTACTCAGCTAGGCAGGGTAACTGGAGAAAGGTCAGAAGTGTCTATCTCCGGCGACGGAATAGACCGGGTAACTGGAGAGAGTCTTCTGGTACATTGGACAAGGTTACCCTACCCTGAGGACTGGGTTACCCTGCTATGAGGCTTGGGTTACCCTGCCCAAAGTCCTGAGTTACCCTACCTTTCAATACGAAGTCCCTCAGGGAGTTTGGGAAAATTGACCGGAATATTTGTCACACGAAGCCATGCATAATACTGGAATCTGGGATTCCGGAAGATGCTATTGGACTAGCTACGCAGCTCCGAAGAAGCTGGAAATTGGAGACATTATTCCTATCATACCCCTCCGGCCCTGCCTTGAGGCCCGGACGTCATGGGCAAACAGTTGTGTAGTTGTGTGCAGTCTAGCAAAGAGGAATCATTGGAGACCTACTTGCAACACCGTATACGTCGCTGCCGTCCGGTCGACCGTAAGCTGTTCNCAAGCGATACCTTTGAAACATAATGAGTATCAAACGATACTATCAAATCAAAACATAAAACATAACCCAGTACCTGTACTGGTTACAATTCCTGAGGAGCTTTTTCAAAAGTTGTGGAAATCAATGCCTGATAGAATAGCTGCAGTTTTAGAAGCAAGAGGAGGTTATACAAAGTACTAGCTAGTATTACTTTTCTTTTTATTTAATTTATTTATTATCATTTTAGTATTGTTGAATGCTTACTCACCTGTTCACTTCCCGATTCAGTTATGTGTTCATGGTTGACAATACACCTTGAATCCCACTACTGGTACTTTGCAATCGCACTGAATGGTACAATTGCTAATTAAACACGTCTCAGATCACAAACACTTCTGATGACTAGCTGTACAAAGCAGCATATACAGTGGACTACAACAAAGTTCAATATTTTTGCAATAGTGAGAATTGGAAAAGAAGAGTACAAAGACATATAGAGGCTATTGCAGAGTCTCAGCCCTTTCAAACTGTTGTATTAAATTAATATATTATCCTATATCTTATATTATTTACACTTCTTTATAGTCAATTACTAATAATTTTAGCAATTATGTTGTATTACCACTATCCTATTTCTCGGTACTACACAATTGACCTTCTTCTATTCTTGAACCTACATTCTTTTTGCTTATCCTGAATATATCTGATATTTCTCTTTCCAAGTTTTGTTTATAGAAGTTGAATCTTTTTTGTTTTTTTTATATGAAAGCAATTCAGTTACAGTTTTTAGATATAAAGTCACTTGTTTGCCAAGATACAGTGCTTGTGATATTTGATTGCCAAGCTGATATAGTACTGTACTCATACTATACTGGTATGCTATTAGAGATAAACTAGATACCCACCAGCTCCTTCTATTTTATTGCTAATACTATTATATTCTCCTGTCTTCTAATCCTAAATACCTGCTCTTGCAAACTGCCACCTATGATACAACCACAATACAGGACAGTTCAAAAAAAATACTTTACTTGTATTAAGATTGTAACTAATTATTACAACTTTTAGTTACTTACTTGCTTGCAACCTGAGGTACTCAGAGAGTACCTACCAGCGCAACATACCTTGCCAACTTAATATAACTTGTAGCTCAACAGAGCTTTTGTGGCTCAATATTGTAGCTCAAAATAATATTGTTAGTTAATACAATAAAGTGAGTTTACTATACAAAACTTAAATATTTTAATTTACATTTATTTTTTCTGCCTTTACTTGCTTTTTAATCCCTGCAACTATAAGTTTTGGTATATTTTTTTATAGTCTTAAATATTCTGACTTTTTTTAACATATAATTTCATCTCCTCTAGTAGAGGCTTTTGTTCAGTATACTCAATCCTTTGTTTCATATTCTAAACTATCGGCAGCTGTTTCTGTACCTTTTTCAGGTCTGCATCCTTATAACTTTTCACTATCTAATGAGCTTATAAAGCATAGAGAATAACTCCCTTTTGGATGTGTCTTCTATTCTGTGCCTTATATATTGCAGACCTTGCTTCTTCAGCTACTTGAGTATGCTTCATATACTCTATTACTAAAGCCCCTAACTGGGCATCCTCCGTCTCCGTTACAACTCTGGTCATTGAAATTTATTTCCTAATCAGGAATGACTCAACACCAGAGAACTATCACCACTTTTCCAGTCTTGCACCCCCCCCGCTGGGGAGTGCTAGACTACTTCTTTTTCTTCCTCGCTTGGCCAGGCATTACTTATGGCCTCTACCTTCCTTCCCCATGAGTTAATCCTCTTGGGGACGATCCCTTCTGTCTGGAACCGCCTCGCGGTGGTTCACCTTCTACACTTCCCCGCTTTTGCTAGGCTCGCTTACCATTTGCACGGTCGGCCTTTCTCTGGGGGGGGCTGGTCTGACGGTCAGTCTGCTTGGTGGTCCTCTGGGCTATCGGGAGCCTGGTCCTTCCCCTGATATTGCACGGTTATGGTATCCCATCCACTAAGTGATGCTTTCTCTCGGAGAACAAGGGACTACATAAGAGAAGCGGTAAAACACTGTGCTCTGTCTAGGGGGGGATGGTTTCTGTGACCCCGGNCCTTAGCGGAGAAGGGTGTGCTCGAATAGTTGGAGTAAACTGATGGGGGAGTTTCTGGCATAAGATAAAACTACCTGAAAGTCTATGTGAGAACTCTCCTACTCCAACAATCAATCCTCTCGAGACCTTAATTGAGTGAAGTATCAAGCTTAACGATATTAAGTTTTACCGTCTACTTTACTCTTACATCTGTGTGAACTTTTGGCACTACGTTTGAAGTTGTTTGGTGCCGTCGCAACCTTGGGATCCGTCTTCCTAGGGGTGCCTCCGTTACAATCGGTTATCAGCCACATAGTGTCTTCTGAGTTATATTTTATTGGTCTGATCACCTGCGCTTGTTTGATCAGTTCCTTGATGTTGGATAATGCTTTATTGTGTGTGTCAGTCCAGACAAGCTCTACCTTGCGTGTCAGATCTGTAAGGGGTGCCGTGACAGTAGCATAGTGTGGTAGGAATTGTGCAATATAGTTTACCAGAGCCAGGAATCGCTGCAGTTCCTTCTGGTTTCTTGGTGTGGCCTATTCCCCGATCGAAGCGAGCTTTCCAGGTGAGGCGTGAATCCCTTCATCATCTATAATATGGCCTAGTACTTCCAGAGATTTCGCAAATAGGGTTGACTTCTTTCTGCTGGCGTAAAACATTGCCTGCTGCAATGGCTCACATACCGATCTAATATGTTGAATGTGCTCTGTTTCTGTATCAGAATAAATGAGGATATCTTCAATATACACACACACAAAGTGGTGTAGGAAGTCACTAAGTAGGTCCTCTATTATGCACATGAAGGTAGAGGGTACATTCATATGGCCTTGCAACATGACCTTGCTTGCAAATCCTCCAAAAGGGGTTTTGAAGGTCTTGAACTTCTCATTTCCTGGGTCAACATGGGTCTGGAAGTAGGCATCACTAAGATCTATCTTACTTCGGAATCTTGCCCTTTTCACAGTGTTTAGTATCTGTATCTGATTTGGGATCGATGAGCTATCCATGAATGCATTGTTATTTTATAGTTTCAAATCCACTTGTGGTCTGATTCTTCCATCAGATTTTAGCTCAACAAATATGGGCGGTGCTCCTGGAGATTCAGTCCGGTAGATAACTCCAGTCCTTAATTTCTCATTCATCTAGTCGCAGAGCTTTCCTTTGTATGCTTCAGGTATAGTGTATGTCAGTTGATTTTGCAGGTCTGTTGTATTTTTTAGGCGAATGTGGTGGTTCACCTTTCTAAGAGGCACCCAGGTTTCCGGAATATTCTCAGGGAATACATCCGCAAACTCGGTTAGGATTTCCTCCAATTCACCTTTGCAAATTGCTGCTCTAAACTCCGCACTTATTGGTTTGAATAGTACTGGGACCTTTTTCTCAGGCAGTTCAATTGCTGCTTCACCGCATCGGATAAAAGACCTGTGCTGGGTCAGAAAGGGCATCCCTAGTAGGGCATCATATTTCGCCAAATTACTCACCATCATCCTTTGGTTCAGTAGCCTAGCCGAAGCGAGTTGGATGGTTACCTCACAAGTCCTATGACTTGTTGATCGCGTTCCCTTCATGGCCATGTTTACAGTAACCGCTGTTTTCATCAGGTGAGTCGAGATGACTTGGGGTAGGATGCAGGTTTTGCCAATGATGTCTGCGCCCACTACTCCTGTATCAAACAACACTCTGGCACGTGCGCCCTTAATCATAATGGTTCCTTCCAAAGCTCGGTGGGGGTGAAGGGTAGGGGCTGGAAGGGATCCGTAGCACTCAATCTCAATCTCAGTATCTGCTGAGTTGATCTCCACCTCTTCGAACTCCTGCGTTTCAACCTGGTGTGCAGAGGTTTCCGTCTTAATCTGTCGTTTGATGGAGTAGTCTCAAACCACGTGTCATCTCTTTCTACATTCTAAGCATTCCCCCTTCTCCTTTTATTTCTGTTTGGTATTCCTGGTGATCTTCTTCTGGATTGGTTTCGCCTTGCTCTCCTGTCAGTGCGGCGTCTCTTGTGGCCTTCCTACCCATTTTGCTGTACTTTGTTTTCCATAAGCATCAGTTTCATGCAGGATCTCATCCTGTCGTTTTGCAGTTGCGATGATGTCGTCCATATCATAGTCTTCCCGTTCCGTTGGTTCTACCACTTGTCTAAGTTGAGTATCCATGGTGTCATAGAATCTTCGCTTCATTGCATAGTTGTTGACTGTGAGGTCAGGCATTCATCTGCGATATATTAGGAGCTCGGTAGCTATCTTTGTGATTCTTTCTGTTCTGCTATTCCGTACTGGCTGCATGTTATTGAAGGCTTTGTACATCTCCTCTCGATTTTGGCTTGACTGGAATCGTTTCTGGAGGTATTCTGGTACTGTCTGTCCACTGAAGTAGTCTCCATCGTTGTATTCGTCCATGCATTACTGGTATGCTTTCCAGGTAGCTCCTTCACAGAAAGCTCCAATAAAGAGTCCTGTTTCCTTCCCAGATGTCTCGATTCCCTGTATGAGCAGGTACTGGCGTATTGAGGTTCCCCATCTCTTGAATGCTTCAGGTTTAAGGTCGTTTCCCTTTCTGCTGAACTCCTCGCGGAGTAGTAACTTTATTTTAGGTTTCTTTCCTGGCTGGTGATTAGTGCTTTCAGTTGGGAGTTCTGGAGGAGGCGGTGGGCCTCCAGAGCTTGACATATCGAATTCACTTTCCTCACTTTTGCTGTCCTCTGTCCCGGAGTGGTTCTTTGGTAATAGTGCAGGGTCTGCAGATGTCTCGACTGGCTCTTCCTTGGGTTGTTCTAAGGTTCGTGAAGCCTGGTCTTTTGCAAGCAGTCTGGCAGCTTTGTCAGTGCTGGACTCTTCTATGTCCTTTGGCTCTTTGGGTTGTCTGGGGTGTTCTAGCCCTTCCTGTGGGGCTTGCTTCCCACTCCACATCCTGAGAGGTTCAATAGTGTGTGCTAGAGAAGCCGACCGCTGTGGGTTCTGTTACTTCTCGCTGCTAGCGTTTCTTGCTGGATGTCTGTAGGTTGATCAGGCCTGGTCCAGGTACAACATTTGTAACCACTTGCCAAGGTTAAAAAAAGTGCAACGTGTTCACACCTAGAGTGCTTATCACGCATGGAGTGCGATAGCAACAGGTGGCCTGCTTGCTGGGCAAGAGGCGAGAGCTTTGTAGACTAAAAGAGGCATCGAAACGGCGTAATAGGAGATCGAGAAGGAACCGTTCAACCAAGTATATTAAAGACACTGTCACTCAAAGTCTGCTGTTTCCATTGTGGAATCAGCGGTGTTTAAATACAAGTTCTCACATACCTCCAGTATGAGTGATAACATAGTCCCTTTCAAAATATCAAGTCATAGCTTTGAAACACAGCGAGTATCAAACGATACTATCAAATCAAACATAAAACAATTAAAGTATCAAGTGATACCTTTGAACCATAACAAGTATCAAACGATACTATCAAATCAAACATAAAACAATCAAAGTATGAAGCGATACTTTTGAAACATAATGACTATTAAACGATACTATCAAATCAAACATAAAACAATCAAAGTATCAAGCGATACCTTTGAAACATAATGAGTATCAAACGATACTATCAAATCAAAACATAAAACATAACCCAGTACCTGTACTGGTTACAATTCCTGAGGAGCTTTTTCAAAAGTTGTGGAAATCAATGCCTGATAGAATAGCTGCAGTTTTAGAAGCAAGAGGAGGTTATACAAAGTACTAGCTAGTATTACTTTTCTTTTTATTTAATTTATTTATTATCATTTTAGTATTGTTGAATGCTTACTCACCTGTTCACTTCCCGATTCAGTTATGTGTTCATGGTTGACAATACACCTTGAATCCCACTACTGGTACTTTGCAATCGCACTGAATGGTACAATTGCTAATTAAACACGTCTCAGATCACAAACACTTCTGATGACTAGCTGTACAAAGCAGCATATACAGTGGACTACAACAAAGTTCAATATTTTTGCAATAGTGAGAATTGGAAAAGAAGAGTACAAAGACATATAGAGGCTATTGCAGAGTCTCAGCCCTTTCAAACTGTTGTATTAAATTAATATATTATCCTATATCTTATATTATTTACACTTCTTTATAGTCAATTACTAATAATTTTAGCAATTATGTTGTATTACCACTATCCTATTTCTCGGTACTACACAATTGACCTTCTTCTATTCTTGAACCTACATTCTTTTTGCTTATCCTGAATATATCTGATATTTCTCTTTCCAAGTTTTGTTTATAGAAGTTGAATCTTTTTTGTTTTTTTTATATGAAAGCAATTCAGTTACAGTTTTTAGATATAAAGTCACTTGTTTGCCAAGATACAGTGCTTGTGATATTTGATTGCCAAGCTGATATAGTACTGTACTCATACTATACTGGTATGCTATTAGAGATAAACTAGATACCCACCAGCTCCTTCTATTTTATTGCTAATACTATTATATTCTCCTGTCTTCTAATCCTAAATACCTGCTCTTGCAAACTGCCACCTATGATACAACCACAATACAGGAC
>PYWC01000016.1:477494-531125 GCA_003182015.1 Tuber magnatum | reverse complement strand
CCTGTGGTAGGAATCATGCTTTTAGTGTCTCTGCACTTCCCTTGCAGAGCCTATAGTGTTGGGAGCACATTCGGGCTTGGTAGGTGTAAAACTCTCCCAGTCGCCCCGGCACCCCCCGGGACTACCTTCGGGACCCCCACGGTTAACACCCGTTAACTCCGTCAGTTCTGGTCCGTTTTACTCCGAACAACTTGGAGGAGGTACTCCACCTACGACCCTATGCCCCCATTTATATCCTGCGAACAGCCTATGGTCGACCGGACGGCAGCGACGTATACGGTGTTCCAAGCATGTCTCCAAAGATTCCTCTTTGGTAGACTGCACACAACTACACAACCGTTTGCCCATGACGTCCGGGCCTCAAGGCGGGGCCGGAGGGGTATGATGGGAATAATGTCTTCAATTTACAGCTTCCTCGAAGCTACGTAGCTCGCCCAATAGCACCCCCCGGAACCCCAGATTCCAGTATCATGCATGGCTGCGTGTGATAAACATTCCAGTCAATTTTCTCGAACTCCCCAAGGGACTTCGTATTGAAAGGTAGGGTAACTCAGGACTCTGGGCAGGGTAACCCAGGACCCAAGGCAGGGTAACCTGATCCCAAGAGTAGGGTAACCTTGTCCCATGGACAAGTTAACTTTTCCCTGTTACCCTGCCTATCCCGTTGCCGGTGATAGACCTTTCTGACCTGGCTTCAGTTACCTGGCCTAGCCAAGCAACTGCCCCTTTATAAGTCCCTAAGTACGCTGACCAGCCAATTCTGTTCTTTCTCGGAGCGCGGGCCATTGCGTCTTTATAGGTCAAGTACTTACTTGCCTGCCAGTTCCTATCAGTTCGCCTCCTGGCTACCTGTATGGGTATTGGTTCCATTTGCCATAACTCATATATGCTGGGTCGTTACATCACTCCCCTCTTCTCTACGGTCTGTCCCGGACCGTTAGCGTCGTCTCTTATTCCCACGACTCGATTCCCCCCAGACCCTATTGTCCCTGGGCTTGGACAGATATCTTTGGTGGAAATCTCGAATGGCCTGCAAGCGTGTCCCTTCCAGCATCTCATAGGGCTCCCATGAGTTCGCCTCAGCCCCGTAGCCTTCCCATGAAACCAGGTAGTGGAGACAGCGCAACGGAAACTTTGCCTTCACTCCTCCGTACCATCGGCTGTCCACAACAGCTTCGATAACGTAACCGGGCTCGTTGTCCATAAGTTCCGGGGTAGGGGCTTCCTTTACCCTACCTGCCTCCAGATCCTCGCGATAGGGTTCGAGCAACACGACATTGAAAACCGGATGGATGCTCCATCTGGTGGGCAATTGGAGTTCATAAGCTCGGTTACCAACCCGACATTTGACCACGAAAGGCCCAAACATCCGGTGGTCCAGCTTCTCCATATGACGCTTCGTGCAGATGTTTTTCCGGTTCAACATCACACGGTCCACTTTCGTTGCCCGCCCAGCAGCCACATCCTCCAGGGTGACGTAGTCTGGTGATGGCAACCTTTTCTGGTCATGCCATTTCCGTTGCCTTGCCTGTGCCAGTTGGATCGTTTCTCGAACCTCTGCCCAGGTTCCTTCCCATTCCTGAACCAAGAGCTCACTACTAGGATGTATTCCCTGGTTATCAGACACGATACCCGACCAGTTTGTCCTTGGGTTAAACCCATAGTTGATCTCAAAAGGTAACAACCTGGAGGATTCTGATGTCTAGGTGTTGTACGCATACTCCGCAAGGGGTAACAGCAAAACCCAATCATCTTGCTGGTAGGAACAGTAACTACACAAGTACTGCTCCAGTGTTTGATTAACCCTCTCGGTCTGCCCATCAGTCTCAGGGTGGAATGCAGTTGAAACGTTTAGTTTCACTTGCAACAAGTGCATTAGACTCATCCCGAACTTGGATGTGAATCAGCCACCTCAGTTGGAGATGATTGACTCGGGAAGTTCATGAAGGCATCAGACTTCCTTCAGGAATATCAAGGCAAGCTCCTTGATAGGTACCTCAGTGGTCAGGGGTATGAAATGGGCCATTTTCGAGAACCGGTCCACTATGACCCAGATCTTGGTATACCCTTCGGACTCTGGCAGCGCTACAATGAAATCTATTGAAATCGCTGTCCATGGCCTCATAGGAACATCAATAGGTTCCAGTAGCCCGAACTTCTTGTGCCTGATGGATTTATTTCTTTGGCACGCATCACATGTTCGCATGTAGTCAGTGATGTGCTCATCCATCTTAGGCCAATAGAAGTTAGCCCTAACCCTGCCAATGGTCTTGTAAGTCTCGAAGTGTCCCGCGATTCGGGAGTCATGTTCTGCCTTCATGATTGTCTGCTTCAGATTCTGACCCTTGGGAACATACCACCTGTTCTTGTACAGGAGTAGGCCCTTTTCTGTCATGAAATGTCGGTCGACCTCCTTGTCACCGGCAGCTGTCGCCTTCAGGATTCTTAAGTACTCCTGGTCTTTGGTTATCGCTACCCGCAGTTGATCCAAAAAGGAAGACTGGAGCCGAAATCCCTGGCACACCTGCAACACTTGTGGTCGCAAGATGTCCCGTTCCTGGCTCCCAACCCACTGTCCGGGGCGAAAAAACGACTGTGGCGGAAAATCACTCCCCCCTTCAGGGCGGTAGTCCCTACGCCGCGACAAAGCATCCGCCTTCTCATTCAACCGTCCTTCTCGGTAAACCACCTTGAAGTTAAATGGTTGCAGGAATTCAGCCCAGCGGTGCTGCCTTCGGTTAAGGACCTTGGTACTATTGAAGTACTCCAAGTTCTTATGATCCGTATAGATCACCAACTGGTCCGTTACCGAGCGTAGCAAATGATCCCATTCCTTGAACGCCGCCACGATGGCTGTCATTTCCTTGTCATGGACATCATAATTAATCTCCGCTGGGTGGAACTTCCTACTATGGTAGGCCACCGGATGCCATCTCTCATCCTCACATAACTGGGAGAGAACGGCTCCTAATGCAAAGTCACTAGCGTCGGTTTCTAGCCGTGTTGGCCGTTCAGGGTCAAAATGTGCTAGGATAGGTTTGGACGTGAACGCTTCCTTTAAATGATTGAAGGCCTGCTCACATGCAGGTGTCCATTCCCATCGGACATCCTTCTTTGTCAAGTCCGTGAGGGGTTTCGCTATCTTGCTGAACCCTTCTATGAACCGACGATAGAAGTTGGCAAAGCCCATAAAGCTTTGAACGTCGACGACGCATGTCGGAGGTGCCCAGTCTTTGATTGTCTGCACCTTTTCCGACAACATAGAGATCCCCATATCGGAGATCCTATATCCGAGGAATTCAACCTCCCGTTGGTGGAAACTGGACTTCTTCATACTTACACATAGTCTAGCTTTCCGCAATTTCTCCATTACACGCCTTACCATCGCGACGTGCTCTTCCATAGTTTCGGAGTAGATCAGGATGTCATCCATATACGCGATGACTCCTTCATCCATGAGATCTCGAAAGACCTCATTTATCATGCTCTGGAAAGTTGCCGGGGCATTACATAACCCAAACGGCATGACCGTGTATTCATACAGTCCATATCTGCACCGGAAGGCCGTCTTCCATTCCTCACCTTCTGCCATCCTCAGAAGATAGTAGCCGTTTTTCAAGTCCAACTTAGTGAACACAACGGCTTTTCCTAACCTATCTCGCAGTTCATTCATCAGCGGTAGAGGGTACTTGCTCTTCACCGTGATTTTGTTCAGCCCTCGGTAATCTATTACCAGTCTTAATGTACCATCTGGTTTTGGCACAAAGAGGATAGGGGCTGCTGCTGAGGAACTGGATCGCCGTAGCTTCCCCGTTCGCAGCATGTCATTGAGATATTCCCGGAGTGCCTTAAGCTCCTTTTCCGATAACGGATAGATAGGCCCAAACGGAGGTTGAGTCCCGGGTAGCAACTCGATCGTGTGGTCATACTTTGAGTGCTCCGGCAAGGCCTCAATCCGTTCTTGACTGAAGATGTCCCCGTAGTCCTTATACTCAGGGAGTAGCTTGACAGTAATGTCAGCACCTTCCTCATCGGAGAATTGTACAATTCCCAACAGGTACACATTACTAGGGTCTTCAGCTAGCAACTCTTCATCGGTCATGAACACTAACCGCCCCTGCTCTGCCAGGCAATTAGCCTTGCAGAAATCTGAGCGCCAGGTTAGTGATCCTGTTTTCCAATCTATGTCGGGATTATGGTCCTTCAACCAAGACATAGGTAGGTACCCGTCCACCTTGGTGTCGGGCATGTCCGCGACTTCAAACCGCATTTCGTTATGGTGGTCGCCTATTCTCATGTCCAATGATTTGGTATAGTGCAGACCTGACCCCGGAATGTGATTACCGCTTGCGTCGCTTATCGGCACATGTACCTTTCGTCGGACACATGGTGCCTGCGTTTGTTTAACCCATCGGCTACTAAGCACTGGCCCAGTAGCTCCACTGTCGAGTAGCAGGAGCGCCTCAGCGCTTACCTGTCTAGCTCCAATCTTCCAGTCTAGCCTTACCCTCAGGTGGATAGACTTGGTATGGCGAGGCAAGTTATCACGCTTCTGCCTCTTCACTTGTCTTAGGGACTTAGTCATCTTGGCTTACTAATTCTGATCTCTTGCCTTTCGACACAAGAGCGGCCACAACGGGTCGGTAAACGTTAAGGGATTGGGATTCGTTTTATCAATAGCTAGGGTGTTTACTATCACGCCAGCATGATTTCGGGTACTAAACCCTCCTCAGGTAAACTTGATCATAGCATCATTTATTCAATCAAGTCCAGCCTGAACTAATCCCGCTTGTACTAAACATAACAAATTTTCCCGAGGTGGGTAGAGGTCCGCTGTTGGACCGGTTCCAAGCGAAGCAACCTTGCTTCCCCAATGTCGAGCGTCTCCGCGAGCGAGATCTCTCCCAGCCTCAACCGAAAATAATGTCCTATGACTTGTCCGTCCCACTAAAGAAATCCTGAAAGAAATACAAATAACTAGAACAAAGGAAATAACCTGAAAACCCACAAAGGAGAGATCACCCTGTCCACCGCACACGGCCCTCAACATCTATCTGCCCACACCACCTGGGTGTAGTCAGCATCAGGGTCGTTCATGCAGTAGAGGGGTACTTACCCATCCCAGAAGCCACTTCCGGGGCTCCTTTTCATCCATCCCGCAGGGGTCTATGGATACAGGTTATTAAGGTTATACCTTTCACAGAATGGGGTCTTACCTATTCTGAGCCGTCAGTATCAACCTCCATAATCTGAGGTGATGCCTGTCGGACTTCAAGTATCTTTGACGAGGTAGCCGGAGGTGGCGCTTCGATGCGCTTTAGTCGCTTGTCCGTACCTGAGGGCTCGCTTACCGGGGCTGACCGTTTCAACCCACGAGCCTGTTTGGACGAACTAACGACTGGGGACGTCGCGGTGCACTTTCTCCAAAAGTGACCCGTTTGTCCACACTTGGTGCACTGGTTGTGCTTTCTCCGACGTTCGGTCAAAGTCGACGGGATTTCCTTATGCGCCAGGGCATACTCAGAAGTCCCCGGCTTTGCCTGTTTCCCCGCATTGAAATTAGTAGGTTTGGCAGACCGCTGGTTCTGTCTGCCCGAACCTTTATCCTTCTTTTTAAACCTTCCGGAAGTTGAGGACCTATCCTCCTTCTTGTCCGTTGGTTGAGACCGTTGGACAGGGTGGATAACTCGGTTGCTGAACCGGGTGTTGTCTTCCAGTGTGTGTCCAACCTTCCGAAGAAGATCAAGGTAGTCGTTCAAGTCGGTAGGATGGGGCTCCTTCAGTGCCCACGCGTTCCTCACTTCTTGAGTAATGCCCGACCGTACCTTATCTCGTACCTGCACAGGGTCTGTATAGCTAAGCTTATACATATAGTCAATTATCTTGTCCAGGTACTCATCGATGTGATGTGGCTTCATCACTAGGTCTCGCCACTCAAGGAGGGATCGGTCTCGTTCCGCTTGGTCACCGCCGAAACTCCGTTCAAGCCGTTCCCGGAATCCTTTCCACGTTCTTAACGGGTTACTGTTATTAACTGGAACTCCGGTACGCTTGGCTGCCTCCTTATTGATGTGGGAGTGCAGCCCAAGATACCATGTTCGGGCAGTATCTTCTAGAAGGGGGATCACCAGGTTTACCTTGTCCATATCGGTCAACCTGCACCCAGCAAAGTACTCGAACTTAACCTCTACCAGCGTCAAGAAGCTGGCGAGTTCGGTGACCTTTCCCTTAAACGCCGGAATGCCGCTCAGCTTTTCCGGCTTCTTCTGCCGTTGTCTAGATGATGGTCGTGCAGCCGCCCTACTCCGTAGTTCCCTTGACAGCTTCTTAGCACGGCGGTCCCACCGTCGTTTCTTCTCGTCGCTCCAGTCATCCTTGCGAGCGCCGAGAAAAGGGGTCAAGTCGGGGAGAGAATCGGCATCATCATCATCCGAGCTATCATGGTCAGAGTCCCCAGGATCTCCACCTGCTCCCGTAGTACCACCGACAGGTGGTCCATTTCCACCTCCACTACCCCCGGTATTTCCACCTGGGGTCTCGCGGGGTCTATCATACCCATCAAACCTTTCCTCCTGGCCATCCTGATTCCCATCCTCGGGGGGGTTAGCCCCTGATGGTACTGATGCCGGTGGTGGAACAGGTCGTTGCCCACCCTCAGGAGTTGGGTTCGGAGCCGCCTGAGTTGTCGCCAGAAACGACTGAAGCTCTGGACAACTCAAAGGTTGCATTGGGGGCCCCGCGTGTCTCCATGACCCACAGTACCCACATGTTGGTCGTCCGTCTCCCTCCTTCTGTCTTCTTCGGTGCCTTACCGGGGTCCGTGGTCCCTTCCTGCACCCGTACGTGTGGTAATGAATCCACCCCATACGGGTTTCTTCCGATTTGCAGCCCGACAGACAGTACTCGTCTTGGCTGTCCGACTCACCACTAGTGATCGTGGGGAGGATGGAGGGAAGAGTTGGTTTTGAGGGGGCAGAGGGAATCACGGGTGCCCAAGGAACGGAACGAGCGGGTGTCCCAGGTCCGGGGATCGGAGTCCCTCGTGATGGAGCCATGGGTGCTCGCTCTTCCTGGCGCCTGACCTGTTCAAAGAATCCAGGTGAAGCCGCACGCAGCGGTCGGTACCCTGGGGTAGCCGATACTGTTGGCGGGAAAGCTGCGACAGGGAAGGTATCAGGAGGGGGCAATGAAACTGGTAAAGGTGTGGGTCTTGGGGCCGCAATAGGAGGTACGGGAGTTGCAACCGACGGTGTTGCAGGGGGGTTAATGGGAGCAGGGGTCGGCCGAGGAGTAGGGTCAGGTGTATCTGGTGCTGTGATACCCTTTGGCTTGGACGTCCTTTTCTTAACCCGACGCCCATCGGTTGGTCCAATCGCCGGACTTCCTGAACGACTGCGGGCGATCGAGGAGGGGACAGACAGCGAGCCTGTTGATGCTCTTGTGAAGGACGAGGTATAACTGTATCCTTCCCCCTTGAGGCTTTCCAACATCCGTATGCCCACGGGGCTTAGGTACGCCCTCCACTGTTCATCCCGGGCTCTCATAGCCAGTTCCATCCCGAAGTTCTCCAGCTTCGTGTGGACAAGTGGGAGTGGGGGCGCCGCCTCTATCATCAGTACGTCATTCTCAGCATCAATACTATAACCTCCCGCGAAGGCCCTTTCCAGCGCTGCCATACGATCCTTCAATGCCTTCTGGTCTCTTAACATTCGCAGGTATGCCTCCTGCTGTACCTTCATCCATTCCACCGCTGCCGTAGTAATCTGTTTACGGAACACCTGCTGCTGCTGGGCATTCCAGTTCTTCAGTTCCCGCTTCGCATCCTCAATCGACTTGGATACCTCCCGGACGATGTAAGGTTCGACGAACTCGCGGGAGAACTCGCTAAAGGGTACTCCTTGCGGTGGAGGAGGGAGCATGTTGTGGACGAGGGCGGCGTCTTGGAAGAACGAAAGCGCCGCAGCGCGAGGGTCTGTAATCATAAGATCAACACATTCATCAGGTAGTTGAATAGGGGCGGCCTCCAGGAGCAATTGGTGACCGTCCCATTCAATACCGCGGACGTCCGCGAACACCGAAGCACGAAATGTGTTGGCGGAGTTCTCGTCAAGGTCAAGGTCTGAATCCGAGTTGGATTCCATTCTGGGTCGACGTTCGATACTAGCCATTGCGCTTTCCACCCTGGGCTACTTGTTCGAGACAAGGTTACCAGTATTCACGCAAGGTCAGTGCCGAAGGTCGAAAAACAATTAATCAGGAGAGGAGTTAAGCGAGGAGCTCGCTTAACGATATACTGTAACGGGGGCACCCCTAGGAAGATGGATCCCAAGGTTGCGACCGCACCAAACAACTTCAAACTTATCGCCAAAAGTTCACACAAATGTAAGAGTAAAGTAGACGGTAAAACTTAATATCGTTAAGCCTGACGCTTCACTCAATTAAGGTCTCGAGAGGATTGATTGTTGGAGTAGGAGAGTTCTCGCATAGACTTTCAGGTAGTTTTATCTTATGCCAGAAACTCCCCCATCAGTTTACTCCAACTGTTCGAGCACACCCTTCTCCGCTAAGGGCGGTCCGACACGTCTCCTGACACCCCTTTCGGGCATGTATGTGTCGACCCGCTCTAGTCGGCGTTCACCATATGTGCATATCGTTTCTGCGGCGCATTTCCATTCTGCCCGCCGGAGTGAAAACCTCTGCCCATCGGGGACTTGCCAGTGGCTAACTGTCAAGACCCCTTGCTGAACTAGACTATCTATGACACCCTTCCCATGCGCGTTGATTTCTTCTTGACGCCGGAAGCTACCGTGAGCGGTTTATCTATCTACTATTTACGAGTCTCGGGCTTCCGGTGTCTTCCGCAGGGTACGGTGGTCCAGGAGTGATCCAATGGGCGCTACCCACGACCACTACCTCGGATACACCTTACCTGCGGTAGGAATCATGCTTTTAGTGTCTCTGCACTTCCCTCTCAGAGCCTATGGCGTTGGGGACATCCTTGGGCGTGGTAGGTGCAAAACGTTCCCAGTCGTCCCGGCACCACCCGGGACTACCTTCGGGACCCCCACGGTTAACTCCCGTTAACTCCGTCAGTTTTGGTCCGTTTTACTCCGAACAACTTGGAGGAGGTACTCCACCTTCCACCCTATGCCCCCTTATATATCCTGCGAACAGCTTACGGTCGACCGGACGGCAGCAACGTATACGGTGTTGCAAGCGGGTCTCCAAAGATCCTTCTTTGCTAGACTGCACACAACTACACAACCGTTTGCCCATGACGTCCGGGCCTCAAGGCGGGGCCGGAGGGGTATGATGGGAATAATGTCTTCAATTTACAGCTTCCTCGAAGCTACGTAGCTCACCCAATAGCACCCCCCGGAACCCCAGATTCCAGTATCATGCATGGCTGCATGTGACAAACATTCCAGTCAATTTTCTCCAACTCTCCAAGGGACTTCGTATTGAAAGGTAGGGTAACTCAGGACTCTGGGCTGGGTAACCCAGGACCCAAGGCAGGGTAACCTGATCCCAAGAGTAGGGTAACCTTGTCCCGTGGACAAGTTAACTTTTCCCTGTTACCCTGCCTATCCCGTCGCCAGTGATAGACCTTTCTGACCTGTCTTCAGTTACCTGGCCTAGCTGAGCAACTGCCCCTTCATAAGTCCCTAAGTACGCTGACCAGCCAATTCTCTTCATTCTCGGAGTCCAGGCCACCAGGTCTCCATAGGTCAAGTACTTACTTGCCTGCCGGTTCCTATCGGTTCGCCTCCTGGCTACCTGTCTGGGTATACGTTCCGTTTGCCATAGCTCATGTATGCTGGGTCGTTACAACGGTATCGCCATTTGGAAGATATCTCTTCATGGTCAATGCCTGAAATGTCGCGTCTTGGTTTCTGTACATTCTCCCATCCATTTCCAACGTGTAATTTTCTGTATGGTCGTCATACCCAATTATTTTGAATGGTCCTCACCAGCGTGGTTGCAGTTTTTTATTTCATCCTGCTTCAGTTGCGAATAGATTTCCGTAAACTAATAGCTGATTCACTATCCTGATTGGGTTATGGTGTCTACGTCATTTTGCTGCTGTTCTCGTACTCCTGAATCGCACTAGCTTGATCGCATTGAATGCTTTGTTCCGGATTGCTTGGTGCCTGTTTAACAATTCATCGGCTACTGGAACAGTGGAATTTTTGAAAATTCGCCCGTGGAAGTAGCGGGTAATTTTTTCCATAAACTACTTTGTATGGAGACATACTAAGAGTTTCCGACCATCTGGCATTTAACTATGTAGTCGTTTCGGGTGTGGCATCAAACCAATTGTTCTGCCTTGTATTGACTAGGTTCTGAAAAGCCATTTTTAATTCCAGGATTTTTCTCTTGACCTGTCCGTTCGTTTCATGGTGGCCTGGTACTGCTTTGATGTACTCAATTGCTAGCGATCGACATTGTTGTCTCCATACATGTGATTCAAACCGTGGATCTGTATCGCTTACTATTATTGTTGGATAGCCATGGGGTGTAAATATTTTGTTGTGTAGTAGTTCCCAGGTTGTTATTGCCGTTACTTCCTTCTTTGTTGGTATGAGCCATGTAAATTCCGAGAATCGATCTATAGTTACTAGTATCATGTCGTACCCCTATGAATTGTGGCAAGGTCCTGCCAAGTCAAGAGCTATTGATTCAAAAATCTCCGATGGCAGGATCAACGTTTAGGCCTTTCCTTCTCCTAACTTTGTGGCTTCTTTGTTCTTTTAGCAGGTATGGCATTGGGCTGCGTATGCTCTGAAATCCTTGCGCATTTCAGGCCAAAATAGGTACTTGGTTGTGTACCGCAAGTTTCATTCAGCACTGTGGTAGTCCTTGTTGTGGATTTTACTTATAACATACTCCCTCAGAGTAGTATTCTCGAACGTGGGACCTTTCGGAATGTACAGACACTCCTCCCCATCTCATGTTTTAGTATATAGCATTCTATTTGCGATCGTGTATGAGGATAAATCTCCTCCGGAGTCCACGTTCTTGTTGACTTTTTTCCATATTGGATTCTTTCCGTATGCCACAACCATGTGCGCTTAGAATATCCCAATCATTTTGTTGTCTATTTGTCTGGTATTGCGCTCATCTTCAATCTCGCTTCCTCTGGTCACCTCGGGTTAGTTATCCTCCTCATTGGTTTCCAGGATATCGTATAGGCTGCGTCGGTATTCATCTATTGTTGAGGGCATCACTGAGACTATTGTCTCATAGCTCAGGTTTTCTATTGGTTCCGCACGTCTGACCGGTGGTAGATCATCAGGTCCTGGTATTCGGAATGCCACTATTGTCTTATAGGTAGGGTCTTCTATCTCTTCCGCTCGTTGGACTAGTGGCGGACCATCTGGTTCTGGCATTGAGAATACCAGAACTTCAGGGTTCAGAATTGCCAGGATAGTGCAGAACCTGGGCGTTGGTTGAATAAGGGTGGACGGCCCTTCCCCAGCACTATCTGGTCTTCCACCACTCATTTGCTGCCACTCTCAGGCATCAATCATGGGGGACCCCGGAGGGCTTGGGTCAGGTTCTGTGCATGGGGGACTCGGTCCTTCACTTGGTGGGTAAGGGGTCGGATTTCTCCGCCACTTGGGGTGGTTGTTTGTGAACTTGATCTCGGTTTGATGATATGGGGCATGGTCCACGTAATAGTGTGAGTAATAGAGTTTGCTATGTTGGAGTTCCTCGGGTTGTGTGCTATGGAGGGTACACTTGTCACCCCAATCATTTCCCACAGTGATTGAGCAGGGGCTCTCAGGGGGCACAGGGGCCTCATCGGGGTATTCAGTGTACGAGTAAGGAGGAGAACTAGGGGAGATGTTTCGCTCAGCCTCCATCGTGTTTGATTCTTGCTTGTAGACCGTGTTGTCTGAGATGTCGCCAGCTTCCTTTGTATAATCTTGGATGCAGAATGGGTTCAAGTCTGATCCTCCTTCGTATATCCAGGAAAGGGCATCAGCTAAATTGTTCGTACTCCCTGGTGTGTATACTATCTTTACGTTGTACTTTTCCAAGGCACTAAGCCATCTAACTTGCTTTCTGCTTGGGTCTTTGGCAGTTCATAGATGTGTCAGTGCTTGATGGTCCGTTACTATTGTGAAGGTATTTCCCATTAGTACATTGTGGAACCGGCTAAGCGTCTCCACTATCACTAAGGCCACTGTGTCGCTAGTTCCATAATTCGTTTGTGCGCGGGTGAATTTTCTACTGTGTAATGCAGCTCATCTAGCCATCTCGTATATGGGTCCCTGTCCTACCCATGCCCCTAGTCCCCGGTCTGAGGCATCCATAACTAACCAAATCAGTTCCTTGCTCTCTATGTCTATTAGTCGCATGACTTGGTGATCAACAATTCGCTTTTTTACCATTTCGAACGCAGTCTGATGGGTGGTTGTCTATATGAATTCTGTGTTCCCCATTAAATCTGTTAATGGTGCCATTAGGGTAGCATGGTGTGGGAGGAACCAGGCCACATAATGAACTATTTCTAGAATGCATTGCAATTCTTCCTTATTTTGAGCTGTTTTACAACCTGCAATAGAAGTTATTTTCTCGGGGGATGCATGGATTCCTTCGTTATCCACCCTGTGTCCTAGTACTGCCAGCTAATCTGTGAATAGTACTGACTTCTTTTTGCTTGCATAGAACCTTGCTATTCTGAGTCGGTCACATACCTGCCGTATAGGCCTTTTGTACTCTTCTGATGTATCCAAAAATATTAGAATATCATCAATGTATACCCATAAAAAGTGATGTAGGAATTCGCTCAGGAGATCTTCCATTATTTGCATAAAGGTTGCAGGTGCGTTCATGTCTCCTTGTAGCATAACTTTGCTTACAAAACCTCTAAACGGGGTTTTGAATGAATTGAACTTAGCACTGTCTTTGTCCACTTGTGTTTCGAAGT
This sequence comes from Tuber magnatum, assembly GCA_003182015.1. Taxonomy (NCBI): domain Eukaryota; kingdom Fungi; phylum Ascomycota; class Pezizomycetes; order Pezizales; family Tuberaceae; genus Tuber; species Tuber magnatum. The sequence continues at coordinate 518,188 of PYWC01000016.1, read as the reverse complement.
ATGCATCTCTTAGGTCAATTTTGCTTCTGAATTTTGTTTGTCCTATTCGGTTTAGGATCTGTTGTTGGTTGGGGATGGATGACCTATCCATGATTGTGTTGTCGTTTCGAACTTTCAGGTCTACCAGGGGGCAGATCCTACCGTCTGACTTTGGTTGTACAAACATAGGTGCTGCTCCAGGGACTTCCTTTTGTATGATTGCTCCAGCTCGCAATTTCTCGTTTATCCAGTTCATGAGTTTCTCCTTGTATGTTTCTGGGATTGAGTATGTTGGTTGTTACTTTAGATCCGTTGGATCCTTTAACCGAATGTGATAGTTAATTTTTCGTACAGAGGGTAACATTTCAGACACCTTGTGTGGGAATACATCCTTGTATTCTTTCAATAGTATTGCTGAGGTTGTGTCTGAAATAGTGGCTCAGAACTATGCTCTTGTTGATTTTATAGCACGCGCAGTTTGTTATCAGGAAACTCCACTGCTGTGTCCCCACATCTGATAAGGGCATTGTGTCTTTTTGGGAATGGCATTCCAATCAGGGCGTCGTATTTTACCAAGTTTCCTACCAACATTTTCTGATTTCTCCATTTCTCTTTTCTGATCCCTATGGTCAGTCCACATTTCTTGTGGCTTGAAGAGCGGGAACCTTTCATTACCAGATTGACTGTTGTTGGTTGGAGTAGGGGTTCCATTGGTATGCCATGGGTAGAGATAAAGGTAGTACTGATAATGTCGCAACCGATTGTTCCTGTATCGAATAGTACCTTTGCTGGATAGCCCTCTATGTAGATTGTCTCTTCTAGTATGTCATGGGGCCTGACTGTCAGTGCTGGTTGCGTCCGGGGGATTTCCATTTCCACTGCGTTAATTTCCACTCTGTCGTATTCGGTTGCTTTCATGTGGTTCATACTTATATCTCGCTTAGATGTTTTTCCTTTTCTCTTTTTCGCATAGCAGTCCTTTGCATAGTGCCCCTTTTTCCCGCATTTGAAACATGTGCCTTCATCGAGTCGTTTCTGCTTTTCATCTTTCTTGTCTTTTGAGCCTTTACGGTTTAGTTGTTCCTTCCTTTTGTTATCCTGCGATGAGGATTCTTTACTACTACGCTGCTGGAGTGTGCATTCGGTAGACTCCTGTTTCATACAGGATGGCGTCTTTGCGTCCAGCTCATTCGATGATTTTGTCAAAGGAGTCTCTATCTTCTTCCATGGGTTCTACTTCCCAGTGTAGTCTAGGATGCATTGCTTCGCACAGTCGCTATCGTAGCGTGTACTGAGATACCGTTCCATTGGGCATGCGTCCATGGTATGTTTGGAGATTGGTTGCAACCATCGTTATTCTTCCTGTTTTCCCCTTTCATACTTGTTCGATTTCCTTGAACTTATAATATAGTTCTTCCGTATTTCCAAAGGACTGGAATCTGTCCCTTAGGTATGTTATCAGGGTCGTTCCCCATATTTTTTCCTTGCTGTCGTAGTGGTTCATTGCTTGGTGATACGCTTCTTCTACCTTTCCCGTACAAAAGCTTCCATAGTATGCTCCACTTCCTTCCTTCATCTTATCCACGCTGTGCAGGGCAAGGTATTGGGAGGTGGTCATTACCCTTCGATCAAATGCTTCTGGTTTTAGGTCTTTCTTTTCGCCCAAGAACGTGGGCGGCAGTGGTGGTTTGATCTTAGGTCTTGTTCACACAGCCCCTGGGTTGGGCAGCATGGCCAGTTCTCCTCCACACATATCGTCTTCAGACTCTTCGCTCCTGGAACTGTCGTCTGATGAGCTTTCTGAAGAGTCGCTGAGGGGTTCGTCCAGTGGTTATGTCGCTACCGAGTGACCTGATTCTTCTTCTTCATTGTCTTCTTTCTTTGCTGTTTCGACAGGTATGTTTTCTTTCTTTGGTGGCTGTGCCGGTGCTTTCCCTTAGTTGGGGCTCGAGGGGAAAAGCTCAGTGAGGATTGTTGCTTCCTTTGCCAATTTGTCCGTTCATTCGCTGAAGGTCTGTTTGGCCAAATCTTGAGCTAGTTGTCTTTCTGCTTCATCAATTGGGAAGTTACTTTTGGGCCCTTTCAGTTCCTTTGTTTGCCTTCTTTTAGTAACGCCTTCTGGTGGGACCTGCTTCCTACTTCATGTCTCTAATGACTCTATGGTGTCGTGTTGGTGGAGCTGAACCTTCCTGGTTCTGCTGCTCCCCTTTGCTAGCTTCGGTTAGACGCTTTGTAGGTTGATCAGACCAGGTCCAGGCAGGCTTCTAACCACTTGCTGAAATTAAAAACATATAACATGTTCAGGTTGGGTCCTAATCACGTAGTGGTACGATAGGAGCAGATGGCTTCTTGATCAACCAGAAGCAAGTGCTGGTTATTAAAGGAGTCTTCGAACGGCGTGTAATAGGAGATCAAAAGGTAACCGTTCAACCAAGTATATTAAGAATACTGTCTGTTGAAGCCTGCTCTTTCCCTTGTGGAAATCAGCGGTGTTTCAATACAGCATATCGCTTATCTCCAGTATCAGCGATATCTCAAAACTTTGATTGTATCAACTGATAGCACACGAAACAATACAAGTATCAAATGATACCGTGAAACCAAACATAAAACATTTTGTGTATCAACCGACACCACACGAAACAATACAAGCATCAAGCAACACTGTGCAACCCAATATATAACTAACCTAGTACCCGTACCGGTTACAGTATTCCTCACACAGTCTTTCATTCCATGGAGCAAGCCAATCTAACTCAAAACTCTCACTATCCTATAGTACCTCTGGTCCAGTACCAGCTGCACTTCCATAGGTGCAGCTGAGAGTTGACTAGAACACAGGCAACTTCAAATTACAACTACTAGCAAACTGGTCACACAAACCTCCTTCACAAAAGAAATTTAAATTAATTTTTCCTTCAGATCTATCTTCTCTTTCCCTTCTTTCACTTTGAAGACTTACCACCCCCTATCACAACCAACTTCCTAGGAGTGACTGGCATACCTACCTGTCTGATTATCCCCAGGCTCATATTTCTCTCCCCAGACAACTCCGACGACCCCATCGAAATCTTCTGGGCCACTCTCTTCCTTTTAGCATACTCAATTTTGAACTTCAACCTCTTCATCTTCCCGTTTATCTCCTCAGTTGTCTTTCCCAAAGCAAATACTTTTTTCTCTGCTATTTAGCAAGTTACCTCTGTAGCTGCCTTAGCCCTTTCTATTACCTCCTCTATCTTCTTCTCTATTACTGCCACATTCTTCATAGCCACCACTACCTTTTCTTCTTCTACTACTACTTTTTTCACTGCCACTGCTATTGCTGTTTTCGCTACCTCTACCATACTCTTTTCGTCTACTACTGCTACCACTACTTTCATCTCAGCCTTCGCCATCTTTTTCTCTGCCACCTCCACTCTACTTTCAGCCTCCACAATCCTTCAATACATCCTCTACCTCCTATCTCAGCAGGTTACCCACTTGCTTCAATTCCAACTGTATAGTTTGTACTTCAGCCCTTTGCCTCTATAGAATGTAGAGTCACTTTAACAAGACTAATACATAGTGTCATAACCATGAGATTTCTTTCTCCAGTGAGAAGTATGTCTCTGGAGCTGTGTACATCAAAACTAACTGCTTCACAATACAAACAGCTGAAAAGGCATTGCCATTTCCTCAAACTATGATAGACTATTATAATGGGTATCTTGTGGATGGAAAAAGGTTATGATAAACAAAAGGAGATGAAATAATCTCCTAAATCAATATTAAAGTCAAGGTAGAATTCCAGGAAATTAAAGACTTGAAGCTATCACAAGATAGGAATTAAGGAACTATATTGGTAAAAACCTAAAATGTGACATATTGCAAGAGTAGAAATCATTCTGGAAAGTGATATCAAGTTATGTTGAGTGGACAGGTACTCTCTAAGTGTCCTAGATTACAAGCAAGCGAGCAATCAGGAGTTGTGATAACTAGTCACAACCTTGGTAGAAGTATCAGCCTTATAAAAAAAGTATTGAAATGAGGTGGCTTGGCTGGCCCAAGTAACACACTACCCTGTATATCAACAACCTGTTACATATAAGATGAACTGGTATAGCATAATGAGTGTATCATATGATTATTGGCAAAAGGTTACATGTTTGATCCGAGGGTCTGTCACAGTATTTGGAGAATGAGATAATTTCTACCAATACAATGTCAGCACAAAACCCTCAATTATGCCACTATGGAAGGTCGTCGACTGAGAGGTTTTCAATGGATCCTCAAGAAAGGATCCTGGGCTATATTAATAAGTTTGAATAATATGTTTCAGTTAGTCAGTTGTGGAAAGAAACACAAGCAAAGATCACTCAGCCACACCAATGGATAGATGCCAACCGAGAGGAGATTGACTAATCTAATAGGAGTCTATGGCTGCCTTATAGGCAGGAAGACTGAATTTCAAGTCAGTTGGTGGAGGAATATGGAGGAAATCCTGAAGAGTGAACAACGCTCAAGAGATGATCATTCATCTGTACAAAGAAGTATAACAAGGTAGAGCCAGTATAGGGCCTGCTGCACGAAAGGTTAACCCTAAGCATCAAGAGGCCTAAATGCCATTGGCATGATAAGAAAAGAGCATGACTCCTACAGCTTGATGCAGGCAGATGATAGATCTAACTGTATTAATATGTCTGTTGTAGGAGCTGATCACTCTATATAGAGAGGATAAACAAGTAGCCGCTTGCTATAGTGAAAAGGTTCAAGTAACTACAAATAGAGCAGATGCTACCAGGGGAAAGATGGGAACACCCTTCCTGCTGTTTGAGGAATTCAGAGTCAAGTAGGATAAATGTTTTCAGGGTCTACAAAGTTTACACTAAGGATATACAGGAAGATCGAGGAAGAGTAGATAGTTTGTGAACACCGAGAGGCAGAATATAAATATCGAGGCACCTCCTACGCTTTTACAAACATTATTAGTGATGTAGAAAAGATATTACCAATATATTCATCATATGATACAACCTTTATACTTCTATTCTTTCAGAGTGTAGTGAGCCTTTCTGGCATTTACTTCATCATGTATCAGACCTTAGTCAGGACTCGCTTGTCCTTAGAGTTGGCTACCGCCTAACACAACCCCACTTATACCACAATACTAGTAATCAATTTAGCTCAAAGTATGAAGACCTGTGAATCTACCTGTAAAGAACGCATTCCTGCTATTGAGATGCATGCATTAGGGTTGTCTTATATACAAATTGCTGAAGTCTTAAACAACTCCAAACTGACAGTATAGAGTATCATAAAGCATTGACGAGATGAAAATCAAGTTAATAAGAAAAGAAGGCCAGGTAGGCCAAAGAAGCTTTTTGCCTCAAATGAATGCCATCTACATCTTATGGTTATAAGGGAAGCAGCTGCAATTCTTTGTGATCTTGCTGGCAACTCAGGACTTAATGTTTCTGAGAGGACTATGGGTGACTACCTTTCAGGAGAGAAGCTTTATGTGCAAGTCTGTTACTAAAAGCTATATTTAATGCCAGAAGGAAGATATAAGCATTGCTGCTTTGCCAATTGGCATCGTTCTAAGCCAATTGACTAGTGGCGACACCATATATATACTGATAAAGTATATTATCAGGTCATACAGCTATTACTATTACCAACCACATGATGTCCTCTAGGCACTTTATTTGAGGAAAGGTATTTGGCTCCTATCTTTGTAGGCCAACTAGTTATAGTACAGTTCTTTGGTATATTTATAATACAAGAATACAGTGCACTTGTCCCCCTTTAGCAAAGAAGTGAAGCAGAGAGAGTCTTACCACATGATCCTCTTGGATTCAATTCAACACAATATATGAACAAGGTACTAGTACCACATCTCATACCACTCTATTAGCAGATGGAGGGTCTTGATTCTGGTACAGAAACTATCAAAGACAGGGCTAGCTATCACACTTCAGCTTTTATCCAACGTTTTTGACTTCTCAATGGAATTAAAAGAATGGACTGGCTAGCCCATTCACTAGATATCAATTTGATTAAGAACATGTGGTCTGTATAGAAGATCAGGTTCAGGCAGATTATATGGAATCCTGCTCGATGCCCTCATGGTTGTGATGAGATTATACAGCTTGCGCAGGAGGTATAGGAAGGTTTGCAGTGGAGTCAAATATATAAACAGATTGATAGTATGCCAAGGTGAATCATGGCTCTGAGAAAGGCCCATGGGGGCCCAACCCGCTGGTGATTCCTCAATTGTAGCATATTTTTAACCTAATGTAACTATTGCTATTTCACAATTTCTTGTTGTTGAGATTTCGTCTTGTATTTTTATACCTTACCCTCTACATGAGTTGTGCCATGCCACCTTGTTTCAATACTTTTTTCATGANCCTCAATTGTAGCATATTTTTAACCTAATGTAACTATTTCTATTTCACAATTTCTTGTTGTTGAGATTTCGTCTTGTATTTTTAAACCCCCCCCCGCATGAGTTGTGCCAAGCCGCCTCGTTTCAATACTTTTTTCACGGGGCTGGTGTCATACATTTTTTTTTTACAAAAGAACTGTTGCGATTCACTACGGTATCTCCGACAGTTTTTCTAATCTCCGGATTCAGAGACAAAAAGCTCCTCGCATCTCATCAACTGGTCTTTAACGGAACTCCATTACCTTGCCGAACTGAACCCATTTTGGGCCGATGCGGGGGCTTTTTGGCTGACGATCCGGTGGCGGATCGTAGGAACTTTTGCGGTATTGTGCTTCTACAGGACACACAGCCTTCCCTTCTCCAACGGGCCCCGGGAAATGGCCGGCAGAGTCAAAGCTGGCAGTCACATCCCACGGTGCCGTACCGTGATACGGGGCGTGCTCGAGTATATCGTTGCGACGTTTGTAGAACGGACTGCTATTTCTTGCAGCCAGAGATTGGTTGGAGCCTCTGAATTTTAGTGGTATGCAAGAGGCAGTACGTTTTACGCGCTTCATGGGATTAGGAGTGCCGCCCACCTGAGCTCCGGGTGGCCCCCCGTGACACCCGATTTCAGGCATCTGGCGCTATTTCATTTCGGTCCTCCTGCATTACATTGCCACGGGTGGGCGGGCCTTGCCATATCGATATGATAGCGGAGGCCTGATAACGAGGCTGAGTGCGGGATATGCCTGAGCTCTGTGGTGAGTGGGTGGGATATATAAGTCCGGTGTGGTTTCCCTGCCCCGGGAGGGGGAGTGGCGTGGGTGAGGGGTTTGACGGACTGACTGAAAGAAAGGGCGCTGATAAACACTGAAATACTTTTTTGCCTCTGCCTCTGCCTCTACCTCTACCTCCACTTCTACCTCTAGCTCTGCGTCTACGTCTACGCCTACCTCTTCTACCTCCATCTTTACATTTTTCTTCATCGTCTTCCTCCTGGGTTGGAACAGGTTAGGCCGAGTTGAGTGATTAGGTATCTTCTAGATCATAGGCCGCCACCATGTTTTCGATTTTTGGGGGAAGGTAGACACCCCCCTCCCCAGTTATCCAAGAGGATGCTAATACACGGGAATAGCAAACGCCCAAACACCCAAATACCGTTCACCCTTTACAAGCCACATGGGCAGCCTATGCCCCCTTGCCCGCTAAAGCCTGATGCATGGGAAAAAGCGCTGGAAAAGTACTCCGACAAGACCTATACAAAGTCGCTTGTTGGGATGTTGAGGTATGGCGCGCTGATCGGGTACACGGGTCCTCGTATCGGCACGAAGATATACAGGAACCACGGCAGTGCACGAGAGCAGCCTGAGCTTCTTGTCGATGATTTGAAGGAACAGCTAAGGCATAAGAGGTTGGCCGTTTATAAAGCACACGAGTTACCATCCTTCTTTGTAAGCAGTCCGATTGGACTGGTCGACAAGAATGATGGCAGCAAGAGGAGGATTCACGACTTGACTTTCCCAGAGGGTTCCGGTGTTAATGGCGGAATTCATGGTGAGAGAACAAGAGTTGTATATTCTACTCTGCAAGATATTGTGACCATTATGAAAGAGCAGGGGACTGGGTGCATTTTTATAAAGCGGGATTTTAAGGATGCGTATCGCCATATCCCCATCTCCCCAACGGACTCAAAGATGCTTGGGTTTGCATGGGAAGATGAATTTTTTGAGGAAAGGTTCCTCCCCTTCGGGCTCTCGTCCGCACCTTTTTTGTTCAATTTTGTTGCCGAGGGGTTTCACTGGATTATCGAGCAGAGGTTGAAACCTCTCAAGGGAAAGGTGATCCACTACTTGGATGACTTTCTAATAGTGTTGCCTAAGGGATCGAAACGGAGTCATGCTGCCCGGATCTTTGATGAAACCGCCGAAGAGCTCGGGCTGAGGATCAAGACATCGAAAAATCGTGAAGGGGAAGTTACCGACTTTGTGGGGTTCGAGCTTGACTCGAGACGAATGGTGGCTCGCCTCGCGCATGAAAAGCTTGAGAAAACTAGGATGCTAGTGACGAAGTGGGTGGATAAGGACACTATTTCCACAAAAGAGTTGGAGCATCTTCTTGGGAAATTGGATCGTGCGAGTAAGGTGGTCCCGGTGGGGAGAACCCACTGCCGAAGATTGATCGCGCTGCAGGATGGGTGCCCGTCGGGCACCAGGGGCCGTGAGCATAGGACTGTCGGCATATCGGAAGGGGCGAGGAAGGAGCTAGAGTGGTGGCAAAACATCCTAAAAACTAATCCACATATCAAGGTGCTTCCTTCAACTAGGAAGACTATAGAAGTGTTTACAAATGCGGCCGGATTCAAGGGAATGGGGGGTTATTACCTAAGGGGGAAGCAAGACCTTGCTGGCCTGCCGGTGGAACAACACTTCATGAAACCGCACCCGGAAAGAAACATTCGAGAGAAAGACCCCCTCCCGAGGGAAATGGTGGCGGTGGAGGAGGCATTGGCGCTATGGGGCCCGGTATTCAAAGGATTTAGAGTGGTCTTTAATACATCCTGTGTCGGAGTGGCATTTGGGCTACTCAATCATACTATCCATGATAATGGTCCGCCCTTGGATTCCCTGAAGCGGATCTTGTTGCTCGGACAGAAACATGATATTGATATTTGGTCCCACTGGATTCCAAATGAGGAGAATGAACTAGCGATTTGCCTTTCACGGTTTGATAGGCATAGAATCCATGCGCTAGCCCCGAAGCTTAGTGGGTTGAGAGGTTAGTCTGTGTCCTGGTTTTTCGGACGGTTTCTTATTGACATGTCAGAAAGCCGAGCAAAGCGGCCCGGAGGTCGGCTCTCGCCCTCCGAAAGCCGGTTCACACCCTCCGAAAGTCAGTTCTCAGACACCGAAAGCCAGTTCTCAGCCACCGAAAGCCGGTTCTCAAACTCTAAAAGCCGGCCCTCAAATCCCCAAAGCCGGTTCACACCCTCCGAAAGCCGGTTCTCACCCTCCGAAAGCCGGTTCTCATCCTCCGAAAGCCAGTTCTCACCCTCCGAAAGCCGGTTCTCACCCTCCGAAAGCCAGTTCTCAGCCTCCAAAAGCCGGTTCACGCCGCCGGAGGGTACTAAGAAGATAGGTGGTAGGGCATTTGGTTCAAGGCAACGACAGGCACCTCGAAATTTCTCCCATGCACCATCTAAGACAAACCCACCATCACCGTCATCACCACCGCCCTCGCCACCGCCGTCACAACCACCACCACCATATAAGCGGACGCCGTCCCCACCTCCAAAGGAACACCAACCACCAACAACCAAGGCCAGAACCCAACGTAGAAGACCACACAAAGCAGCATTGATCCCGGAATCAGAGATGGAAAAAAGCTCAGGTGCTCTGGAGCAAAAGAAAGATGGTGGTTTGGGATTATATATCTTACTTGTAGCGTTCTTGTTGTTTTTATTTCGTTTTGTACGTGTGCTAGGTCGCTTGTTCTGGAAGCTTCTTAGATTCGCTGCTGGGCGATGAGAGCAAGTTTTCCATTTCACGAGATTTTCGTACTTTCCTTCTTCTCTCTCGAGTTTGGTGTTCTCCCCCCCCCCACACTTGTATTTGGCCGAATTTAAGAATTGTGCAGATACGAAGGGAGTGCGATGAAGTGGGAGGAAGAAGCGGGGCCCTTAAATAGTACCGATGGATTGGTATTTACATATCGGTGAGGACAACGTTGTGAGTTTTACACGGCGCCGCGTATGCTTTCTGTCCTATATGGTAATTTACATATGATGGTTATTCCCCATCAGCTGGCATCTCGTATACATATACTCTTGATCTCCGATGCCCGCAGAATAATTCAAGGCTGCTAAAGTGCAGTACTTGGGCCCAACGATACGCGGCGCAGCCACGATAAAGAGATGGCCATTATGGGGGCCGCATGAAGAACGGAGGGAATCTCCGAATACGCTACGCCACAGCCAGAATGGCCGGTAAACGAAACTGTAGTTTTCTAGGATAAAGGTCCCGCTTTCGAATTCATCACTGGGCGGATCCGGTAGGGGGTGGGGGGGTGTCCTTACGAGCTGGACATATGGGTTATCCTCTTGTATAGGATGGAGAGAACTGGCTGATCAGGTCATTTGGTGGCATGTTCTGGCGCAATGGTTTATATATTCGCCGAGGTTAGAAACGGCCATTTTGGGGTTGCCTCGATCGGTGTAATCAGTAAGGATATATTTTCAGTTTTAAATTTTTTTTTTTCTTTTTCGGGCGGACGGTCGAAATATCGATATTCCAGTGAATAGAAATTTCAGGCCATTATGACACCATCGATTTAAAGAGGTGTCACCGCAAGGAGGGGGAGTCATGGCTACACGCCTTGGTGTAAACACTAAAGGGACAAGTTGGCCTATTCGCGAGGTGGGATCACCGCCTCTCACTCGGGGGCGGGGGCCTTAAGCCTCCCCCAAGAGTCAAGGTCGGCAAGTCTTGGCTAGCATATTACTCATTTGTGCCCCAGATTTATGATACTTGCATGTCCAACCCCCCCCCCCCAAATTCCACTCTGTGAACTTTTTATTGGTGGTAATTACAAGGCGTGTTCGAATCATGCTAATATAAGCATCCGGCATGAAGTACCCGTGCGGTACCGGGCCGGTACCTTTAGGTATTGATTTAGTGCGGGCAGTCAGATGCGAATAGAGTCAGTCATTTGCTGCGCAAATTTCTGTCCCCCCCCCCGTATTCGGGTCGGTTATTCGGAGTATCGGTAGTATAAAATATGATATACCGTCCTCGTACAGTAGAAAACTGAAATAATTGGACCTTGCACTAGGGACGTTGGGGGGGGGTCGCCTCTCCTGTTGCTATATCGGCCTTAAGCTAGCTTACTACTAACCTAATTTGCTCGTGTCGAGTGGCGTAATAGGAGCTGTTAACTTGTAGGTTTGTAAATTGTGGCGGAATGTTGGGTTAACTCTGGCGGTTTCGTTATCTCCGTTTCGTCACGGTTATCCCTGTAAGTTAAATCACGACATCGCCTAGGTTTTGGCAAGGGTAGCAGGATTGCGAAAAGAAAACTGTTGATGAGAATGGCTCGTGCTATACCGTGTCAGGTAAACAGTAACGTCCCCGACGGCGAAGCGGGACGGCACACAGAAGCGGGACACTTTAATGGAAGAGCAAAAACAGCAACAAGTCGATCAATTCTGAACCGAATGTGACGAAACAAAAACAGATCAATAGAGAACAAGTAGGAGAACCAGTCTAAGCATGAAGAGTTGGAAAAAAAAGGGAAATAGAGGAAGAAAACTAGGAAAAATAAGAATATTAATAGGAAAAAGAGACAAGAAAGAAGGAAAGAATTTCAAGGCTTAGGATCTTGTAAGACCATGTGGAAAGGAGCCGTAGGCAACCTACGGTTTGTAGGAGTAGCTAGGGGGACAATAGTGGGTGGTTGTTGAAGGCAGCGGGGTGGTGGCGTAGGTGAGGTAGGGGAGAATTTGGCAGTATCACTGTCACTTATAACAGTGATGCTCTCGGGAGAGGAAGAAGAGAGAACCGGAGAAGAGGAGGGTGAGATAAATGTAACCTGAGGCTGGCGCACACAGGGGACTTGGATGGGAGTATTTTTGCTGCCTTTGAATGCCGGCTGGGGTTTTTTTTTTAGCTTTCTGGTGTACTTTTTGCAAATCCTATTTATCGCGAATTTGATAAAGCTGCAGTGACTCAGCACCATCGATGACCCGGGCTGTAGTTAGGCGACGTCTATCAGCCCTTTGGGCAACTGATATCACTTTTTGTTGGTCCATCTGATGACTCTCTTCTGCTATTTGCAAGTTAGCTTGAGTGGCTGCCCCAAGCTCACTCAACCATGAGATAAGCTTGCGGAGTTACTCTTGTGAGGCTTTTTCAACAGCAGCAAGCACTTTATTTGTCTCTCAGCAAAAATCTGTACTCTTGTGGGGGGTTGTCAGCTACTTGGATGGGGTGGTAGGGTATTGCTGTTATGGGGTTGTAGTAGAAGAGGCGGTAGAAAATTGAAGACGGTTAAGAACAACCTTTTGGCAAAAAGGTATCAAGCCACAAGCCTGGAACCCGGCAAGAATATTATCAGGGGTAATTGCCTCTGCCCGTGCCTTTTTTAGTAAAGGCCAAAATACTCCTTTGTGAATTCCTCCTCCATGGTGCCGACAGAAGTCATCCACGGCAAGACCATAAAAGTGCTGCAAAGGGCTGAATACTGCAACATCTAGAGGCTGCAGTAAATGGGCAGAATGAGCAGGAAGGCATAGGAGAATGATATTGTGTTCTAAGCAGAATATACAAAAATCTCAGTTGATATGGGAGGAGTGACCATCAAGGATAATTAGGTGTTTGTAGTTGAGGGTTGTAGGAGGAGAGGCAAATTTGATGAAGTGTTAGGAGATATATTCATAACCCAGTGTGTTGTCCGTCCACCCCTTATTCGAGTAGGCTAGAAGTACATTAGGATCATCAAGGCATGCATGCCATCCCATTGAATGGCCTACTTTAGCTTTAAAAATTAAAAAGAGAGCCATTGAAGAACCATTCCTGCAAATAGTTTCTAGGTCAGTAATCAGCTCCCGTTTTCCGTCATGGGTAACCCTAGGCTTCCTCCTTCCCACTCTGGTCACCACCTTAGTTTTAGCTGACATTCCCATTATGAAGCCTTTCTCATTGATATTGTATATATCTCCTGGTTGGAGGTTGTGGGTTATCCGGAGACTATTAAATTTGTGAAAGTAGTCCTTGATCATATTAGGATTACTCGCATAGGCACGTTGGTGGTCCAGATTTCCACTATACCATGATGCGATATTAGGATGACGAGTTAAGAAGTGTGTGATCCATTGCTTCCCTACCGGAGCTCCAAACAGGTCCTCTTTCTTCTTTCCTACTAATATCCGTACAATCCCCTTCACCATATCCAACCAGGGTTGTAACCGGTATGGGTACTAGGTTGTTTTATGTATTGTTTCGTGTACTATCGGTTGATACACACATTGTTTTATGTTTGGTTTCACAGTATCGTTTGATACTTGTATTGTTTCGTGTGCTATCGGTTGATACACATACTGTTTTATGTTTGGTTTCATAGTATTGTTTGATACTTGTATTGTTTCGTGTGCTATCGGTTGATACACATATTGTTTTATGTTTGGTTTTACGGTATCGTTTGATACGTGAATTGTTTCGTGTGCTATCGGTTGATACACACATTGTTTTGCAATATCGCTCATACTGGAGATAAGCGATATGCTGTATTTAAAGACTGCTGATTTCCGTGATAGAAACAGCAGACTTCGACAGACAGAATTCTTAAAATATACTTGGTTGAACGGTTACTTCTTTGATCTCCTATTACACCCCATTCGAAGCTTCCTTTAGCAAGCAGCGCTCGCTTCGTGTTGACCACGAAGCCATCTGCTCCTATCGTACCACTACGTGACTAGGGCCTGGCCCGAACACGTTACAAGGGTGGAAAGCCCCAATCATCGAACTTTTTTATCCATCGCACAACAGCTTTCTCTTCTACTGGTGTTAGAAGTTGTTGCTCGATATGGGCAACATGGCGGGAGACTCTTTCACCATTTAGCTAGTATGTGAGGGTGGATTTAGGTAGATCGAATACCTGTGCTGTGGCTGTTATAGAGGGGTAATTTCCTTTCCCAAAGGCCTGAATCGCTAAAGAAATCTTCTTTTCGAGAAGGTCTTCCTTTCTTGCTTTCACTCAACCCATGGTGTAGCCGGCTGATACTTTTTCTTTGCAGAATCCTGTCCTTTTCACTTTTTATCCGCACTTTTTTCAGCCCCGCCCCCACGGCCCGCTTCGGCATCGCGGCCCGCTTCCCGATCGGGTACGTTAATCTTGCTTGTTGAGAACTTTTTATCTTTGAATCCGATTAAGGGCCTAACGGAGATAGCGAATCGCACACAAGATTTGGTACGGTACCGTACTGGCTTTTTGGGCCTTCATTGTGCACTGGTTGATATTTCTTTCTTATTTGTTTATCGAGGGGGGTGTTTTTCTTTTTCCGGGTCGCCAACACATTGGATTGCCCCTCCCGCTCAGTTTATAAGCTACACACATTGAACTTGAACTTGAAGCCCGTTAATCGCATCGCCCAAGTTGCTTGGGAGATTACGTTTTGTATTCCTCAAGGTCGATAGTTATCGCTGTTAACCGAGAGAGGTTAGATACAAAGACCTGCTATATATCAATAGTTTTCTCGTATTATATCATACCTTTTGGACTCTTAGCAAAGACCTTGTCATGCGATTCTTCACATTGCCGACCGAGCTCATCCTTCAGGTATCCAAAGAATTGTCGATACCCCATCTAAACGCTTTCCTGAGGGTGAACCGCTACCTTGCACTCCTCCTAACACCCGTTCTCAGGAAGATGATATTTAGTCTACGTTCCACGGAATATGGCACGCGTGCACTCTATTCGGCGGCGGAACGTGAGGACGAAGCCACTCTCCGGGGTCTCCTGGATGAGGGGATCCTCGACTTTGTGGGCAACGGAGCACTGCTGAGTGACGCAGTGGTATCCCAAAGTGCAACAGCCGTTCGCACACTATTGAGTTGTGGAATCGATTCGCAGTGCCGGGACACCCAAGGTCACACACTGCTATACCGTGCCTCACACAACGGACGGACGAAGGTTGTGGGGTTATTGTTGCCACGGAAAAATGTGAACTTTGATCCGAACGAGACGGTCCTGACTACGGCGCGTGGTTGTTTGGGGCGGGATAATCCACTACACGCTGCGTCTAGGAATGCCCATGAAGGGGTGGTTCGGCTTCTCCTCGGGGATGAGAGAGTCGGTCTCAATGTGACTATAGGGGTGGGGAGAACGCCGCTGCATAGTGCTGTAAGCACCAAGGATGGATCTGAGGCTGTGGTGCGGCTCTTGCTTCGCGATAGAAGGGTTGATGTGAACTCTGCTGATCGCCGGGGCGTGATGGCATTGGGCGTGGCGACGTGGTATGGGAATATAGTAGGGTTGCGGGCTCTATTAGATGATCATAGGACTGATGTCAACTTGGGAGATTTTCATGGTCGAACACCGCTACATTTTGCCGTCAGGTGGGGTTACAAGGATCTTATACGGTTGCTATTGGGGGATGAGAGAGTCGAGGTGAATGTGCGCGGCCCAGGGGACAAGACACCACTTCATGTTGCGGCAAGCGTGGATAACGGAGCGGTGGTGGGCCTACTGCTAGAAGATGGCAGGGTTGAGGCCAATCCTAGAGACAAGGATGGTAGAACACCGCTGAGTCTGTCGGCATGTTACGGACATACGGCGGCTGTGCGAGCCTTGCTGAGAGACCACAGAGTTGACATTAATTCCGGCGATGAGGACGGCCGGACGCCGTTACATTGTGCCACTCGAGCAGGGCACTCAGATATCGTTCGCTTGTTGTTGGATAACGATAGAGTAGACGTTAATTCAAAGGACAAAAGAGGTCGCACACCGTTACACATGCGGCGGGGACAATTTGAATGCCAGAGCGGTGGATGGGTGTGGGATCTGCGGGAGCAAGAAGTCACGGTCAAGCTTCTGCTAGCCGATGAAAGGCTAAACGTTAATGCACGGGACTGGTATGGAATGACGCCGCTGGGTCTGTCGGTATGGACGATGCACACCGAACTGGCGCAGATTATACTCGGGGACGGCAGAGTCGACGTTAGTGCCTCAGATGCCGAGGGTAGCACGATACTACATTTGGCTGTTGGTTGCCGGCGTGGGGACCTGGATGTTCATCGAGAGAGGGTGGTCAAAATTCTCCTAGAGGACGATAGAATTAACGTGAATTGCCTCGACGGGAACTGCCGGACCCCGCTGCATTGCGCTGTATGGGATGGCCCAGAGACCGTGGTGGGGCTCCTAGCAGTTGATGGTAGAGTGGATGTTAATCAAGCAGACATGGACGGCAACACGCCATTGCACCTTGCCATCACCAGATCGGACGAGGATGAGCGGCTCGGCTCGGTACGGGCTCTGCTAGGGAATCCTAAAACTAATGCCAATCTTCGAGACTGCAACGGCGGCACACCGTTTCACATCGCCGCCAGAATGGGGGATGAGAAGGTCGTACAGATGTTACTCTCGCGGGAGGGTACCGGCCTCAAAATCAAGAATCACAATGGGCGCTCAGTTATGGAATCATTGCGGAACTACTCTTTTGCTGCCTAAGAGGCTATGGTAGATCATGTTCCGGTCGGAAGCGAGGGTACGGGCTGAACCTTGGCTTCTTGAAGTGGTGCACCTGGACTTGGGATGTGTATCTATATATTTTTCAATATTCTGTTTCTTCACGAGAAAAGGTGGACTACTACTCGAGAGCTCTTTGGCAGGGTGTGCTTTGCAAAGGGCAGAGATGTATCTTATAAGTAGCGTAGCATTCGGGAACTGGGGCTAGGAAACTAAGATATGATACTAACGTGGCTAGGCTGTGGGCTTTAGTTTAGTACCCTTTTGATTTTGCTTACCCGATTGGTATGATACTCTACTTGGTGTTTCAGTGCAAGGGCTGAAGGATGGAGATGGAGGGTGAGAGGGGGAGTATAATACCAGCGTTAACAAGCATCAGGCAGAAATACCCCGCGATAAATCTTAGGAATCGTGACCGTTCCAATCCCCCCCTGAGCCAGTATCGCAGACAGTTATTATAAGGGAAAGACCGGGTATGTAAGGGAATGTGGCGTTCCACCTCCGATCAATCTACTCTGTATTGCCTCGTAGACCTCTTGGTGGTTCTCGGTGTGGCATGAAACCCCCGGGAATTTGCATAGCGGAAACAAAAAAGGCCTTCCTATTACCCTATCCGGCAGTCTCACCTTTCGAAACTGATGGTAAAATTAACGCATGAGCTATAGTACTGTACAGTACACAATGATTGATCTTATCTTAATGGAATGGCAAACCGAAAGACAAGGTAATCTCTGCACCAACTGTAGAAGTAAGAGAAAGACCCAAAGGGGTTTGGAATGCTGGCTGAAGCACCGACAAGCCGTTATCCATCGTTGCTGTTCGCCACGGGGTCGTCGCTATAAACGCGGGTGTGGGTGGAGAGGGGGGGGGGTTGGGGCGAGAGATGATATCATGGTAGCGAAGGAGTCGAGTGATATTCTATGATGGAAACCTCGCGAAAAAAAAGTAAGAAAAATGTGTATGCCATAACCTCTGTCTCTATGGTTTAATCTTCGGTGACACTCCTGGGCATGACACTACTATATCCTATTAGTAGTGACTAGAGAAGGTGACTAGAAATTTGGCCTTGGATCATCTCTTCTCACTATTAGCACCCTCATGGTGTTTTTCCATTCTTTTTTCAGTATAGCTATGAGTATGATATGATGAATCACTTGTTTTTTATTCTCACAAAAACTGCGCTCCCCTCACTCTCAGTTCTACAACTTCCCAGTGGCGCCTTATTTTGACGAAAAGCCCAGCGTCTACCCAACTTGTAACTCTCTCTACACTTCCTGAGTTCGTCTAGGATATTTGTTTGCGGTGAGTTGGCTGTTGCATTTTACCTATTTTTGGTATCCTATTTCAGGCCGCTTGCGCTATCACGATCACCGCGGACCGCTCTGGAGAAGGTCTGCTTGCGCTGTTGGAGTCACGGGTCGGGGATAGATGGAATATCTCTCGTGTCCTGCCTAGGAGTGGGGGTCTGACGTGGTATTTCGGGATCGGTTCTGGGCGATCGGACTATCCTCCAAAGGCCGTGAGTGGGAAGGGGATGGGAATGGTTTGCGGGATTATCGTCTCTGGAGGGCTCTCATGGTTTTCCAGAAACTCGGGTTATTTTAATTTTAATTTCTATTGAATTTTGTTGATTACTTTGATCGCTTAATAGTTGGTTAACATGGCCGAGTCCTCGCATTTGATCCCCCGTGCAAGTAGGCATGATGCGATAATTCACCAAAAGTTTCGAGGGCACAGTCCTGATTGGTGCTGCCCCGTGGGTAGCGACTTTTATGGCTGGTATCGTAGGTGAAAAGGGTATAGCCGGCGATTTCTTTTTCAGGGTGAGATTTGGGCCATTCATCATAGGAGGAGGGATAACTACTCTGAAAGCTGCGCTGCGAGGCGGGATCATTACTAACAACTACTTTAGAGGCCTTCAAAGGAAATAAGAGGTTTCCTGGAGACGGGATTTGTGTTTTGCGTTCTAGGAACTCCCAGGGGCTGAAGTGGTCCGGTGATAATCCTTCACGGGAAGGGTGGTGGAGTACTTCTGCAAATGGAAGATTGGTACGATTGATGACCCGCCGAAACGGGAGTAAGGGAATGGAAATGCGCGGTGTCGATGGAGTACCAGCGATGGATGGCTTTAACAGCTTAAAGTCCCAACGGGTGTCACGATGGATGTCCGTTGGGTTGAGAGTTTGATATTCCCAAGTTTATGATATTACAGCTCAAAGTCATCGTGATATTTTATCCTGTGGAAGTACTTACTACGTTTTAATCAAACTGTCCTGCTATCGTGCTGTGAAAATTCTACACAGTTCTATCTACTCGCTCAATTCAATTCATAAAATTAGCTAAACAAGTTCCATAGAATTTTCAGCTGTCATCACAATCCCAAGATATTCGATTGAAGCTCTGTCGGGTTTACACACACCCACTAAGGGGCTATATTGCAAATATTTAAATTGCACATTAAAGTAAGATGTACGAGTGTTTTATTGTTGCTCAGGCTTAGGCCTTGTACTGTACTCGGGCGCTCGGGTATTTCCAGCGCGGTGGTACAGTCATGTCTGGAAAGTCTTCGAATGCCTGAAGTGCAACCGGTCAACCCCCTATTACAACAACAACTGCCTGGACCATGACTCCCCCTGCATACTCTCAGAGCTAAAGAAGATTTGAATAAGGAAATTTATACCATGTATAAACATCCAGATATGAGATATAATAAAATTTCCAAGTCTTTAGACATTTCCAAGTCCACTGTTCACTATGTGGTCAAAAGAGTTCAAGCTAGACCTGGAAACACCCATGATACAAAAAGAAGTGGAAGACCAACCAAGATTCCTAATATAAAATGAAAGATAGTAAAGTCGATTATCGAACCCAAGCCTGATTTACCGTTATGTGATATTATCAAAAAAGTCAATATTGGTTTGGCAAGACAACTATTGATAAGATTATTTTAGAAGCTAGTCTTAAGTTTCTGATACCCAGAAAAAAGTCTTTTTAGAGGAAAGGACAAAGGAAGAAGAGAAAGGAGTTAGCTAAAAGAAGTAGGAACTAGAAAGAGGTATGGAATTGAGTTGTTTTTGTAGATAAAGCTACTATTATTTATAATCTAAATTCAACAGTCAGAAAGATCAGAGCTAGACCTGTTGAAGAGTTGGAAGAGAAGAACTCGAAGCCTGGCTTTAAGTCTGGAAGGTGTAATGATCTAGCATACATGAGTTATAGCAACCTGAACCTGCATGCATACCGTGATCCAGGCAGTCAATAGGCAGGAACAGGTAGGTAAGTAATTACTTGCCTTAAGGGTACTCTATAGTCCGGGTCCTGCTGTAAACAGGTATGACTCTAGATTTGTAGGTACTTGAATACCAAGTATGTGGGCATGGGCAATGTCAGTGTACTTAGGAATCTTAAGTAGGCCAGTTATTCTGCTGAGCAGGATAACCAGAGAATGGATACAAGTGTCTAACTCTGCAGAGGAAGTAGGCAGGGTAACAGGTTATAGTTACCCTGACATCAAGGTAGGATTACCCTACCTTGGAAGTCAGGTTTCCCTATTAAGTGGCCTGAGTTACCCTACCTTGTATTGTAACCAGTACAGGTACTAGGTTATATTTTATATTAGGTTTCACAGTATCATTTGATACTTGTATTGTTTTGTGTACTATCAGTTGATACACAGAATATTTTATGTTAAGTTTCATGGTATCATTTGATACTTGTATTGTTCTGTGTACTATCAGTTGATACACAGAATGTTTTATATTAGGTTTCACAGTATCATTTGATACTTGTATTATTTCATGTACTATTAGTTGATACACATAATGTTTTATGTTAAGATTAATAGTATCATTTGATACTTGTATTATTTTGTGTACTATCAGTTGATACACACAATGTGTTGAAATATCACTCACACTGAAGATAAGTGGTATTGTAACGTGTCCACACCTAGGGTGCTTATCACGCTTCGAGTATGATAGTAACAAGTGGCCTGCTTGCTAGGCAAGAGGCGAGAGCTGTGAAGACTAAAGGAGGCTTTGAAGAGGCGTAATAAGAGATCGAGAAGTAACCGTTCAAGCAAGTATATTAAAGATACTGTTAGTGGAAGTCTGCTGTTTCTATAGTGGAATTAGCGGTATTTAAATACAGGTTCTCACTCATCTCTAGTATGAGCAATAACATAAACCATTCAAAGTATCAAGTGATACCTTTTTAAAACATAACAAGTATCAAACAATACTGTAAAACGAAAGATAAAACATTCAAAGTATCAAGCAATATCTTTGAAACATAACAAGTATCAAATGATACTATCAAATCAATCATAAAACATTCAGAGTATCAAGCGATATCTTTGAAACATAACAAGTATCAAACGATACTGTAAAACAAAATATAAAACATTCAAAGTATCAAGCGATACCTTTGAAACATAACAAGTATCAAAGGATACTATCAAATCAAACATAAAATATAACCTAGTATGTAACCGGTATAGGTACTATGTTATTTTATGTTTGGTTTCACAGTATTGTTTGATACTTGTATTATTTCGTGTGCTATGGGTTGATTCACACAATGTTTTATGTTTTATTTCACAGTATCGTTTGATACTTGTATTGTTTCATGTGCTATGGGTTGATACACACAATGTTTTATGTTTGATTTCACAGTATCGTTTGATACTTGTATTGTTTCATGTGCTATCGGTTGATACACACAAAGTTTTGAAATATCGCGCATACAGGAGATAAGCGATATGCTATATTTAAAGACCGCTGATTTCCACGATGGAAACAGTAGACTTCGACAGACAGCATTTTAAATATACTTGGTTGAACGGTTACTTCTCTGATCTCCTATTACACCCCGTTCGAAGCCTCCTTTAGTAAGCAGCACTCACTTCTTGTTGATCCAGAAGCCATCTGCTCCTATCGTACCGCTACCTAACCAGGGCTTGCTCGAACACATTACATTTTTTTAACCTCAGCAAGTGGTTAGAAACCTGCCGGGACCTGGTCTGATCAACCTACGAAGCGTCCAACAACGAAGCTAACAGTGGGGAGTGGCAGAACCAGGAGATGTTCGGCTCTGCCAATACGACACCATTGAGTCAGTGGAGACTCGACGTGGGAAGCAGGTCCCACGAGAAGGCCTTACCAAGAAGAGGCAACCCCAGAAAGCGAAAGGGCCAAAGAGCGACTTCTCAATTGACAAAGCAGAAAGACAACTAGCGCGAGACTTGGTCAAGCAGACCTTTCGCAAATCAACAGACGAATTAGGAAAGGCAGCAACAAGCCTTCCAGGGCTATTTCCCCCTAGCCCCAGCAAAGGAAAGGCACCGGCACAACCTTCAAAGAAAGACAGCCTACCTGTCAGCACACCTAAGAAGGAGGACAACGACAAAGAAACATCAGATCACTCGGTAGTGAAGGAGCCGCCAGACGACTTCTCTAGCGACCCTTCAGAAAGCTCGTCAGGCGGCAGCTCCGACGATGAAGAGTCCACACACGATATGTCCAAAGGAGAATCCGGCGTGCCGCCCAGCCTAGGGGCCAGGCAAACAGGACTAAAAATCAAACTTCCGCTGCCATCATTGTTCTTGGGCGAAAAAGAAGACCTGAAACCTGAAGTATTTGATCGATGGGTAACAACCACTTCTCAATACCTGGCCCTGCACAGAGTGGAAAAGACCAAGGAAGGAAGTGGAGCGTTCTTTGGAAGCTTCTGTACTGGAAAAGCAGAGGAAGAATACTAGCCTGCAATGAACCACTATGAGAGTGGGGAAAAAATCCGACGAACAATTCTGATAAAATATCTGCGACAAAGATACCAATCCTTGCGGAACACAGAACAACTATACAAGAAGTTCAAGGATATCCAGTAAGTATGAAATGGTAAAACAGAAAGAATAACCTTAGTCACGATGGATCTCTTAATGTATCATGGACAATTGCCTACTGGGACGGTATCTCAGTACACGCTGCGACAAAGATTGTATGAAGCAATGCATCCCAGACTACGCCAGGAGGTAGAACTCATGGAAGAAGAGGGAGATTCCTTTGACAAGATAGTCAAGTGGGCCAAACAAAAGGATGTTATCCTGTATGAAACAGGAGTTTACCGAACCCACATACCACAGCAGAAGAACAGCAAAGGATCATCATTGCGGGACAATACAAAGAATGTTAAACCATACCGCAAGGATTCGAAAGACAAGAAAGACAGGAAGCAGAAACGATGCGATGAAGGTACATGTTTCGAATACAGAAAAAAGAGGCACTATGCAAGAGATTGCTATGCCAAAAAGGGAAAAGGAAAAACAGCTAAGCGAGAGGCGAGCGTAAATCACATGGAAGTAACTCAAAACGATGAAGTGGAAATTAATTCGCTAGAAATAGAAAGCCTCCGAACCCAACCAGCATTAACGACACGGGCACGTGACGCACTAGAAGGAACGATGTACATAGAGGGCCATCCAGCAAAGGCACTATTCAATACAGGAACGATCGGTTGTGACATTGTTAGCACTACTTTTATCTTGACCCATGTCATACAAACAGAACCACTACCCCATCCAACAACAGTGAACATGGCAATAAAAGGTTCCTGTTTGTCAAGCAACAGGAAATGTGGGCTGACGATAGGAATCGGGAACAAGAAATGGACAAATCAGGCAATGTTGGTTGGAAACTTGGCAAAGTATGACGCCCTGATTGGAATGCCTTTCCTAAAAAGGCACAACACCTTTATCAGGTGTAGGGACACAGCAGTGGAATTTCCCGATGACAAACTGCGAGTATTGTGCAAACCAACAAGTGGGGAAATCCGCGCCGCTGTTACAGATGCAACCTCAGCAACACTGTTGGAAGAATACAAGGATGTATTCCCAGACAGGGTCCCTGAGACACTACCCCCTATGCGTAAGATTAAGCATCACTTTCGGCTGAAAGACCCAACGGATCTAAAAAACCAACCAACATACTCAATCCCAGAAGAATACAAGGTGAAACTCATGAACTGGATAAACGAGAAATTACGAAGTGGAGTAATCGTATGACAGGAGGTTCCCACAGTGGCACCTATGTTTGTATATCCTAGGTCAGATGGTAGGATCCGCCCCCTGGTGGACCTAAAAGTGAGGAACGATAACAGGATCAAGGATAGTCCATGGATTCCCAACCAGCAGCAGATCCTTAACCGCATTGGATGAGCAAAGTTCACGAGTAAGATTGACCTGAGCGATGCATACTTCCAAACACAAGTGGACAAGGACAGCGTCAAGTTCAATTTATTCAAGACCCTGCTTGGAGGATTTGTTAGCAAGGTGATGCTACAAGGAGACATGAATGCACCGGCCACCTTTATGCGAATAATGGAAGACCTGCAGAGCGAATTGTTACATCACTTTGTATGGGTATACATTGATGATATACTCATATTCTCAGACACATCAGAAGAACACAAATTACACATACGGCAGGTATGTGACCGACTCAGGAAGGCAAAATTCTATGGAAGCAAAAGGAAGTCAGTACTATTTGCGGACAGGCTAGAAGTGTTAGGACACATTGTGGATAGTGAAGGAATCCATGCATCCCCCCAGAAATTATCGTCTATTGCAGGGTGGGAAACACCCCAGAACAAGAAGGAATTGCAATGCTTTCTCGGAATAGTGAACTATGTGGCCCAGTTCCTCCCATATCATGCGACCATGACAGCACCATTAATAGACGTAACGGGGAATGCTGAATTCCTATAGACAACAACCCATCAGACCGCATTCGAGATGGTAAAAAAACGAATTATCAATCACCAAGTCATGCGACCAATAGATATAAGAAGCAAAGAACCAATTTGGCTAGTAACGGACGCCCCTGATTTGGGGATAGAGGCATGGGTAGGACAAGGACCCACCTACAAGACAGCTCGACCAGCCGCATTACACAGCAGGAAATTTACAAATACACAGACGAATTATAGAACCACTTATAAAGAGGCCGTAGCAATAGTGGAAGCGCTTAACTGATTCCACAATGTACTAATGGGGAATTCCTTTACAATAGTTGCGGACCACCAAGCGCTAACACACCTACGAACGGCAAAGACCGCATGCAGAAAGCAAGTTAGATCGCTGAGTGCCTTAGGAAAGTACGACGCGAAGATAGTCTATACATGAGGAAGTACAACCATTTAGCTGATGCCCTTTCCGGAGTGTATGAGGGAGGATCAGACTTGCATCCACTCTATGTCCATGATCATATGAAGGAAGCTAACGACATCTCAGATAACACAGTCTACGAGCAAGAATCAAATACAATGGAACCCAAAGGGAATATCTCCCCTACCTCCCCGTCTTACTTATACACAGAGTATCCTAACGAGGCTCTCGTACCTGCTGACAGCCCTTGCTCAATAAGTGCAGGAAATGATTGGGATGACCAGTGTACCCTGCGGAGGATGCCATCTAAAGAACTCCAATATAGCACGTTACACTACTCACAATGTTACGTGGACCATTGCCCATATCATCAGACTGAGATCAAATTCACAAACAACTACCCTAGATGGCAGAGCAACCCGACCCCTTATCCTCTTAGTGAAGGACCAAGCCCCCCAAACAAAGACATCGACCCAAGCCCTCCAGAGTTCCCCAAAATCAATGACTGGGAATGGCAACAAACGACCAACGAAAGACGAAATAGCGCTGGGGAAGGGCCGTCCACCATGGCCCAGCCAACGCCTAGGTCTTGTGCAATCCCGGCACTGCTGAACCCAAAAGACCCGGCTTTCACGATGTCACAACCAGACAACCCGCCACCGATTGAACAGGCGGAACCGATAGGGGACGTTACCTATGAAACAATAGCGGGATTCCGAATGTCTGGACCTGATAGCCCGCCACCTATCAGGCGAGCAGAACAACAAGAAAGTATGACAAATGAAACCATAGTTTCAGTAATACCCCCAACAATGGGTGAATATCGACGAGGACTTTACAATGTCTTGGAAGACAGAGAGGAGGAAGACCTACCTGAGTCAACCAGAGGAAGCGAGATAGAAGATGAACGCGATATCTTACTGACAGTCAATGAAATGGTTGGAACGTTCCGAGCACATCTGGTTGTAGCATACGAGAGGGAACCGATTTGGAAAAAGGTCAATGAGAGTATGGACTTCAAATGAGACTTGTCCTCCTACAAGGTGGCAAACGGAATGCTATACGCAAAAACCAGATACGGGGAAGACTGCCTGTATATCCCAAAAGGCCCCGCATATGGAAATACGAACTTTAAGGGAGTATGTCATTAGCGAAATCCACAACAAAGGCCACCAGAGCAGTGAACGAAACTTACAGTATGCTACCGAGTACCTATTTTGGCCTGAAATGCGGAAGGGCTTCAGAGTGCATGTAGCCCAATGCCACACATGCTGGATAAATAAAGAACCTACAAAGTTACGAGAAGGAAAGGCTCAGACAATTGTCCTACTATCGGAAAGTTTCAAATCGATAGCTATTGACTTTGTGGAACCCTTTTATAATTCATGGGAATATGACACAATCCTAGTTCCGATGGATAGGTTTTCGGGATTCACGGGACTCATACCTACAACTAAGCAAGTAACGGCAATAACAACCTGGGAATTGCTATGCAACAAAATATTTACACCCCATGGCTACCCAATATCGCTAGTGAGTGATGCTGACCCACGGTTTGACTCATATGTGTGGAGACCAAAGTGTGAATCGCTAGGCATTGAGAATATCAAGGCGGCACCAGGCCATCATGAAATGAATGGACAAGTCGAAAGGAAAATTCAAGAAATGAAAGCAGCTCTTTGAAACCTAGACAGTGCAAGACAAAACAATTGGTTTGATGCCATACTGGAGACGGAAGCATACCTAAATGCAGGATGGTCAGAAACCATCGGTATGCCAACAGATGAAGCTATTTTTGGAAAAAACTACGCCCTACTCCCCCTGGCGAATTTCAAGAACTCCGCAGTACCAGCCGCCAACAAATTATTGAACAGACACCAAGCAATCCATAACACGGCATTTAATACTATCAAATTAGCGCGATTTGGGAGAACAAGAACAGCACCAAAACGGCACAGACACCATATACCGATAGGGAAAAATAACCTGTTGTTGGTTTATGAAAGCCTTTTCGCAACAGAATGGCGGTGAAGCAAGAAACTACAACCGCGCTGGCGAGGACCATTCAAGATAATTGAGTATGATGACCATATGCAAAACTACAAGGTAGAAATGGACGGCAGAATGTACAGAAACCGGCAAGCGACATTTCACGCATTCCACGGTGAAACAATACCTCCCTAACGACAATACCACCTTTTCCGGAAGATGCCACACAAAGCCACCGCCAATCATGGTAAATGAAAAACCAGAATGGGAGGTGGAGGTTATACGAGACCACAGGAAGCGCTATGACCAGGACCAATTTCTGGTGAAATGGACAGGATACCCGGAAACGGGAAACAGCTCGGAACCCCTCGAAGGATTAGAAAATGCAAGGGAACTAGTAAACTAATGGTGGGAGGACAACAAACCAGAAGACGAGCTACCCCCTACAATAAACCATATAATGGTGGCATAGAGCCCAACCCTGCTGGAAATACAACACCTCCACCCAGATACAGATGAAAGGATACCAGATGGTTTTTGGTGGGCCCATTTTGAAAGCGATTTTGAAAGCAGTGAAGACGAGAATCATGTTATGGAAGATGAAGCAGCATACCTAGCGTGGCTGGCCGAAGCTGAGTACTGGGAATAACAAGAAAAGAAACACACCATCCAACAGCCTTACGATGTGAAACTATGAGCAAGTGCGGTGGAGACTGCACCATCAGCTAATGAGACTGTTGGTGAACCGTGATATTATCCCTAGACGATACCTTACACACAGATTATTCATAAACATTTGCAACAAATGCCTGGATGTAACAACTGAGACAAGGGGAAGGATGTGGGGAGAAACAGTGTCTGACATATTCCGCTTTGGAAGCAGATGCTACCTGAGCAGTGAGAAATGCAAGCAGTGCGTGGAGACAGAAGAAACCGAGATTAACGAGGCCAACCCCGAGATATGAAGACCACCTGCCATCCCTTAGCCTCCTCCAAAGGGAACAAACCACACTACCAGACCTCCAAAAAACCGAAAAGAAAAATCTTTAACCTCTTACCAACCTTTTATCCTTCACGAAAACTAAAGAATATTGTCCTACAAGGAGATAGGCATCAAAGGGTGACACAAAATTGTTGACGAACTACAGAACAGTGGAACCATTCTACTAGAGGTGTACTGGAAGATAATGTACATTGACTACTGCGATGATCGTGGCCAGATCGATATCAAAACGGAGTACTGGCAGGACCGGACAGTCCGCAACTACAATGATCTATCACACTACAAAGAATTAGATTGCTTTGTGCGTGAGGCACCCTGCCAAGAGTGCTTGGAGAGATGGCTGGAAGGGGCGGAATAGGTGTTGCAGGACTACAGGAGATTGTTGCAGGGCAGCGATGACGATGAGGATAGGTCCTATGCGAACTTTCAGGAAAATAGTGGATTTACCGACTATTAAAATTGCATTAAGTTATTTTGTTTAGTGAAATTGTTATTTTATTTTGGGAGTGTAACTGGTACAGGTACTAGGTTATTTTATGTTTGGTTTTACAGTATCGTTTGATACTTGTATTGTTTCGCGCGCTATCGGTTGATACACACAATGTTTTATGTTTCATTTCACAGTATTGTCTGATACTTGTATTGTTTCGTGTGCTATTGGTTGATACACACAATGTTTTATGTTCGATTTCACACAATTGTTTGATACTTGTATTGTTTCGCATGCTATCGGTTGATACACACAATGTTTTATATTTCATTTCACAGTATTGTTTGGTACTTGTATTGTTTCGTGTGCTATCGGTTGATACAAACAATGTTTTATGTTCAATTTCACACTATCATTTGATACTTGTATTATTTTGTGTGCTATCGGTTGATATATACAAAGTTTTGAAATATCGCTCATACTAGAGAGAAGCGATATGCTGTATTTAAAGACCGCTGATTTCCACGATGGAAACAGCAGACTTTGACCGACAGTATTTCAAATATACTTGGTTGAACGGTTACTTCCCTGATCTCCTATCACACCCCGTTCGAAGCCTCCTTTAGTAAGCAGCGCTCGCTTCTTGTTGATCAAGAAGCCATCTGCTCCTATCGTACCACTACGTGACTAGGGCTTGCCCGAACACGTTACATAGTACCTGTACCTGTTACCTTCCCCAAAACAAAACAACTGTTTAACCCAAAATCAAACTAATAATCCTAAAAATCAAAATTCCAAAGAAATCCTTCTTGCCATAACCTTCCTCCTCAAGGAAACTATTGCGCAACATGTAATCAGATGATAAACAAGAAGCACAAACAGCAACTTCAACCAAGAAACCACTCTCATACCAGGGCATATTATAGTAGTCCCACAATCCGACATTGTCCTTACAGGTTACTCGTACCATTCCATATTCTTCGCAGTAAGAACAGTCAATTTTAGAGAAATATTTAGATAATGGGATAGTACCGCGGTTCACTAAGAGTCGCACAAGCTCATAGCACTGCTCTACATGAAGTTCCGCATAGTTTGACATCGTTATAGTTTCAGATGGAGAGGTGTTAGGTTCTAGAAGCAGTAGTCAAGTGCTGTATCCTCCATTGCTTCATCCTCCTCACTGGTCGCTTCGAATTTACTATCAATGTAACCAGCCCAGAAGCATTCCTTTGCTGGTTCTTCATCGATTTCTTCTCCTAACCAGTGGGTGTCAGGCATCTCTGGTGACCAGTACCTTGTGGCTAGCCTGCTGATTCCTATCGAGATCTGTTGAATATTTGGTGGTGTTCCTTCCTTGTTGTGTTCCCACCATTCCTTCATCAGCTTCATGCTGTGCTCGAGGCCTTCCAGAGGTTTCCAGCTGTCTTCACTTTGTGGATATTCTTTCCACTTCACTAGGAATTTGTTATCATTGTATCGTTTTCTGTTGTCCAAGATTTCCTCAACTTCCCACTCTTAGTTTTCTTTTATTAGGATCTGGGTATGGTGAGTATGGACTTGTCCAGGGAATCTTTAGTCATTGTTCATGTAGTAGTGTTTTATTGAGGTAGAGTGGAAGACACCAGTGTCCTTCTGATGGGTTCGTCCATCCATCTTGACTGTGTAGTTCTTGGTGAACTCATTGAATTCCAGTACTTTGAATGGTCCTTGCCAGTGAGGTTGTGGTTTCTTGCTCTTCCCAGATATTGATGCAAACAGTACGCCATGTACCAGGACCAATTCTCCAACTACTATAGCCTTGTGAGGTCTCCTGCATCATACCGCTATAGTTGCGCTTCAGTGTCTGGCTTGCTTTACTGCTTGGAAAGCTAAGCTCTGATCGGTTTGGTACCAGTTGAGGTAGTCATCCGAGGCGGGGACTGCTGAATTCTTGAAGAGGATTACTGGAAGTAGGGGGTAGTTGCATCCATACATTGCCTTGTACACTGATATGTTAAGGGTATCGGAGAAGCCAGCATTTAGGTATGCTGTGAGGGTAGTAAGGAGGGGTTCCTAGTTTGTCCGAGGTCTGTTGACTATGTTCCTCAAGCTGGTCTTAAGGTCACGGATCTTTTGCTCAACCTGTCTATTAGTCTCACAGTGACCAGGCGCCACTTTGATGTATTCGATTTCAAGGGATTTGCATGTCTGCTTCTACCAGTTAGATTCGAACTGAGGGCCAGTATCACTGATTATTGATAGGGGGTGGCCATGAGGGGTAATGATGCCTTGTTCCTAGAGTTTTATTATTCCTTCTGCAATAACTGTGGTGCTGGTAGGTATAAGCCACACATCGCTACTTAATCGATCGACTGGTACCAGGACAAGGTCAAACCGATTTGACTTGTTGAAAGGTCCTGCGAAATCAATGGTGACCAATTCGAATACCTTAGAAGCTGGGTCAAGCATTCGGCTCCTTCCTTCTGGTTGGTGGGTTGGTTCTTTATTTGTTTGGCAGGTGTTGCATTGCTTCACATAATCATGCAAGTCCTTCCTCATCTCAGGCCAGTAGACATATTCAGTCATATATTGGAGGTTTCATTCTGCACTGTGGTGTCCTTTGCCATGTATCTCATACATGATATATTCACATAGAGTCTTTCCATTGAACACCTGTCCTTTGAGAATAAAGAGGCAGTGTTCACTATAATGGGTCCTCATGTATAGCATTCCATCTGCTATGTGGGCTCCTCCCAGGTCTCCTAGTCAAGTGTGCCTCATTATACGGGAGTAGATTGGTTCATGTCGGTATCCAGATAACATCCGTTGTTGGAAAACATTCTGCATTTTGCGAGATGTATCGATAACAACTTGTTCATCCTCAATCTGTTGCGCTCTGGTTGTCATTGGTCCTGTATCTTCTTCTTCTTCCAGGACATCATAGAGGGTATGGCAGTATGTATCTATTAGGGGCGGTACAACAGAGACAACTGGTTCGCTATTGTAGATGCTAAGTGGTCCTCCATACAGGGGGTGTGTTGCAGGTAGTTCTAGGGAGCTTGATGGAGGGGTCGCCCTATGGGTTTCTATTGCTGGGATAGTAAGGTGTTGTTGTGGCGGAGGAGTTAGGAGGATGACTGGAGGTTGCGTCAGTTTATCAGGTAGTGTTGCCACTGCCTGGGACATAGACTCGTCCCATTCAGAGCCATATTCAGTACGACCCATGGAGGGGAGTTCGTTTTCCCCTATCTCAGGTTGGGGAGAGGTGTGCGGTTCCAAGAACTGCATGGCGCAAGCTGGGGAGGTAGGAAAGGTTTTATGGGTTATCGAGGCTAGCGCTATAGATGGATCTTCATAGGAGGTCGAGTCAGCGATATCATCATACTCAAGAGTGTGATCGAGGATGAGTGGTGGAGTCTGGTCATCAGAGTCCTCAAAGATATGGGAGAGTGTATCTGCTAAATACTTCATTCATCCAGGGCTGTACACCACCTTGGCATCGGATTTGCTTAGCTCACTTATCCAGCGAGTCCTTCTTCAGCCAGGGATCTGGTCAGTCTTCAGGTGTACCAGGGGTTGGTGGTCCGTGATAATAGCAAATTTGGAACCCATAAGCCTGCGGTTGAAAGCATAGAGCACATCAATCACCGCTAGTCTCTCCTTGTCTGTAGTACTCTAGTTGGTCTGTGAGTTTGTAAACTTCCGACTGTAGAGTGCCGCTGGGTGGGCTGTTTCATGTGTTGGCTCCTGGCCAACCCATGCTCTGACCCCAATATCCGCAGCATTGGTGATTAGCCATATGGGGTCTTTGGAGTTATAATTCATTGGTCTGATCACCTGCACTTGTTTGATCAGTTCTTTGATGTTGGATAATGCTTTATCATGTGTGTCAGTCCAAACAAACTCTGCTTTGCCTGTCAGATCTGTAAGGGGTGCCATGGCAGTCACATGGTATGGCAGGAATTGCGTGATATAGTTTACTAGACCCAAGAATCACTGCAGCTCCTTCCAGTTTCTTCGTGTAGCCTATTCCCTAATTGAAGCTAGTTTCCTAGGACAGGCGTGAATTCTGTCATTATCTATAACATGTCCTAGTACCATCAGTGATTTCGCAAATAGGGTTGACTTCCTTCTGCTAGCATAAAACCTTGACTGCTGCAGTCATTCACATACCCTTCCGATATGCTGTATATGCTCTGTTTCTGTGTCTGAATAAATGAGGATATCATCAATATACACCAACACAAAGTGGTCTAAGAAGTTACTGAGTAGATCCTCCATTATGCGCATGAACGTAGAGGGTGCATTCATGTCGCCTTGCAATATGACCTTGCTCGCAAATCCACCAAAAGGGGTTTTGAAAGTATTGAACTTCTTATTTCCTGGTTTAACTGGGGTCTGAAAGTAGGCATTACTAAGATCTATCTTGCTTCGGAATCTTGCCTTTCCCACAGCATTCAGGATCTGTGTCTGATTTGGGATCGACGAGCTATCCATGACTGTGTTGTTATTTCATGGTTTCAAATCCACTAGTGGTCTGATACTTCCATGGGGTTTCAGCTGAACAAGCATAGGCAGTGCTCCTGGGGATTCAGTCCGGTAGATAACCGAACTCCTTAACTTCTCATTTATCCAGTCGCAGCGCTTTCTTTTGTATGCCTCAGGTATAGTGTATGTCAGTTGGTTTGGAAGGTCTGTTGTATCTTTTAGGTGAATGTGGTGGTTCACCTTTCGAAGAGGTGGCAAGGTCTCTGGAATCTTCTCTGTGAATACATCCGCAAACTCGGTTAGGATTTCCTCCTATTCGGTATCACAAATTGCTGCTCTGAATCCCACACTGGTTGGTTTACATAGTACTCACACCTTTTTCTTAGGGAGTTTAATCACTGCTTCCCTGCACTGGATAACAGCCCTGTACTGGGTTGGGAAAGGCATTCTCAGTAGTGCATCACATTTTGCTAAATTCGCGACCAACACTCTTTGGTTTAGTAGCCTAGCCGAACTGGGTTGGATGGTTACTTCACAAGTCTTATGACTCATCGATCCTGATCTCTTCATGGCCATGTTCACAGTGACTAGTGTTTTCATCAGGTAAGTCGAGATGCCTTGGGTTGTGATGAAGTGTAACGACCCAACATACAGGAGCTATGGCAGACGGAACCTATACCCATACAGGTAGCCAGGAGGCGAACTGGTAGAAACCAGCAGGCAAGTAAGTACTTGACCTACGAAGACCTGATGGCCCGGGCTCCGAGAATGAACGGAATTGGCTGGTCAGGGACTTAGGTACCTGAATACACCGGGGAGCGGTGTCAGCGTACTTAGGGACTTCTGAAGAGGCAGTTGCTCAGCTAGGCCGGGTAACTGGAGACAGGTCAGAAATCTCTATCGCCGGCGACGGGATAGATAGGGTAACAGGGAAAAGTTATCTGGTCCGCTGGACAAGGTTACCCTACCCTGGAGCTTGGGTTACCCTACCCAAAGTCCTGAGTTACCCTACCTTTCAATACGAAGCCCCTCAGGGAGTTCGGGAAGATTGACTAGAATGTTTGTCACGCGAAGCCATGCATGATACAGGAATCTGGGGTTCTGGGGGATGCTATTGGGCGAGCTACATAACTTCGATGAAGCTGTAAATTGGAGACATTATTCCTATCATACCCCTCCGGCCCCGCCTTGAGGTCCGGACATCATGGGCAAACGGTTGTGTAGTTGTGCGCAGTCTAGCAAAGAGGAATCTGTGGAGACCTGCTTGCCACACTGTATACGTCGCTGCCGTCCGGTCGACCATAAGCATTTCGCAGGATATATCAGGGGGCATAGGGTGGAAGGTGGAGTACCTCCTCCAAGTTGTTCGAAGTAAAACGGACCAAAACTGACGGAGGTAACAGGTGTTAACCGTGGGGGTCCTGTAGGTAGTCCCGGGTGGTTCTGAGGTGACTGGGAGAGTTTTACACCTACCAAGCCCGAAAGTGTCCCCAACGCTATAGGCTCTGAAAAGGAAGTGCAGAGATACTAAAAGCATGATTCCTACCACAGGTAAGGTAGATCCGGGGTAGTGGTCATGGGTAGTGCCCATTGGTTCACTCCCGGACTACCATGTTCTGTGGAAGATACCGGAAGCCCAAGACCTGTAAATAGTAAATAGATTAACCACTCACAATAGCTTCCAGAGTCAAGTAGAGATCAACGCATATGGGAAGGGTGTCATAGATAGTCTAGTTCTTGAGGTGCCTTGACGGTTAGCCACTGGCAAGACACCGATGCGAAGAAGTTTTCACTCCGGTGGGCATATTGGAAATGCACCGCAGAAACCCGAACCATATAAGGTGAACGCCGACTAGAGTGTGTCGACACATGCATGCCCGAAGCGGGTGCCAGGAGGCGTGTCGGACCACCCTTAGCGGGGAAGGGTGTGCTCGAATAGTTGGAGTAAACTGATGGGGGAGTTTCTGGCATAAGATAAAACTACATGAAAGTCTATGCGAGAGCTCTCCTACTCCAACAATCAATCCTCTCGAGACCTTAATTGAGGGAAGCGTCAGGCTTAACGATATTAAGTTTTACCATTTTCTTTACTCTTACATTGGTGTGAACTTTTAGTGATAAGTTTGAAGTTGTTCAGTGCAGTCGCAACCTTGGGATCCATCTTCCTAGGGGTGCCCCCATTACATGAAGGTGTGGCGATTGATGTCTGCACCTACTGCTCCTGTGTCAAACAATACCCTGGTGTGTGCGCCATTAATCAAGATGGTTCCCTCCAAAGCTCAGTGGGGGTGAAGTATAGGGGCTGGAAGGCCTTGGTAGCACTCAATCTCAGTCTCCACATCTGCTGAGTTGATCTCCACCTCTTGGAATTCCTGTGTCTCAACCTGGTTTGCTGATGTTTCTGTCTTGATCTGTCATTTGGTGGGGCAGTCTCACACCATGTATCCTTTCTTTCCACATTCAAAGCATTCTCCTTTCTCTTTTCATTTCTGTTTGGTATTTCTGGGGATCTTCTTCTGGATTCGTTTCGCCTTCCTCTCTGGTTGGTGCAGCTTCTCTTGTGGTCTTTCCTCTCGCTTTGCTGTACTTTTCTTCCCATGAGCGCCAGTTTCATGCCGGATCGTATCTGGTTCTGTATTTGCGATGACATTATCTATATCATCGTCTTCCTGTTCTGTTGGTTCTACCACTTGTTTAAGTTGAGTATCCATAGTGTCACAGAATCTTCGCTGCAGTGCATAGTTGTTAACTATGAGTTTAGGCATTTGTCCTCAGTATATTAGGAGCTCTGTAGCTATCTTTGTGATCTTTTCTGTTCTGCTATTCCGCACCTGCTGAATGCTGTTGAAGTCTTTGTACAGCTCTTCTCAGTTTTGGCTCGACTGGAATCGTTTTGGCAGATATTCTAGAACTTTCTGACCACTGATGCAGTCTCCACCATTGTATTCATCTATGCATTGGTGGTATGCTTCCAAGGCAGCGCCTTCACAGAAAGCTCCATCATACAGTCCTGTTCCCTTTTCAGCTGTCTTGATCCCTTGTGTGAGTAGGTATTGGCGCATCGAGGTTCCCTATTGCTAGAATGCGGCAGACTTGAAATTGTCTCCCTTCCCACTGCACTTCTCTGGTAGCGGTAACTTTACCTTAGGTTTCTTCCCTGGCTGGTCATCAGTGCTACTAGTTGGGAGTACTGAGGGAGAAGGCAGGCCTTCTGAACTCGACATATCAGATTCGCTTTCCTGACTTTCACCGTACTCTGTTCTGGAGGGGTTCTTTGATGATAGTGGGGAGTCTTCCGATTTCTTAACTTGTTCTTCTTTAGGTTGTTCTAAGGTTCGTGAAGCCTGGTCTTTCACAAGCTACCTAGCACCTTCGTCAGTGCTGGACTCTGCCATGTCCTTTGGCTCCTAGGGTTGTCTGGGCCATTCTGGCCCTTCCTGTAGGGCTTGCTTCCCACTCCTCATCCTGAGTGGTTCAATAGTGTATGCTGGTGAAGCCCACCGCTGTGGGTTCTGCCACTTCCAGCTGCTAGCGTTTCTTGGTGGACATCTATAGGTTGATCGGGCGTCATCCAGGTAAAATATTTGTAACCACTTGCGGAGGTTAAAAAAATGTAATGTGTTCACACCTAGGGTGCTTATCACCCTGCGAGTATGATAGTAACAGGTGGCCTGCTTGCTGGGCAAGAGGCAAGAGCTGTGAAGACTAAAGGACGCTTCGAAAGGGCAGAATAGGAGATCAAGAAGTAACCATTCAAGCAAGTATATTAAAGATACTGTCACTCGAAGTCTGCTGTTTCCATCGTGGAATCAGCGGTGCGTAGATACAGGTTCTCACTCATCTCTAGTATGAGTGATAATATAAACCATTCCAAGTATCAAGCGATACCTTTTTAAAACATAACAAGCATCAAACGATACCGTAAAATAAAATATAGAACATTCCCAGTATCAAGTGATACCTTTGAAACATAACAAGCATCAAGCGATACTATCAAATCAAACATAAAATATAACCTAGTACCCATACTGGTTACAGGTATGCTGTATTTAAAGACTGCTGATTTCCATGATGGAAACAGCAGACTTCGACTAACAGTATTCTAAATATATTTAGCTGAATGGTTCCTTCTTTAATCTCCTATTATACCACCTCGAAGCCTCCTTTGGTAAACAGTGCTCACTTCTTGTTAATCAAGAAGCTATCTGCTCCTATTGTACTGCTACATGACTAGGGCCCAGCCTGAACACATTATATATTTTTTAACCACAGCAAGTGGTTAGAAACCTGTCTGGACCAGGCCTGATCAACCGACGAAATGTCTAATCCAAAGCTAGTAGTGGGAAGAGGCAGAACCAAGAAAGGTTCAGCTCCACCAACACGACAGTATTGAGTCACTAGAGACTTGAAGTGGGAAGCAAGTCCTACAAAAGGGCCTTACCGAGAAAAGACAATCCAGTAAACAGCAAGGACCAAAGAGCGACTTTGCAATCGACGAAGCAGCAAGGCAAAGAGCGCGAGACCTGGCCACACAGACTTTTAGCGACTCGACAGACAAGTTAGTAAAGGTAGCAGCAACCCTCTCTGGTTTCTTCCTCCTAAGCCCAAGCAAAGGGAAGGCACCCATATGGCCACCGAAGGAGAAAAGCTACCCAATCCGTACCTCAATAGTAAGAGACGACAACAAAGAGGAATCGGAACGAGCGACACCTATGGGAACTCCAAACAAATCACCGAAAGACTCATCAGATGACTCGCCCGATCACTGCTCCGGTAGCGAAGAGTCCGAACCTAGTACGTTTGAAGTAGAATCCACTGCACCACCTGGCTGGTGCTTAAGGTCAAACTTCCCCTGCCACCCGCATTCTCAGGCGAAAAAGAAAACCTAAAACCTGAGGCATTTGACCGGTGGGTAATGACCACTTCCCAATATCTCACCCTGCATGACGTGGACAAAACTAAGTGAGCAGAGCATACTTGAGAAGTTTCTGTATGTGAAAGAGAGAAGAAGTATATCACCAAGCGATGAACCGCTATGATAGCAAGGACAAAATATGAGGAATGACTCTGATAAAATACCTGCGGGACAGATTCCAGTCCTCACAAAATATGGAAGAACTGTATAAGAAGTTCAAGGACATCCAACAAGTACAAAATGGAAAAACAGACAGGATAACCTTGGTAGCAATGGATTTCTTAATGTACTATAGAAGATTACCCAATGGAACAGTATCCCAGTATACACTGCGGCAGAGGCTGTATGAAGCAATGTATCCAAGATTACGGCGGGCGGTAGAACCCATGGAAGAAGAAGGAGATTGCTTTGGGAAAATCATCAAATGAGCAGAACAGAAGGATGCTATCCTTTATGGAACTGGAGTTTACCAAATGCATACACCCTAGCAGCAGAGCAGAAAAGGAGCTTTCTCATGTGATAATACAAGAAAGGAACAACCATACTACAAAGATTCAAAAGATAAGAAAGATAAGAGACAGAAAAGATGCGAGAAAGGTACATGTTTTGAATATGAGAAAAAGGGGCACTATGCAAAGGACTGCTATGCCAAGAAAGGAAGAGGAAAAACAGCAAAACGAGATACAAGTACAAACTACATGGAAGCAACTAAATATAGTGAAATTGAAATCAACTCAGTGGAAATAGAAAGCCACTGAACACAACCAATGCTGACGATCAACACCCGTGATGTACTAGAGGGAATAATCCACATAGAAGGCCACCCAGCAAAGGTACTCTTCGATACAGGAACAATCGGTTGTGACATAGTTGGCACTACCTTTATCTCTACCCATGGTATACCCACAGACCCTCTATCTCAGCCAACAACAGTCAATGTGGCTATGAAAGGCTCCCGCTCTTCCAGCCACAAGAAGTGCAGGCTGACTGTGGAAATTGGAAAAAAGAAATGGACAAATCAGGAGAGGTTGGTAGGAAACCTCATGAAATATGATGGCCTAATCAGAATACCATTCCTAAAAAGTCACAATGCACTTATCAGATACCAGGACACAGCTATGGAGTTTTCCGATAACAAACTGTATATACTATGCAAACCAACAAGTGGAGAATTCCAAGCCGCTGTCTTAGATGCCACCTCAGCAATATTGTTAGAAGAATACAAGGATGTATCCATGGACAAGGCCCCTGAAACGCTGCCCCCTATGTGTAAAATTAACCACCACATTTGGCTAAACGATCCAACCGACCTAAAACACCAACCAACATACTCAATTCCAGAAGCATACCAGGGAAAGCTGATGAATTAGATAAATGAAAAGTTACAAGCCAGAGTAATCGTACGACAGGAACTGCCTGGAGCGGAACCGATATTTGTGCAACCAAAGTCAGATGGAAGGATCCACCTCCTGGTAGACTTGAACCTTTGAAATGAGAACACAATCATGGATAGTTCATCCATTCCCACCCAACAGCAGATCCTGAACTGCATTGGAAGAGCAAAATTTAGGGGTAAGATTGACCTAAGCGATGCATACTTCCAAACACAAGTGGACCAAGACAGTGTTAAGTTTATCTTGTTTAAAATTCAATTTGGAGGATTCGTCAGCAAGATAATGCTGCCAGGAGATATGAATGCAATGGCAACCTTCATGCGGATAATGGAAGACCTCCAGAGCGAATGCCTACGTCATTTTGTATAGTCATATATTGATGACATTCTCATATTTTCCGACACATCAGAAGACCACAAAAGGCATATACACCAGGTATGTGACCGACTCAGAGAAGCAAAAATCTATGCAAGCAAGAAAAGGTCAGTGCTTGTTACAGGTAAGCTGGAACTACTAGGACACATAGTGGATAAAGAAGGAATCCATGCCTCCTCCCAGAAGATATCGTCAATTGCATGTTGGAAGACACCTCAAAACAAGAAAGAATTGCCAGACTTCCTAGAAATGGTAAATTGTGTGGCCTAGTTCCTCCCACACCATACTACCCTAATGGCACCATTAATGGACTTAACGGGAAATGCTGAATTCGTATGAAGAATGACATATCTGACCATATTTGAAATTCTCAAGAAGCAGATTGTCAACCACCAAGTCATGCGGCCGATAGATATACGAAACAAGGAACCGATCTGGTCAGTCACAGATACCTCAGATTTAGGAATAGGAGTATGGGTAGGACAGGGACCTACATATGAGACCGCTTGACCAGCCACATTGTATAGCAGAAAGTTCACCAATGCACAGACAAATTATGGAACCACCGATAAAGAGGCCTTAGCAAGAGTGGAGGTGCTTAACCAGTTCTATAATGTACTAAGGAGAAATACATTCACAATAGTAATGGACCACCAGTCCCTGACACACCTACGAACTGCAAAAAACCCAGGTAGAAAGCAGGTTAGATAGCTCAGCCCTCTGGGAAAATACGATGCGAAGAGAGTCCATACACTAGGCAGCATGAACTATTTAGCTGATCCGCTTTCCTGGATATAGGAGGGAGGATCGGACTTGAACCCACTGTATGTCCAGCATTATATGTATGAAGCTGATGATATCTTGGACAACACAGTCTACGAACAAGAATCAAACACAATAGAGCCCAAGTGAGACATTACCCCTACTTCCCCTCCTTGCTCATATATTGAGTATCCCAATAAGGTCCCCGTACCCCCTGAGAGCCCCTGCTCAATTACTGCGGGAAATGATTGGGGTGACAAGTGCACACTGCAAAGTATGCTACCTGAGGAACTCCAATATAGCAAGCTCCACTGTTTGCACTATTATGTAGACCATTGGATATATCACCAAAATGAAATTAAGTTCATGAATAACTACCCTATACGGCAAAGCAAGACACACTCCGTCTCCGTTACAACTCCAGTCATTGAAAAAGATTTCCTAATCGGGAACGACTCAACACCAGGGAACTATCGTCACAATTACGGGTCTCGCACCCCCCAGCTGGGGGGTGCTAGACCATTTCTTTTCACTCCTCGCTCGGCCAGGCACTACCTATGGCCTCCACCTTCCC
>PYWC01000016.1:408705-476811 GCA_003182015.1 Tuber magnatum | reverse complement strand
CTACATATCTTGGCTCTGACATCGCGATGTTATCCTACTCTTTTCGCCCGGGCAGCACCTTGCCCCTTCTACTTCTACTAAGGCCACCCCCCTGGTCTCTCCGCCTTAGGGCGATAAATTAGGCCGCAAGGCCAGGACCCTTCCATAGGTCTGCCGCGCGGGATTCTGACTTTCCGCATCCGCCTGTTAGGGCATCTTTAGTGGGTACTTTTCTTTACTTGTTCGAGATGACGCCAGTGGGGTTTTTTGTAGCTTCCTGCTCTTCTTGTCGCTTGGGTTTCTTTAGTTTGTTTCGGCTTGCTGGGGGACTGGGCTTTGGGGAGGGATGTGCGATTGGTCCCAGACCAGAGGGACGTGGGGCGATTTTTCCCCCGGGACGTGGAGGACGTTTTTGGAATTAAGGCTTTTGTATGCTATAGCGCGAGCTGCATGTACGTGTTTGAACCATAATCAAATATACATGAGTAAAAAAAAAAAAAAGAAGAAATGCGGCAAAGCAAGACAACCCCTCGACCTCCTAGTGAAGGACCCCGTCCCCTGTGCACAATACCTGACCCAAGCCCTCTGGAATCTCCTACCACAAATGACTGGGAATGGCAGCAAACATTTGGCAGAAGACCAAGTAGCGCAGAGGAAGGGCCATCCACCCTCATGCAGCTGACACCCCGATCACTCCCAGTCCCTGCTATACTAAATCCAAAGGTACCAGAATTTCGAATACCAGACAGCCCACCTCCAATTAAATGAGCAGAGCGAATGGAGAACTTTACTAATAAAACAATAGTCTCAGTGATGCCCTCAATGATAGACAAGTACCACCCTGCACTATACCATGTTTTGAAAGATAATGAGAACGATGATCAACCCAGAAGTAACAGAGGAAGTGAGATAGAAGACAAGGGAGACACCAGGCAGACGGTCAACAGAATGATTGGAATATTCTGAGCACATGTGGTTGTAGCATACCGGAAGGAACCGACATGGAAGAAAGTCAACGAAAACATGGGTTCTAGGGGAGATTTGTTCTCTTACACACTCATAAACAGGATGCTATACATGAAAACACAGTACGGGGAACAATGCCTGTACATTCCGAAAGGCCCCACATTCAGGAATACTATACTAAGAGAGTATGTCATAGCTGAGATCAACAATAAAGGCCAACAAAGTACTGAACGGAACTTACAGGATGCTACCAAAAACCTATTCTGGCCAGAAATGTGAAAGGATTTCAGAGCATATGTGGCCCAATGCCACATCTGTCAGACCAGTAAAGAAACCACAAAGTTACTGGAAGGAAAGGCCCAAACAATTGCTCTAGCATCCGAGATTTTCGGATCGATAGCTATTGACTTTGCATGACCCTTCCACAATTTATAGGGATACGATACAATCCTAGTAGCCATGGATTGGCTTTTAGAATTCACATGGCTCATACCGACAACCAAGGAAGTTACGGCAGTAACAACTTGGGAACTGCTATGCGATAAGATATTTACACCCCATGGTTATCCAACAACAATAGCAAGTGATGCAGACCCATGATTTGAGTTACTTGTGTGGAGACAGCAGTGTCAATCGCTAGGAATTGAACACATTAACGCCATAAAAGGACACCATGAGATGAGTGGACCAGTTGAAAGGAGGATTTAGGAATTGAAGACGGCCCTTCAGAATCTAGTCAATATAAAACAGAACAATTGGTTTGATGTCATACATAAAACGGCGGCCTACCTCAATGCAGGATGGTCCGAAACCCTTGGTATATCACCATACAAAGCCATTTTTGGAAAAAACTGCTCACTGCTCACCTTCGCGAATTTCAAGACCTCCGCAGTACCAGCAGCTGATGAATTGTTAAATAGACACCAAGAGATCTGGAACGCTGCATTCAATGCTATCAAGCTGGCATGATTCAGGAGTATGAGGACAGTAGCAAAACAACGTAGACACTACACACCAATTGGGATAGGTAACTAGCTACTGGTTTACAGAAGCCGGTTTGCAACTGAGTCTGAACGAAGCAAGAAATTGCAACCCAGCTAGAGAGGCCCATCGAGGATGGTGGGATATGTAGACTATACAGAAAATTACATGGTAGAAATAGATGGAAGAATGTACCAGAACTGAGAAGCGACCTTTCACGCATCAATGGTGAAGAAGTACCTCCCTAATGATGATACTGCGTTCCCGGGAAGAAGTCACGCAAGGTGACTCCGGATCATGGGTAGGAAGAAACCAGTATATGAAGTAGATGCTATACGAGACTATAGAAGGCGGTATGATCACAACCAGTTCCTAGTGAAGTGGGTTTGATACCCAGAAATGGGAAATAGCTGGGAAGCCCTTGAGGGATCAGAAAATGCAATAGAATTGGGAAACCAGTGGTGGGCAGACAACAAACTGGAGGATGAGCTGCCCCCTACAATAAATTATGTAACTGTGGCGTGGAGTCCAACGCTACCAGAAATCCAACACCTGTGCCTGGATACAAAAGAAAAGATACAAGACGGATTCTGGTCCATGCATTTTGAAAGCGATTTGGAAAGCAGCAAGGATGAGAATCGAGTAATGGAAGATGAAGCTACATACATGGTATGGCTACCCAAAGCCGAGTACTGGGTATAACGGAAAAAGAAACGCATACCATCCAATAGCCTTACAATGATGAATTATAAGCAGGTGCCTTGGAGACTGCACTATCGGCTAATGGGACTGTTGGTGAAACGTGAAATTATCCCTAGACGATACCTTACACAGCGATTATTTATAGGCATTTGCGACAAATACCTTGAGATAACAGCGGAATCAACAGGACAGATGTGTGGAGAAATACTATCAAACGTATTCTGTAACTGGTACAGGTACCAGGTTGGTTTATGTTGAGTTTCATGAGTGTCACTTGATACTGGTATTGTTTTGTGTGATATCAGTGGATACAGATATTGTTTTATGTTGTGTCTCACGAGTATCGCTTGATACTTGTATGGTTTCATGTGATATCGGTTGATACACACAATGGTTTGGAATACCGCTCATACTGGTGATAAGCGATGTGTGCTGTATTTAAACACCGCTGGTGTCCACGATGGAAACAGCAGACTTTGACAGATAGTATTCTTAATGTACTTGGTTGAACAGTTACTTCATTGATCTCCTATTATACCCAGTTCAAAAACTCCTTTAGTAAGCAGCGCACGCTTCTTGTTGGTCAAGAAGCCATCTACTCCTATCGTACCGCTACGTGCCTAGGGCCCAGCCTGAACACGTTATATTTTTTTAACCTCAGTAAGTGGTTAGAAACCTGCCTGGACCAGGCCTGATCAACCTACATAAGTCCAACATCGAAGGTAGCAGTGGGGAGGAGCAGAACCACCAAAGGTGCGGCTCCGTCACGATAACACCATTCAGTCACTAGAGACTCAAAGTGGCAAGCAGGTCCCATGAGAAGGCCTTACCAAAAGAAGGCAACCCCAGAAGCCAAAGGGGCCAAAGAGCGACTTTTCTATTGATGAAGCTGAAAGACGGTTAGCAGGGGATTTGGCCAAGCAGACCTTTACTGAATCAACCGATAAGTTAGCAAAAATAGCAACAAGCCTTCCGGGATCTTTCCACCCAGCCCCAGTAAAAGAAAGGCACTGGCACAACCAGCAAAGAAAGACAGGCCACCTGTCTGCACTGCAAACGAAGAAGATGACAATAAAGAGGAATCAGATCACTCAGAAGCAACATGACCTCCGGACAAACCCCCTAGTGACTCTTC
Source organism: Tuber magnatum (assembly GCA_003182015.1). Classification (NCBI taxonomy): domain Eukaryota; kingdom Fungi; phylum Ascomycota; class Pezizomycetes; order Pezizales; family Tuberaceae; genus Tuber; species Tuber magnatum. The sequence goes on along the minus strand of PYWC01000016.1, from coordinate 473,048 downwards.
AGAAAACTCATCAGACAACAGTTCCAGCAGTGAAGAATCCGAACACGACATGTCCGAAGGAGAATCCGCCGCACCGCCCGGTTTCTGGTCAAACTCCCACTGCTGCCCACATTCTTGAGCAAAAAGGAAGACCTAAAACCAGAAGCGTTCTATCGATGGATAACGACCACCCCCCAATACCTCGCCCTACATAGCGTGGACAAGACAAAGGAAGGAAGTGGAGCATACTTCTGAAGTTTCTTTACCGGAAAGGCAGAAGAAGCGTATCATCAAGCAATGAACCATTATAACAGCAAGGAAAAAATAAAAGGTAAACCTCGGATAAGATACCTGCGGGACAGATTCCAATCCTCACAAAAAACAGAAGAACAGTATCAGAAGTTCAGGGAAATCCAACAAGTACGAAACGGTAGGATGGACAGAATAACACTGGTGGCAACAAATCTGTTGATGTACCATGCACGATTGCCCAGTGGAACAGTATCTCAGTACATCTTGCGACAAAGGCTATATGAAGCAATGCACCCCAGGCTGCGGCAGGAGGTGGAACCCATGGAAGAAGAAGAAGACTCCTTTCACAGGATCGTCAAATGAGCTGAAAGGAAGGACGCCATGTTGTATGAAGCAGGAGTTTACCGAATGGACACACCGTAGCAGCGGAGCAGCAAAGGATCGTCATCACGTGACAGCACAAGGAAGGACCAACCAAAACACAAAGGTTCAAAGGATAAGGAAGATGAAAAGCAGAAGCAACAAGATGAAGGTACATGTTTTGAATGCGGGAAAAAAGGGCATTATGCAAAGGACTTCTATGGCAAAAGGGGAAAAGGAAAAACAGCTAAGTGAGATGCAAGCTTGAACCACATGGAAGCAACCAAATATGACGAAGTGGGAATTAACTTGGTGGAAATGGAAAGCCTCCAAGCATAGCGAGCACTGCCGGTTAGGCCCTGTGACGCACTAGAAGGAACAATCCACATTGTGGGCCACCGAGCAAAGGTACTATTTGACACAGGAACAATCGGTTGTGACATTGTCAGCACTACTCTTATCTCTACCCACAGCATACCCGCGGAACCCCGACCCCAACCAACAACAGTCAACATGGCAATGAAAGGATCCCGCTCTTCAAGCCACAAGAAATGTAGGCTGACTATAGGAATTGGGAAAAAGAAATAGACAAATCAGGAGATGTTGGTAGAAAACTTGGTAAAATACGACATCCTGATTGGAATGCTATTCGTAAAGACACGATGCCATTATCAGATGTGGGGACACTGCAGTAGAGTTGTCCGATAACAAACTGCGCATACTGTGTAAACCAACAAGTGGAGAGTTCCAAGCCGCTGTTTCAGATGCAACCTCAGCAACACTGTTAGAGGAATACAAGGATGTATTCCGTGAAAAGATCCCTGAAATGCTACCCCCGGTAAGAAAAATTAACCATCACATTCGACTAAAGGATCCAAGGGAACTAAAGAACCAACCAACACATGTAATCCCGGAAGCATATAAGGAGAAACTCGTGAACTGGATTAACGAGAAATCGCGAGCCGGGGTAGTAGTATGACAGGAAGTTCCCGGAGCAGCATTTATGTTTGTACAACCAAAGTCGGATGGCAGGATCTACCCCCTGGTGGACCAGAAAGTTCGAAACGACAACATGATCATGGATAGTCCATCGATCCCCAACCAACAGCAGATCCTTAACCGCATTGGACAAGCAAAATTCAGGAATAAGATTGATTTGAGCGACGCATACTTTCAGACATGGGTGGATAAGAATAGCTTGAAGTTCAACTCATTCAGAACCCCATTCGCAGGGTTTGTCAGCAAGGTAATGCTACAAGGAGATATGAACGCACCAGTAACCTTTATGTGAATAATGGAAGACCTCCTAAGTGAATTCCTACATTATTTTGTATGGGTATATATTGATGGTATTCTCATATTCTTGGACACAGCAGAGGAACATGAAATACACATATGCCAAGTGTATGACTAACTCAGAAAGGCGAAGTTCTATGTGAGCAAGAAAAAGGCAATACTATTTGCAGATAAGCTGGAAGTACTAGGACACATAGTGGATAAAGAAGGAATCCATGCATCCCCTCAGAAGATATCTTCTTTTGCCAGTTGGAAAATACCTCAAAACAAGAAAGAATTGCAACACTTTCTAGGAATAGTAAAGTGTGTGGCCCAGTTCCTCCCAGACTATACAACCCTAACCGTACCATTAACGGACTTAACAGGGAATGCGGAATTCATATGGACAACCTCCCATCAGACTGCGTTCAAAATGGTAAAAAAGCGAATTATTGATCACCAAGTCATGCGGCCAACAGACATAAGCAGCAAGGAACCAATTTGGCAAGCCATGGACACCTCAGATTTGAAAATAGGGGCATGAGTTGGACAGGGATCCACATACAAGATGGCTCGACCAGCCGCGTTACAGAGCAGGAAATTCAACAATGCACAGATGAATTATGGAACCACCGATGAAGAGGCCTTAGCAATAGTGGAAGCACTTAACCGGTTCAACAATGTACTACGGGGAAATACCTTCACAATAGCAACGGACCACCAACCACTGACATACCTACAAACTGCAAAAAACCCAAGCAGAAAGCAAGTTAGATAGCTCAGTGCCTTACAAAAGTACGACACGCAGATAGTATACGCACCAGGAAGCATGAACTATTTAGCTGATGCCCTTTCCTGGATTTACGAGGGAGGATCAGACCTGAATCCACTCTATGTCCATGATCATAGAAAGGAGGCATGTAACGTGTTCGGGCCAGGCCCTAGTCACGTAGTGGTACGATAGGAGCAGATGGCTTCGTGATCAACATGAAGCAAACGCTGCTTACTAAAGGAGGCTTTGAATGGGGTGTAATAGGAGATCAAAGAAGTAACCGTTCAACCAAGTACATTTAAGAATACTGCCTGTTGAAGTCTGCTGTTTCCATGGCGGGAATCAGAGGTCTTTAAATACAGCTTATCACTTATCTCCAGTATGAGCGATATTGCAAAACATTGTGTGTATCAACCGATAGCACACGAAACGATATGAGTATCAAATGATACTGTTAAACCAAATATAAAACAATTTGTGTATCAACCAATAGCACATGAAACAATACAAGTATCAAACGATACTGTAAAAGCAAACATAAAACAATGTGTGTATCAACCAATAGCACACGAAACAATACAAGTATTAACCGATACTGTGAAACCAACCATAAAACAATGTGTGTATCAACCGATAGCACACGAAACAATACAAGTATTAACTGATACTGTAAGACCAAACATAAAACCCTCGTAACCCATACTGGTTACAATCCCAAAATAAGATAACAATTTCACCCAAAGAAAACAATCCAAGGAAATCCTAATAGCTGGTAGTTCTGCTATTCTCCGGAAAGGACCCATCCTCATCGTCATCGCTATCATGCAGCAATTTCAAGTCGTCCTGCAATATCCACTCCGCACCTTCCAACTATCTCTCCAAGCAGTCCCCACATGGTGCTCCGCGCACAAAACAACCTGACTCCCATTAGTGTGGCAGGTCTATGAAGTTCCGTACTATCCTGTGCTCCTATTTCTGCGTCTCGACATTGATTCGTCTGCAATCCTCGTAGTGATCGATGTAGAAAATCTTCCAGGTTGCGTCTTCTGGAATGATTTCTCGGTAAAGTAGGTACCCCAAAATGAGGTCTTGTCCCTTGATGCTGACTTCTGCGTAGGGTGACATTTTGGTTTTTCTTTCTTGCGTAAGGGTAAGTTTGTAATATGGTGAAGAATTCTTGCAAGGGGTTAAAGGTTTGGAGGTTAGGTAGTGTGGTCTATTTTCTTCGATGGTTTAGGGGGCTGGTGGGTGGTATTTATGTTTTGGTGGTGACCTCGCTTAGGTGTTGGCCTCGCTTAGGTGTTGGCCTCGCTTAGGTCTTCATGGGAAGGGGGTTGCTGCTTAATTTCGGTTTCTTCCGTCTCTATGCAACCATTACATTTTTCTGTGCTCAGGTAGCACCCACTACCAAAGCGGAAAACATCTGACACTGATTCTGCCCACATTCGTCCCGTCGATTCTGTTGTTATTTCTAAGCATTTGTTGCGTATATGTATGAATAGTCGGTGTGTAAGGTATCGTCTAGGGATAATATCAGGGTTCACCAACAGTCCCCTTAGCTGATGGCGCAGCCTCCAAGGTACTTGCTCATAGTTTGATATCGTAAGGCTGTTGGATGGAGTGTTCTTTCCTTTCGCTATTGCCAGTACTCCGCCTCGGCCAGCCGGGCTAGGTATGCCACTTCATCTTGCATTACCCGATTCTCATCTTCGCTGCTGTCGAAATCGCTTGCGAAGTGGTCAGACCAGAATCCGTCCTGTATCCGTTGTTCTCTGTATGGGCACAGGTGTTGGATTTGTGGTAGGGTTGGGCTCCACACCACTGTCACATGGTTTATCGTAGGGGGTAGCTCGTCCTGCGGTTTGTTGTCTTCCCACCCTTGATTAACCGCTTCCATCGCATTTTCGGATCCCTCACGCAGTTCCCAGCTCTTTTCTGTTTCTGGGTACCCCACCCATTTCACTAGGAACTGGTCACGGTCATATCGTCTTCTGTGGTCTCGTATGGTTTCCACTTTCCATTCCAGTTTCTCGTTTATCACGATTGGGGGTGGTTTTGCATGGCTCCTGGCAGGGAAGGAGACATCATCGTGCGGGCGGTATTTTTTCATGGTGGAAGCATGAAATGTTGCTTCATGGTTTCTGTACATTCTGCCATCCATTTCGGCCGTGTAATGTTGTGTATGCTCATCATATCCGATTATCTTGAATGGCCCACCCCAGCGCGGTTGCAATTTCTTGCTACGTCCTGATTCCGTTGCGAATAAACTTCCGTATACCGGTAACAAATTGCGCTTCCCTATCGGTGCATGGTGTCTGCGTCGTTTCGCTGCCGTTCTCGTGCTTCTAAACCGTGCCATTTTAATCGCATTGAATGCTGCATTCTGGATTGCTTGGTGCCTGTTTAGTAATTCATTAGGAGCCGGTACTGCGGAGTTTTCGAAGTTTGCTAGGGGCAGTAGTAGGTAATTCTTCCCGAAAATGGCTTTATATGATGACATACCAAGAGTCTCTGACCATCCCGCATTCAGGGATGCTGGTGTTTCTGGTATGGCATCAAACCATTGGTTTTGTCTGGCCTTGACTAGGTTTCGGAGAGCTGTTTTTAATTGTCAAATTTTCCTTTCAACCTGTCCATTCATTTCATGATGCCCTGGTGCCGCCTTGATATGTTCAATACCTAACGATCGACAGTGTTGTCTCCACACATGTGACTCAAATCTTGGGTCGCATCTCCCACTAGAGATGTTGGGTAGCCATGGGGTGTAAATATTTTGTTGTGTAGCAGTTCCCAGGTTGCTATTGCTGTTACTTGCTTCATTGTAGGTATAAGCCACGTGAATCTTGAAAACCTATCCATCGCAACCAGAATCCTATTGTATCCCCATGAGTTGTGGAAGAGTCCTGCAACATCAATGGCTATTGATTTGAAGATTTCTGATGGCAGGGTAATTGTTTGAGCCTTTCCCTCTTGCAATTTTGTAGGCTCCTTATTCACCTGGCCTGTGTGGCACTAGGCTACATATGCTCTAAAATCTTTCCACATTTCAGGGCAAAACAGGTACTCGGTTGCATACCGCAAGTTTCGTTCAACATTGTGGTGGCCTTTGTTGTGGATTTCGCTAATGACATCTTCTCTTAACGTCGTATTTTCATATGCGGGGCCTTTCGGGATATACAGGCAGTCTTCCCCGTATCTGGTTTTTGTGTATAGCATTCTGTTTGCAACCTTGTAAGAGGACAATTCTCCTGTGGAGTCCATATTTTCGTTTACCTTCTTCCAAATTGGTTCCTTTCGGTATGCTGCTATCATGTGTGCTCGGAATGTTCCGATCATTTCATTGACTGTTTGTAAGGTGTCGCATTCGTCTTCTATCGCGCTTCCTCCGGTTGCCCCATGTGGGTCTTCCTCCGCGTTGTCTTCCAAGACATCGTATAGCCCGCGCCGATATTCCGTCATCATCGGGGGCATTACTGCAACCATTGTCTCCTTGGTAAGGCTTTCTGTCCTTTCTGGTCATCCAATCGGTGGTGGGCTATCAGGTCCTAGCATTCGGAAAGACGCTATTCTCTGGGTCGAAAGGTTCTCTATAGGTTCTGGCTCCGGCATTTGGAATGCCGGGGCTTCCAGATTACGCAGTGCTGGAATCGTATAAGATCTGGGCGTTGGCTGGGCAAGGGTGGACGGCCCTTCTCCCGCACTTGTTGGTCTTCCGCTGATCGTTTGTTGCCATTCCCAGTCATTGATTTCGGGGGACTCTGGAGGGCTTGGGTCGATTTCTGTACTTGAGGGGCTTGGTCCGTCACTGAGCGAGTAAGGGGTCGATTTTCTCCGCCGTCTAGGATGGTGGTTTGTGAATTTGATCTCGGTTTGGTGATACAGGCAATGATCCACATAACAGTGTGAGTAGTGTAACGTGCTATGTTAAAGTTCTTCCAGTGGCGTACTTCGCAGGGTATACTGCTCACCGCAATCGTTTCCTGCAGTGGTCGAGCAGCCGTTTTCTGGTCATACAGGGGCCTCGTTGGGGTACTCACCATAGGAGAAAGGAGGGGAAGTAGGGGAGAACTCATGCGTAGGCTCCATTGTGTTTGATTCTTGCTCGTAGACTATGTTATCCAAGCTGGCATCTGATTCCCTCATATAATGGTGGAAATAGAGTGGGTTCAAGTCTGATTCTCCCTCGTAAACCCGGGAAAGGGCATCTGCTAAATAGTTCGTGCTTCCTGGTACATAGACTATTTTCGCTTCCTGTTTTCCCAAGGCACTTAGCCATCTCACCTGCTTTCTGCTAGGGTTCTTTGCCATTCACAGGTGTGCTAAGGGTTGGTGGTCTGTAACTATCGCGAAGGAATTTCCCATTAGTACATTGTGGATCTGATTAAGCCCTTCCACTATCGCTAAGTCCTCTTTATTGGTGGTCCCATAGTTCATCTGAGCATTGGTAAACTTCCTGCTATATAGCGCGGCTGGTCGCGCCTTCTCATAAGTGAGTCCCTGTCCCACCCATGCTCCAACTCCTAAATCTGAGGCGTCCGTAACCAACCATATTGGTTCCTCGCTTCATATGTCTATTGGTCGCATGACTTGGGGATCAGTAATTCGGTTTCGGACCATATCTAATGCGGCCCAGTGGGTCGTTGTCCATACGAATTCGGCGTTTCCTCTTAAGTCAGTTAACGGTGCGGTCAATGCTGCATCGTGTGCGAGAAACTGGGCCACATAATTTACTATTCCTAGGAATCGTTGTAATTCCTTCTTGTTTTTTGGTATCCCCCATCCTGTAATGGATGATATTTTCTGGGGGGAGGCATGGATCCCCTGGTTGTCCACTGTGTGTCCTAATACTTCCAGCTTGTCCGCAAAAAGTACTGACTTCCTTTTGCTTGCAAGGAATTTTGCTTTTCTGAGCCAGTCACATACTTGGCGTATGTGTTTTTCGTGTTCCTCTGATGTATCTGAAAATATGAGAATATCATCAATGTATACCCATACAAATTGATGTAAATATTCGCTTAGGAGGTCCTCCATTATTCGCATAAATGTTGCTGGTGCATTCATGTCTCCTTGGAGCATTGCTTTGCTCACAAATCCTCCGAATGGGGTTTTGAATGGGTTGAACTTAACACTGTCCTTTTCCATGCGTGTTTGGAAGTATGCATCGCTTAGGTCGATCTTGCTCCGGAATTTTGCTCACCCTATCTGGTTAAGGCTCTGCTGTTGATTTGGAATTGAAGGACTATCCCTGATCGTGTTATCATTTCTCACTTGCAGGTCTACCAGGGGGCGGATCCTTCCATCTGACTTTTGTTGTACAAACATAGGCGCCGCCCCAGGTACCTCTTGTTGTACAATCACACCACCTCGTAATTTCTCGTTTATCCAGTTCATAAGTTTTTCCTTGCAGGCTTCAGGGATCGAGTATGTTGGTTGGTTGCGTAGGTCGGTTGGATCCTTTAGCCGAACGTAGTGGCTAATCTTCCGCACCCGGGGTAGGGTTTCAGGGACCTTGTCCGGGAATACATCCTTGTATTCTTCCAACAATGTTTTTGAGGTGCCGTCTGACACAGCGGCTCGGATTTCCCAGCTTGTTGGTTTGCATAGCACACATAGCTTGTCATTGGGAAAATTCCACTACTGTATCCCCACACCTGATAAGGGCATTGTGTCTTTTTAGGAACTGCATTCCGATTAGGGTGTCGTACTTTGCCAAGTTTCCTACCAACATCTTCTCATTTTTCCATTTCTTTTTCCCGATTCCTACGGTTAATCCACATTTCTTGTGGCTTGCACAGCGGGATCCTTTCATAGCCATATTGACTGTTGTAGGTTGGGGTAGGGGTTCCATAGGGATGCCATGGGTAGAGATGGTGGTGGTGCTAATTGTGTCGCAGCCGATTGTTCCCATATCGAACAGTACCTTTGCCGGGTGGCCTTCTATGTGAATCGTTCCTTTAAGGGCGTCATGGGGCCTGATTGCCAGTGTCAGTTGTGTTCGCAGACTTTCCATTTCCACTTAGTTAATTTCCACTTCATCATATTCAGTTGCTTCCATGTGATTTGTGCTTGTCTCTCGCTTAGCGGCCTTTCCCGTTCCTTTTTTGGCATAACAATCCTTTGCGTAGTGCCCTTTTTCCTGCATTCGAAACATGTGCCTTCCTCGCGTCGTTTCTGTTTCTTCTCCTTCTTCTCCTTTGAATCCTTGCAGTATGGTTTATCCTTCTTAGTACTGTCCCGCGATAATGATCCTTTGCTATTCCTTTGCGGTGGCCCATGGGTTCGGTAAACTCCGGTTTCATACAGGATAGCATCCTTCCGTTCGGCCCACTGGACTATCTTGTCAAAGAAATCACCATCCTCCTCCGTGGGTTCTACCTCCTAATGTAGTGTGAGATGCATTGCTACATACAATCTTTGTTGCAATATATACTGAGACACTGTTCCGGTAGGCAATCGTCCCGGATACATCAACAGATCCTTCGCAACCAGGGTTATTGTTTCTGTTTTGCCATTTCGTACTGGCTGGATATCCTTGAACCTTTTGTATAGTTCTTCCGTGTTACGCGAGGATTGGAATCTATCTCTCAAGTACTTTATCAGGGTCGTTACTCGGATTTTTTCCCCACTCCCGTAGTGGTTCATTGCTTGGTGGTATGCTTCCTCTGCTTTCCCGGTAGAGAAGCTTCCGAAGTATGCTCCGCTTCCTTCCCTGGTTTTGTCCACTCCATGTAGGGTAAGGTATTACGAAGTTGTTATGACCCACTGGTCAAATACTTCAGGTTTTTGATCGTCCTTTTTGCCCGAGAATGGGGATGGCAGTGGAACTTGGATTTTAGGCCCCACGGATTCACCTGCGGACATTTCGTGTTCAGACTCTTCGTTACTCGAACTGTCGTCTGAGGAGCTTCCCGGAAAATCGCCAGGGTTATTGTCTGGTGGTTGCCTTACTACCGCGTGATCTGATCCTTCTTCTTCGCCTTCTTCCTTCTTAGGTGTCCTGATAGGTATGCTGTCTTTCTTTGGTGGTTGCGCTGGTCCCTTTCCTTTACTGAAGGTGGGGGGAAAGTGCTCAGGAAGGGTGGTTCCTGCCTTTGCTAATTCATCAGTCGACCCGCTAAAGGTCTGCTTGGCCAAGTCTCGCGCTAAGTGTCGTTCTGCTTCGTCGATTGAAAATTCGCTCCTTGGCCCTATCCGTTTCTTAGGTTGCCTTTTCTTAGTAAGGCCTTCTCGTGGGACCTGCTTCCCACTTCGAGTCTCTAATGACTCAATCGTGTCATTTGGCGGGGCTGAACTTCTTGTGGTTCTGCCGCCCCCCGATGCTAGCTGCGCTTATTGGACTTTTCGCAGGTTGATCACACCAGGTCCCTGCAGGTTTCTTAACCACTTGCTGAGGTTAAAAAGATGTAAGGTGTTCGGGCCAGGCCGTAGTCACGTAGCGGTACGATAGGAGCAGATGGCTTCGTGATCAACACGAAGCGAGCACTGTTTACTAAATAAGGCTTCGAACGGGATGCAATAGGAGATCAAAGAAGTAACCGTTCAACCAAGTATATTTAAGAATACTGTCTGTCGAAGTCTGCTGTTTCCATGGCGGGAATCAGCGGTCTTTAAATACAGCATATCACTTATCTCCAGTATGAGCGATATTGCAAAACATTGTGTGTATCAACCGATAGCACACGAAACGATACAAGTACCAAACGATACTGTCAAACCAAACATAAAACAATGTGTGTATCAACCGATAGCACACGAAACAATACCAGTATCAAACGATACTGTAAAAGCAAACATAAAACAATGTGTGTATCAACCAATAGCACACGAAACAATACAAGTATCAACTGATACTGTGAAACCAAACATCAAACAATGTGTGTATCAACCGATAGCACACGAAACAATACAAGTATCAACCGATACTGTGAAACGAAACATCAAACAATGTGTGTATCAACCGCTAGCACACGAAACAATACAAGTATTAACCGATACTGTGAAACCAAACATAAAACAATATGTGTATCAACCGATAGCACACGAAACAATACAAATATCAACCGATCCTCTGAAACCAAACATAAAACCCTATCAAACCGTACCGGTTACAAAGCAGACAACATCTCGGTTAACAGGATCGACAAGAAAGAATCAAACACGATGGAGCCTGAGCGAGACATCTCTCCTACTTCCCCTCCTTGCTGATACACTGAGTACTCTAACAAGGTCCCTGAACCCTCGGGAAGCCCCTGCGCAGTCCCTGCTGGAAATGATTGAGGTGACCCGTGCACCTTACGGAGCAGGCCACCCGAGGAACTTCACCATAGTAAACTGCACTTTTCACACTGTTATGTGGAGAATTGCCCATTTTACCAAACCACGACCAAGTTCACAAACAACCACCCCAGACATTGGGGAAATCCAACCCCTCCACCTCACAGTGAAGGACTGAGTCCCCTAAGCACCAAAATTGACACCAGCCCTCTGGAGTCCCCTGCGATCAAGGACTGGGAATGGCAACAAATGATTGGAAGTAGACCAAATAGCACTAGGGAAGGGCCATCCACCCTTGTCCAGCCAATGCCCAGGTCCTACGCAACCCAGGCAATATTGAACCCTGAAGCCCTGGCATGCTAAATGCCAGAACCAGACAGTCCACCACCCATCAGACGTGCGGAACTGATAGAAAACCTTACCTATGAAACAATAGCAGCATTCGGAATGCCAGGACGAGACGACCCACCACCTATCAGACAGGCAGAACCAATAGAGAACCTAAGGCATGAGACAATAGTCTCGGTGATGCCCCCAACAATGGATGACTGTTGGCGCGGACCATCCGATATTATAGGAAACAATGAAGAGGATAACCAACCCCAGGTGAGCAGAGGAGGCGAAATAGAAGACGAGCGTGACACCTTACAGACAAACAATGAAATGATGGGGACATTCCAAGCGCACATGATTGCGGCATGCAGAAAGGAATCCATAGAGAAAAAGGTTAATGAAACCATCGACTCCAGAGGAGATTTGTCCTGCTACAAGGTTGCAAATCGAATGCTGTATGCAAAAACCTGATACGGAGAAGACTGCCTGTATATCCCCAAAGGTCCCATGTTCGGAAATATGACACTGAGAGATTACGTTACTAGTGAAACCCACAACAAAGGCTACGACAGTTCTGAATGAAGCTTACGGTACACTACTGAGTACCTATTTTGGCCTGAAATGCGAGAGGATTTCAGAGCCTATGTGGCCCAATGCTATACCTGCCAAATAAACAAGAAACCCGCAAAGTTACCAGAAGGAAAGGCTTAGACAATTGTTTTACCATCAGAAATTTTCGAATCAATAACCATTGACTTTGCGGGTCCCTTCCACAATTTATGGGGATACGACATGGTCCTGGTAGCTATAGACAGGTTCTCTGAATTTACATGGCTCATACCAATAAACAAGGAAGTAACGGCAATAACAACCTGGGAACTAATATGCAACAAAATGTTTACATCCCACAGAGATCCGACAACAAGAGTAAGCGATGCAGACCCGCGGTTTGAATCACATGTATGGAGACAACAATGCCGATCGCTAGGGATTGAGCACATCAAAGCAGCATCAGGCCACTATGCAATGAATGGACCGGTTGCAAGAAGAATTCGGGTATTGGAAACATTTCTTCAGAACCTGGTCAATGCAAGACCGAACAATTGGTTTGATGCCATAGCTGAAACAGCTCCACACTTAAATACTAGATGGTCCAAAACTCTTGGTATGTTACCGTATAACGCAGTATATGGAAAAGATCACCAGCAACTTCCCCTGACGAATTTCAAGAATTCCGCAGTTCCAGCAGCCGACGAATTGTTAAACAGGTACCAAGCAATCCAAAACATAGCATTCAATGCGATCAAGCTAGCGCGATTCAGGAGTACGAGAATGGCACCAAAACGACACCGATACCACATGCCGATAGGGAAAGGTAATCCGTTATTGGTTTATGGAAGCCTTTTCCCAACAGAATTGGGACGAAGCAAGAAATTGCAACCATGCTGGCGAGGACCGTTCGCGGTAATTGAATATGAGGAACATATACAAAATTACACGGTGGAAATGGACAGCAAAATGTACGCAAACCGACAGGTGGTATTCCACATATCCACTATGGAACGATACCTCCCTGGCGACAATACCTCCTTTCCTGGAAGAAGCCACGCGAAGCCACCTCTGATCGTGGTTAACGAAAAACCAGAATATAAAGTGGATGCCATACAAGACCACAGGAAACGATATGATTACGACCAATTTCTAGTGAAATGGGTGCAATACCCAGAAACAGAAAACAGCTGGGAACCCAGTAAAGGATTCGGAAATGCAATGGAACTAGTAAACCAATGGTGGGAGTACAACAAACTGGAAAATGGACTACCCCCTACAATAAACCACGTAATAGTGGCTTGGAGCCCTACCCTACCGCAAATCCAACATCTCCGCCCAGATACAGATCCAGGAATACAAGACGGGTTTTGCACGGCCCATTTTGAAAGTGATTTCGAAAGCAGCAAAGATAAGAATTGGTTCATAGAAGATAAAGTAGCATACCTAGCCCAGCTGGCCGAAGCCAAGTACTGGGAATAACAAGGAAAGAAACACACCATCCAACAGCCTTACGATGTCAAACTATGAGCAAGTACCATGGAGACTGCGCTATCAGCTAATAGGACAGTTGGTGAAGTGTGATATTATCCCTAGATGATACCTTGCACACCGATTATTTATACATATTTCCAACAAATGCCTAGAAATAACAACTTAGTCAAGGGAACGGATGTGGGGCAGAACAATTTCTGACATATTCCGCTTTGGAAGAGGATGTTACCTGAGTATGGAAAAATGTGAGATGTGTGTAGAGATAGAAGAAACCAAGATTAAGTATCACCCACCTTCCCCTGAACACCTAAGCGAGGTCAACACCTAAGTGAGGCCAACACCGAATCATAAATACCACCCACCATCCCCAAGAAAAACCCTTACCATCAGACCTACGAACTAAAAGGAAAACCCTTACAAGACGCACTACTCTTATAAATCTTTACCCATTTACGAAGCCAAGAAATATCGATCTATGAAGAAATAAGCATCAAGGGATGACACGCTATCATTGGAGAACTATTGCACAGTGGAACCATCCCACTGGAGGCATACTGGAAGATATTTTACATCGACTACTGCTATGATTGCAGACGCATCGATATCGAGACGGAGGGCTAGCAGGACCGCACGGTTCGGCACTGGGTGGATTTACCACACTACCAGGAATCAGGTTGCTTTGTGCACAAAGCACCCTGTCCAGAGTGTTTGGAGAAATAGCTGGAAAGGGCAGAATGGATGTTGCAGGACGATATGGGATTGTTGCAGGATAGCAATGATGATGAGCACAGGTCCAATAGGGACTTTGAAGAGAATAGCGGGTTTACCATCTATTAGGATTTCATTAGGTTATTCTATTTGGTGAAATTGTTATTTTATTTTGGGAGTGTAACCGGTACGGGTACTACGTTGGTTTATGTTCGGTTTCATGAGTATCACTTGATACTTGTATTGTTTCGCGTGACATCAGTTGATACACAAATTGTTTTATGTTTGATTTCTCAGTATCGTTTCAGACTTGTATTGTTTCATGTACTATCAGTTGATACACGCAATGTTTAGGAATATCGCTCCTACTGGAGATAAGCGATGTGCTGTATTTAAAGACCGTTGATGTTCACGATGGAAACAGTAGACTTCAATGGACAATATCCTTAATATACTTGGTTGAACAGTTACTGCATTGATCTCCTATTACACCCTGTTTGAAGACTCCTTTAGTAAGTAGTACTCGCTTCTTGTTGATCAAGAAGCTATCTGCTCCTATCGTACTGCTACGTGACCATGGCCTGGCCCAAACATGTTACATATTTGGCTTCGGCTGTGGTTGCTACCGAAGTACGGAAAAATGTGAAAGGTGATGGAAGAAACTGTGATTAAGTACCACCCATATTCCCATGATGACCTAAGCGAAGCTGACACCTAAGCGAGGCCGAGACCAAGGCATAAATATCACCCACCTTTCCTCAAACACCTCAGCAAGACTTAGCATGATACCTGGGACCAAAAAGAACCCCTTGCAAGATACTCTACTCTTATATGAAGGAAAAAACTACGAATGTCTATCTACATGGAGGTCAACACAAAAGCACACCGCCAGATTGTGGGACACCTACTATATCGTGGAACTGTGACACTAGACGCATACTGGAAGTTATTCTACCTTGACGACTGCACAGAATGTAGGTGGATCGACACCAAAATGGAAGATTGGAAGGACTGGATGGTCTGAGACTGGATTGATTTACCACACTACTGTGAATCAGTATGTTTTGTGCATGAAGCGTCTTGTCAGGAGTGTTTGGAGAGGTGGCTAGAGGGTGCAGAATAGATGTTGCAGGACAACTTGAGAATGTTGCAGGATAGCGATGACGATAAGGAAGGGTCCTATCATGACTTTCCAGAAACTAGCAGAATTACTGACTATTAGAATTTTGTTATATTATTTTGTTTAGTGAAATTGTTATTTAGTTTTGGGAGGATAACCAGTACAGGTACTAGGTTATGCTTTATGTTTGGTTTTACCGTATTATACGATACTGGTATTGTTTCGTGTGCTATCAGTTGATACACAAAATGTTTTATGTTAGGTTTCACAGTATTATTTGATACTTGTATTGTTTCATATACTATCAGTTGATACACATAATGTTTTATGTTAGATTTTATAGTATCATTTGATACTTGTATTGTTTTGTGTGCTATCAGTTGATATACAGAATGTTTTGAAATATCGCTCATACTGGAGCTAAGCGATATGCTATATTTAAAGACTGCCGATTTCCATGATAGAACCGGCAGAATTCAACTAACAGTATTCTAAATATACTTAGTTGAACAGTTTCTTCTTTGATCTCCTATTACACTTCCTGGAAGCCTTCTTTAGTAAGCAGTGCTTGCTTCTTATTGATCAAGAAGCTATCTGCTCCTATCGTACCGCTACATGACTGGGGCCCAGCCCGAACGCATTTCAATTCCTCTTTCTGCAGTGGCTACACAGTTGGGGTCTTTGAATGCTTGTTCAAATTCGGACAACAGGGACTCACTATTAGCGTCCTTGATGTCCTTAGAAGTAACATTGGGTTGACTGTGCAGGATAGCATGTCCGATAAAAAGGCGGATAGCATAGGCCAAATGGTGTTGTTCAATATCAAACTGGTGGTGGTGCCGATGGAGGTTCATCCGCAGGATGGTGGCAAAGAGGTAGTATTTGGCCATCCTACTATCAAACATCTCTGGGTTTAGGATTGAGTCTTTCTTGCTACTACGAGGTGGTGTAGCAGGACCTGTAGGTGTATTGGCAAGGACATTCCTGAGAGAGGGGACAGGTGTGTTGACTCATGCCAGATCTTGTCCAGTAGTGGCAAGGCAGGCCTCGAGGCCTTGGCCTTCACGGTAGAGGGTCTGAAGCTCCTTCCTCAAGGTGTCTGGTTGTTGTTGCAATTATTCATCAGCTGGAGACTTCGTAGGTATGGGTAGGTTAATGGTCTGGGGAAGGGTGTCTGGAATACGGGTAAGATGGTTGTATCTCTGGTCATGAGTCAGGTTTTCTAGCTGTTTATTGGATAGCCTGAGGGTCTTGTTCAGGTTAGGGAAGAGCTCGGGGAGAACTTTGATCAATTGCAACCTGGTGTGGTGTGGGTTGGATCATCATAGATGCAACCTTGTGTAATACGCTGGGTCTATGTAGGGTCAAGGCCAGATAGTTTAAGGCACACTATAGTAGGTTGGACAAGAGAGAGAGATGAGTGTGCAAACAAGACATGTTTGTATCAAGGCTCAAGAGGTTTCAGGACAGGGTCTCCAGGATCAGGGTTATCGTTCACAGATTCCGGTAATGCAGAGAAGAACCAAAGTTGTAGTACCGAAGTACAGGTTTAGCCAAGAAATTGCCAGGTTGTGTAAGGAAAGGGAATCTCGGAGGCCCACACCTATTTATAGAACAAAGGGAAATATGCTACTGATGTCACAACCTAGCTAGAGCTGTGCTGGCCAGGTGATGGAAGCAAGAAACAGGTTTCACACATGATCTCATTTAAAGGTCAAGGGATTAATTTATGTTTTTGTACAAGACTATGTAAGCAGGTCATGGGGGTCATTTATGTTTAAATTGCATGTCACACATGACATACAATTAACATTATGGAAAAGGTCTAGACTTGTCGGTAAGACTTATAGGCAAGGGAGACTGTAACCGGCACGGGTACTAGGTTGTTTTATGCTGGGTTTCACAGTATCGTTTGATACTTGTATTGTTTCTTGTACTATTGGTTGATACACACATTGTATATGTTTGGTTTCACAGTATCGTTTGATACTTGTATTGTTTCGTATGCTATCAGTTGATACACACATTGTTTTATGTTTGGTTTCACAGTATCGTTTGATACTTGGATTGTTTCTTGTACTATTGGTTGATACACACATTGTATATGTTTGGTTTCACAGTATCGTTTGATACTTGTATTGTTTCGTATGCTATCAGTTGATACACACATTGTTTTATGCGGGGTTTCATAGCATCGTTTGATACTTGTATTGTTTCGTGTGCTATTGCCTGATACACACATTGTTTTGCAATATCGCTCATACTGGAGATAAGCGATATGCGATATTTAAAGACCGCTGATTCCGGGGATGGAAACAGCAGACTTCAACAGACCGTATTCTTAAAATATACTTGGTTGAACGGTTACTTCTTTGATCTCCTATTACAACTCGTTCGAAGCCTCCTTTAGCCAGCAGCGCTAGCTTCGTGTTGATCATGAAGCCATCTGCTCCTATCAGACCGCTACGTGACTAGGGCCTGGCCCGAACACGTTACTTTTTTTAACCTCAGCAAGTGGTTAAGAAGCCTGCAGGATCCTGGTCTGATCAACCTCCAGAAGGTCCAATAGCGAAGCTAGCATTGGGGAGTGGCAAAACCGCGAGAGGTACGGCTCCGCCAAGACAACACCATTGAGTCACTAGAAACTCGAAGTGGGAAGCAGGTTCTAAGAGAAGGCCTTACCAAGTAAAGGCAACCTAAGAGACCGAAAGGGCCAAAGAGCGATTTCGCGATCGACGAAGCGGAAAGAAAGCTAGCGCGAGACTTGGCCAAGCAGACCTTTAGCGAGTCAGCTGATGACTTAGCAAAGGCAGCAACAAGCCTTCCAGGGCTATTTCCCCCTAGCTCCAGCAAAGGAAAGGCACTAGCGCAACCACCGAAGAAAGATAGCATACCTGTCGGGACATCCAAGAACGAAGAAGATGACTAAGAGGCATCAGATCACTCGGTAGTAAGGCAGCCACCAGACAAATCCCCCAGCGACCATCCAGAAAGCTCCTCAGACGACAGTTCGAGTAACGAAGAGTCCGAACACGAAATGTCGGAAGGTGAATCCAGCGGACGAACAGGACCTAAAATCAAACTCCCACTGCCACCCTTATTCTCGGGCGAAAAGGACGACTTAAAACATGAAGTATTTGATCAATGGGTTATAACAACCTCTCAACACTTGGCCCTACATGGAGTGGACAAGACTAAGGAAGCAAGCGGAGCATATTTTGGAAGCTTCTGCACCGGAAAGGCAGAAGAAGCATACCACCAAGCAATGAACCACTATGAGGGTGGGGAAAAGATCCGTGAAATAACCCGGATAAAGTACTGGAGGGAGAGATTCCAATCGTCGCGAAACACGAAAGAACTATCGAAAAGGTTCAAGGACATCCAGCAAGTGCGAAATAGCGAAACGGAAAGAATAACCCGGGTCGCGACGGATCTCTTGATGTATTATGAACGATTGCGTATTGGGACAGTGTCTCAGTATACGCTGTGACAAAGATTGTATGAAGCAATGCATCCCAGACTACGCCAGAAGGTAGAACCCATGGAGGAGGATGGTGATTCCTTTGACAAGATAGTCAAGTGGGCCGAACGGAAGGACGCTATCCTGTATGAAACAGGAGTTTACAGAACCCACGTAACACAGCAAAGGAATAGCAAAGGATCATCATCGCGCGACAATATGAAGAAAGATAAACCATAGTGCAAGGATTCGATGGACAAGAAGAACAAGAAACAGAAATGACCCCAGGAAGCCACATGTTGCGAATGCGGAAAAAAGGGGCACTATGCAAAGGATTGCTATGCCAAGAAAGGAAAGGGAAAGGCCGCAAAGTGAGAGACAAGCACAAACCACATGGAAGCAATGGAATATGACGAAGTAGAAATTAACTCGGTGGAGATGGAAAGCCTGCGGACGCAACCGACATTGGCAATAAGGACCGGTGATGCTCTGGAAGGAACGATTCACATAGAAGACCATCCAGCAATGGTACTATTCGACACGGGAACTATCGGCTGCGACATAATTAGTGCCGCCTTTCTCTCTACCCATGGTATCCCTACGGAACCCCTACCCAAACCTACAACAGTCAATATAGCTATGAAGGGATCCTGCTCTGCAAGCCACAAAAATTGTGGACTGACCGTAGGAATCAGGAAAAAGAAATAGAAAAACCAGGAGATGTTGGTAGGAAACTTGGCAAAGTACAACGCCCTAATTGGAATGCCGTTCCTGAAAAGACACAATGCTCGTATCAGGTATGGGGATACAGCAGTGGAATTTCCCGATGACTAGCTATGTGTGCTATGCAAACCAACAAGCGGGGAAATCTGAGCCGCTGTGTCAGACGCCAACTCAAAAACTTGGTTGGAAGAATACAAGGATGTATTCCAGGACAAGGTCCCTGAAACCCTACCCCCGGTGCTTAAGATTAGCCATCACATTTGGCTAAAGGATCCAACCGACCTACGAAACCAACCAAAATACTCGATCCCAGGAGCCTGCAAGGAAAAACTCATGAACTGGATAAACGAGAAATTACGAAGTGGAGTGATTGTACTACAAGAGGTACCTGGTGTGGTGCCTATTTTTGTACAACCAAAGTCAGATGGAAGGATCCGCCCCCTGCTGGACCTGAAAGTGAGAAATGATAACACGATCATGGATGGTCCTTCAATTCCAAACCAGCAGCACCTCCATAACCGAATAGGCTGAGCAAAATTCAGGAGTAAGATCGACCTAAGTGATGCATACTTCCAAACACGCGCGGACAAGGACAGTGTTAAGTTCAACTCATTTAAAACCGCGTTGGGAGGATTTGTAAGCAAAGTAATGCTCCAAGAAGACCTTAATACACCAGCAACATTTATGCGAATAATGGAGGAACTCCTAAGCGAATGTTTACATCATTTTGTATGGGTATACATTGATGATATTCTCATATTTTCACACACATCAGAGGAACACAAAAAACACATACGCCAAGTATGTGACCGGCTCAGAAAAGCAAAATTCTTTGCGAGCAAAAGGAAGTCAGTACTTTTTGCGGACAAACTGGCAGTATTAGGACACATAGTGGATAACGAGGGGATCCATGCCTCCCTCCAGAAAATATCATCCATTGCAGAATGGGAAACACCAAAAAACAAGAAGGGATTGCAACGATTCCTAGCAATAGTGAATTATGTGGCCCGGTTTCTCCCACACCATGCTACATTGACGGCACTGCTAACTGACTTAATGGGAAACGCCGAATTCGTATGGACAACGACCCACCAGACCGCATTTGATATTGTCTGTAAGCTGATAATTGATCACCAAGTTATGCGACCAATAGACATACGAAGCAAGGAACCAATTTGGTTGGTTACAGACGCCGCAGATTTAGGGGTTGGAGCATGGGTGGGACAGGGACCCACTTGTGAGACAGCACGACCAGCCGCCTTACCCTGCAGAAAGTTCACCAATGCTCAGATGAACTATGGGACCACCGATAAAGAGGCCTTAGCGATAGTGGAAGTGCTTAATCTGTTCCACAATTTACTAATGGGAAATTCCTTCATGATAGTTACAGACCACCAACCCTTAACACACCTGCGAACAGCCAAGAACCCTTGCAGGAAACAGCTGAGATGGCTAAGTGCCTTGGGAAAATATGTTGCGAAAATCGTCTAGGCACCAGGAAGCACGAACTATTTAGCTGATGCCCTTTCCCAAATTTACGATGGGGAACCAGACTTGAATCCACTCTATGTCCACAATCATACGAAAGAATCGGATGACATCTCGAGTAACATGGTCTACGAGCAAGAATTCAATACAATGCAGCCCACGCAGGAGTTCTCCCCTACTTCCCCTCCTTTCTCCTATACGGAGTACTCCAACAAGGCCCCTGTACCTCCCAAAAGCCCCTGCTCAATCACTGCAGGAAACGATTTGGGTGACCAGTGTACCCTGCAAAGTATGCCACTGGAAGAACTCCAACATAGCGCCCTACACCGCTCACACTGTTACGTGGATCATTGCCCATATCATCAAACCGAGATCAAATTCACAAACAACTACCCCAGAAGACGGGAAAAATCGACCCCTTACCCACCTAGTGAAGGACCGAGGCCCCCAAGTACAGAAATTGACCCAAGCCCTCCGGAGTCCCTCGAAATCAAGGACTGGGAATGGCAACAAACCACGGGCGGTAGACCAATTAGTGCGGGAGCAGGACCGTCCACCCTAGCCCAGCCAACGCACAGGTCTTATGCAATTCCGGCACTGCTAAACCTGGAAGCCCCAGCATTGCAGGTGCAAGAGCCAGAACCAATAGAAAATCTCACGACCGAGACAATAGCGGCATTCCGAATGCCTGGACCTGATAGCCCACCACCCATTAGACGAATAGAAGGGCTAGAAAGCCTTACCAATGAGACAATAGTCTCACTAATGCCTCCGACAATGATAGAATATCGGCGAGGGCTTTACGATGTCTTAGAAAACAACGAAGTGGAAGACCTACCTGAGACAATCTGAGGAAGCGAGATAGAAGACGAATGTGACACCTTACAAACAGTCAATGAAATGATTGGAACATTCCGAGCACACATGGTAGCAGCATACCGGAAAGAGCCAATTTGGAAAAAGGTAGATGAGAATATGGACTCTGCAGTAGATTTGTCCCCTTACAAGGTTGTAAACGGAATGCTATACGCTCAAACCAGATACGGGGAAGACTGCCTGTATATTCCGAAAGGCCCCGCATATGGAAATACGACGTTGAGAGAATATGTTATTAGTGAAATTCAAAACAAAGGCCACCACAGTGTTGAATGAAACTTGCGGTATGCAACTGAGTACCTATTTTGGCCTGAAATGCGGAAGGACTTTAGAGTGTAGGTGACCCAGTTGCACACATGCCAGGTGAATAAAGAGCCTACCAAATTGCCGGAAGGAAAGGCGCAGACAATTACCCTGCTGTCGGAAATCTTCGAATCGATAGCCATTGACTTTGGGGGACCCTTCCACAACTTATAGGGATACGATACGATCCTGGTTGCGATGGATAGCTCTTCAGGATTCACGTGGCTTATACTTACAACGAAGCAAGTAACAGCAATAGCAATCTGGGAATTGCTAGGCAACAAAGTTTTTACACCCCATGGCTACCCAATATCTCTAGTGAGCGATGCGGACCCAAAATTTGAGTCGCATGTGTGGAGACAACAGTGTCGATCGTTAGGCATTAAACATATCAAGGCGGCACCAGGCTATCATGAAACGAATGGACTAGTCGAAAGGAAAATTCAAGAATTGAAAACAGCTCTCCGGAATCTAGTCAACACCTGTCCAGAGAATTGGTTTGATGCCATACCAGAGACAGCAGCATACCTGAATGCGGGATGGTCAGAAACTCTCAACATGTCACCATATAAAGCCATTTTCGGAAAGAATTACCTACTACTGCCCCTAGCAAACTTCATGAACTCTGCAGTACTGGCGGCCGACAAATTACTAAATAGGCACCAAGCAATCCAGAATATGACATTCAATGTGATTAAAATGGCACAATGTAGAAGCACGAGAATGGCAGCAAAACGACAGTGACATCATACACCGATAGGAGAGGGTAATCCGTTACTGGTATATGGAAATTTATTCACAACAGAATCGGGAAGCAGCAGGAAATTGCAACCACGCTGGCGTGGACCATTCAAGATAAGCGGATATGATGAGCATACACAAAATTACATGGTAGAAATGGATGGCAGAATGGGCAGAACCAAAGAGGCATCATTCTATGCATCCACCGTGAAAAGATACCACCCTAACGGTGATGTTTCCTTCCCTGCCAGGAGCCAGGCAAAACCACCCCCAATCGTGGTAAACGAGAAACCGGAATGGGAAGTGGAAACCCTACGCGACCAGAGAAGAAGATATGACCGTGACCAATTCCTAGTAAAATGGGTGGGGCACCCAGAAACAGAAAATACCTGGGAACGCCTTGAGGGATTGGAAAATGTGATGGAAGCGGTTAATCAATGGTGGGAAGACAACAAGGCGCAGGACGAGCTACCCTCTGCGATAACGCACATGACGGTGGCGCGGAGCTGAAGCCTGCCGGAATTCCAACACCTGCGCCGGGACACGGACCAAGGGATACAGGAGGGATTTTGGTCAGCCCACTTCGAGAGCGAGTTCAAAAGCAGTGAAGATGTAACGTGTTCGGGCCAGGCCCTAGTCACATAGCGGTGCGAGAGGCGCAGATGGCTTCGTGATCAACACGAAGCGAGCGCTGCTGGCTAAAGGAGGCTTCGAACGGTGTGTAATAGGAGATCAAAGAAGTAACCGTTCAACCAAGTATATTTAAGAATACTGTCTGTCAAAGTCTGCGGTTTCCATCACGGGAATCAGCGGTCTTTAAACACAGCATATCGCTTATCTCCAGTATGAGGGGTATTGTAAAACATTGTGTGTATCAACCGATAGCACACGAAACAATACAAGCATCAAACGATACTGTGAAACCAAACATAAAACAAAGTGTGTATCAACCAACAGCAGACAAAACAATACAAGTATCAAACGATACTGTGAAACCAAACATAAAACAAGGTGTGTATCACCCGATAGCACACGAAACAATACAAGTATCAAATGATACTGTGAAACCAACCACAAAATCCTAGTAACCCGTACCGGTTACACTCCGAAAATAAAATAACAATTTCACCAAAACAAAACAATCCAAGGAAATCCCAATGAGCTCCTAACGGCCGGTAGTCCCGCTATCCACCGGATAGGACCCATCCTCATCGTCATCGCTATCCTGCAGTAATCTCAAGTCGTCCTGCAACATCCATTCCGTACCCTCCAACCATCTCTCCAAGCACTCCCCGCATGGCGCTCTGCGCACAAAACAACCAGACTCCCAGTAATGTGGCAGTTCCACAAAGTTCCGAACTATCCAGTCCTCCTATTCCTCCGTCTCGACATCGATTCCTCCGCAATCCTCGCAGTCATCAATGTAGAAAATCTTCCAGTATGCGTCTTCGGGAATGATTTCTCGGTACAGTAGGTACCCCAAAATGATGTCTTGTCCCTTGATGCTGACTTCTGCGTAGGTCGACATTTAGGTTTTTCTTTCTCGCGTAAGGGTAAGTTTGTAATATAGTGAAGAATTTTGTAAGGGGTTAAAGGTTTGGAGGTTAGGTAGGGTTGTCTGTTATCTTTGATGGTTTAGGGGGCTGGTGGGTGGTATTCAGGTTTCGGTGGTGACCTCACTTAGGTGTTGGCTTCGCTTAGCTATTGGCCTCGCTTAGGTCTTCATAGTAAGGGGTTCGGTGCTTAATTTCAGTTTCTTCCGTCTCTATGCAACCATCACATTTTTCTGTGCTCAGGTAGCATCCGCCACTGAAGCGGAAAACATCTGACACTGATTCTCCCCACATTCGTCCCGTCGATTCTGTTGTTATTTCTAAGCATTTGTTGCAGATATGTATGAATAGTCGGTGTGTAAGGTATCGTCTAGGGATAATATCACGGTTCACCAACAGTCCCATTAGCTGATGGCGCGGTCTCCAAAGTACTTGCTCCTAGTTTGACATCGTAAGGCTGTTGGATGGAGTGTTCTTTCCTTTTGCTATTGCCAGTACTCCGCCTCGGCCAGCCGGGCTAGGTATGCCGCTTCGTCTTCCATTACCCTATTCTCATCTTCGCTGCTTTCGAAATCGCTTTCGAAGTGGGCTGACCAGAATCCGTCCTGTATTCCTTGCTCCGTCTCTGGGCGCAGATGTTGGATTTCTGGCAGGGTTGGGCTCCACGCCATAGTCACATGGTTTATCGTAGGGGGTAGCTCGTCCTCTGGTTTGTTGTCTTCCCACCATTGATTAACTGCTTCCATCGCATTTTCCAATCCCTCAAGGGGTTCCCAGCCATTTTCTATTTCTGGGTACCCCACCCATTTCACTAGGAATTGGTCGCGGTCATATCGTTTTCTGTGGTCTCGTATGGCTTCTACCTCCCATTCCAGTTTCTCGCTTGCCACAATTGGGGGTGGTTTTGCATGGCTCCTGGCAGCGAAGGAGACATCATTGTCAGGCCGGTATTTTTTCACGGTGGAAGCATGAAATGTTCCTTCTGGATTTCTGTACGTTCTGCCATCCATTTCTACTGTGTAGTTTTGTGTATGCTCATCGTATCCGATTATCATAAATGGTCCACGCCATCGCGGTTGCAATTTCTTGCTACGTCCTGATTCTGTTGCGAATAAACTTCCGTATACTAGTAACAATTTCCCTTCCCTCTCGGTGTATGGTGTCTGCGTCGTTTCGCTGCCGTTCTCGTGCTTCTAAACCGTGCCATTTTAATTGCGTTGAATGCCGCGTTCCGGATTGCTTGGTACCTGTTTAGTAATTCGTCGGCCGCCAGTACTGCGGAGTTCTTGAAATTTGCCGGGAGCGGTAGTGGGTAATTCTTTCCGAAAATGGCTTCATATGGTGACATGCAGAGAGTTTCCGACCATCCCGCATTTAGGTATGCTGCTGTTTCTGGTATGGCATCAAACCAGTTGTTTTGTCTGGCGTTGCCTAGGTTTCGGAGAGCTGTTTTTAATTCTCGAATTTTCCTTTCGACCTGTCCATTCGTTTCATGATGGCCTAGTGCTGCCTTGATATGTTCAATGCCTAACGAGCGACATTGTTGTCTCCACACATGTGACTCAACCCTTGGGTCCGCATCGCTCACCAGAGATGTCGGGTAGCCATGGCGTGTAAAAACTTTGTTGCGTAGCAATTCCCAGGTTGATATTGCTGTTACTTGCTTGGTTGTTGGTATAAGCCACGTGAATCCTGAAAACCTATCCATCGCAACCAGAATCGTATCGTATCCCCATGAGTTGTGGAAGGGTCCTGCAAAGTCAATGGCTATTGTTTCTAAGATTTCTGATTGTAGGGCAATTGTTTGAGCCTTTCCCTCTGGCAATTTCGTAGGTTCCTTATTCACCTGGCATGTGTGGCACTGGGCTATATAGGCTCTAAAGTCTTTCCGCATTTCGAGCCAAAATAGGTACTCCGTTGCGTATCGCAAGTTTTGTTCAACACTGTGGTGGCCCTTCTTGTGAATTTCACTAATAACATATTCTCGCAACGTCGTGTTTCCATATGCGGGGCCTTTCGGGATACACAGGCTGTCTTCTCCATATCTGGTTCTTGCGTATAGCATTCCGTTTGCCACCCTGTAAGAGGACAGGTCCCCTGCGGAGTCCATATTCTCATTCACATTCTTCCCAGTTAATTCTTTCCGATGTGCTGCTACCATGTGTGCGCGGAATATTCCGATCATTTCAGTGACTGTCTGTAAGGTGTCGCGTTCGTCTTCTATTGTGCTCCCTCTGGTTGTCTCAGGTAGGTCATCTTCCTCGTTGTCTTCTAAGACCTCGTAAAGCCCGCGCCGATATTCTGTCATTGTCAGGGGCATTACTGAGACTATTGTCTCATTGGTAAGGCTTTCTAGCCATTCCGCTCGCCTGATCGGTGTTGGGCTGTCAGGTCCTGGCATTCGGAATGCCGCTATGGTCTCGGTCGTAAGGTTTCCTATTGGTTCTGGCTCTGGCATCTGGAATGCTGGGGCTTCTGGGTTTAGCAGTGCCGAAATTGCATGAGACCTGGGCATTGGCGGGGCAAGGGTGGACGGTCCTTCTCCCGCACTTATCAGTCTTTCGCCCATGGTTTGTTACCATTCCCAGTCATTGAATCGGGGACACTCCGGAGGGCTCGGATCGATTTCCGTACTTGGGGGGCTCGGTCCTTCACTAGGTGGATAAGGGGTCGAACTTCCTTTTCGTCTAGGATGGTTGTTCGTAAACTTGATCTCGGTTTGGCGATATGGGCAATGATCCACGTAACAGTGTGAGTAGTGTAGGGCACTATGTTGGAGTTCTTCTGGTGGTGTACTGCGCAGAGTACATGCGTCACCCCAATCGTTTCCTGCAACAATCGAGCAGGGGCTTTCGGGATGTACAGGGGTTTCTTTGGGGTACTCAGTTTAGGAGAAAGGAGGGGAAGTAGGGGAGAGCTCCTGGGTGGGCTCCATTGTGTTTCATTCTTGCTCGTAGACTGTGTTATCCGAGATGTCATACGATTCTTTCGTATGATCATGGACATAGAGTGGATTCAAGTCTGGTTGTTCCTTGTAAATTCGGGAAGAGGGCGTCAGCTAAATAGTTCGTACTTCCTGGTGCGTAGACTACTTACGCATCATATTTTCCCCAGGCACTTAGCCATCGCACCTGTTTCCTGCTAGGGTTCTTGGCCGTTCGCAGGTGTATTAAGGGTTGATGGTCTGTAACCATCGTGAAGGAATTTCCCATTAGTACATTGTGGAACCGATTAAGCGCTTCCACTATCACTAAGGCCTCTTTATCGGTGGTCCCATAGTTCATCTGAGCATTGGTGAACTTTCTGCTGTGTAGCGCGGCTGGTCATGCCGTCTCATAAGTGGGTCCCTGTCCCACCCATGCTCCAACTCCTAAATCTGAGGCGTCTGTAAGCAACCAAATTGGTTCCTTGCTCCGTATGTCTATTGGTCGCATGACTTGGTAATCGATAATCCTCTTCCGGCCCATATCAAATGCGGTCTGGTGGGTTGTTGTCCATACGAATTCGGCGTTTCCCGTTAGGTTGCTTAGTGGTGCCGTTAATGTAGTGTGGTGTGGGAGAAACTGGGCTACATACTTCCCTATTCTTAGAAATCGTTGCAATTCCTTCTTGTTTTTTGGTGTTTCCCATTCTGTAATGGATCCTATTTTCTGGGGGGAAGCATGGATTCCCTGGTTGTCCACTATGTGTGCCAATACTTCCAGCTTATCTGCAAACAGTACTGACTTCTTTTTGCTTGCAAAGAATTTTGCCTTCCTGAGTCGATCACATACCTGGCGTATGTGTTTCTCATGTTCTTCTGATGTGTCTGAAAATATGAGGATATCATCAATGTATACCCATACAAAGTGATGTAAATATTCGCTTAGGAGATCTTCCATTATTGGCATAAATGTTGCTGGTGCATTCATGTCTCCTGGGAGCATAACCTTGCTCACAAAGCCTCCGAATGGGGTTTTGAATGAGTTGAACTTAACACTGTCCTTCTCCACACGTGTTTGGAAGTATGCATCGCTTAGGCCGATCTTCATCCTGAATCTTGCTCGTCCTATTCGTTTTCAGGATCTGCTGTTGATTTGGGATTGAAGAGCTATCCATGACCACGTGATTCTTCCTCACTTTCAGGTCCACTAGGGGGCATATCCTTCCATCTGATTTGGGTTGTACAAACATAGGTGCCGCTCCGGGAACTTCCTGTTGTACAATTGCTCTACTTCGTAATTTTTCGTTTATCCAGTTCATGAGTTTTTCTTTGTAGGCTTCTGCGGTCGAGTATGTTCGTTAGTTTCGTAGGTCGGTTGGATCCTTTAGCTGAACGTGGTGGCAAATCTTACACACTGGGGGTAGCGTTTCAGGAACCTTGTCTGGGAATACATTCTTGTATTCTTCCAACAATGATGTTGCGTTGGTATCTGGTACGGCGGCTCGGATTTCCCCGCTTGTTGGTTTGCATAGCACCCGTAATCTGTAATCGGTGAATTCCACTGCTGTATCCCCACACCTAATAAGAGCATTATGTCTTTTCAGGAAGGGCATTCCAATCAGGGCGTCGTACTTCGCTAAGTTCCCTACCAACATCTCCTGTTTTGTTCATTTCTTTTTCCCGATTCCTACGGTCAGTCCACATTTTTTGTCGCTTGAGCAGCCGGATCCTTTCATGGCCATATTGACTGTTGTCGGTTGAGGTAGAGGCTCCGTTGGGATTCCATGGGTGGAGATAAAGGTGGCGCTAATTATGTCGCAGCCGCTTGTTCCCACGTCAAATAGTACTTTTGCTGGGTGGCCTTCTATATAAATCGTTCCTTCCAGAGCGTCACCGGGTTTGATTGCCAGCGTTGGTTGTGTTCGCAGACTTTCCATTTCCACGGAGTTAATTTCCACTTTGTCATATTCGGTTGCTTCCATGTGATTCGTGCTTGTCTCTCGCTTAGCAGCCTTTCCCTTTCCTTTCTTGGCATAGCACTGCTTTGCGTAGTGCCCCTGTTTCCCGCATTCGAAACATGTGCCTTCCTGGCGTCGTTTCTGTTTCTTGTCCTTCTTGTCCTTTGAATCCTTGCGGTATGATTTATCCTTCTTCGTATTGTCCCGCGATGATGATCCTTTGCTATTTCTCTGCTGTGGCACATGGGTTCGGTAAACTCCTGTTTCATCCAGGATAGCATCCTTCCGTTCGGCCCGCTTGACTATGTTGTCAAAGGAATCACTATCCTCCTCTATGGGTTCTACCTCCTGACATAGTCTGGGATGCATTGCTTCATACAATCTTTGTTTCAGCGTATACTGAGACACTGTTCCGGTAGGCAATCGTCCATGATACATCAAGAATCTATCGCGACCAGCGTTATTCTTTCTTTCTTGCCATTTCGTACTTGCTGGATATCCTTGAACCTTTTGTATAGCTCCTCCGTATTCCATGAGGATTGGAATCTATCTCTCAAGTACTTTATCAGGGTCGTTCCTTGGATTTTTTCCCCACTCTTATTGTGGTTCATTGCTTGGTGGTATGCCTCCTCTGCCTTTCCGGTACAGAAGCTTCCGAAATACGCTCCGCTTCCTTCCCTGGTTTTGTCCACTCCATGTAGGGTAAGGTATTGCGAAGTTGTTATAACCCACTGTTCAAATACTTCAGGATTTTGATCGTCCTTTTCGCCCGAGAACAGGGGTGGCAGTGGAACTTGGATTTTAGGTCCTACTGGCCCGGCAGATTCAGCTTCGGACATCTCGTGTTCAGAATCTCCATTACTCGAACTATCGTCTGAGGGGCTTTCTGGAGAATCGCTAGGGTTATCGTCTGGTGGCTGCCTTACTGCCGAGTGATCTGATTGTTCTTCTTCGCTTTCTGTCTTCTTAGGTGGTTCGATAGGTATGCTGTCTTTCTTCGGTGGTTGCGCCGGTCCCTTTCCTTTACTGGGGGTGGGGGAAATTGCCTTGGAAGGGTGGTTGCTCCCTTCGCTAATTCGTCAGTCGACTCACTAAAGGTCTGCTTGGCCAAATCTCGTGCTAATTGTCGGTGTGCTTCGTCCATCGAAAATTCACTCTTTGGCCCTATCTGTTCCTTAAGTTGCCTTTTCTTGGTAAGGCCTTCTCCTCGGACCTACTTCCCACTCCGAGTCTCTAATGACTCAAACACCTCGTTTGGCGGAGCCGAACTTTTCATGGTTCTGCCGCTCCCCGATGCTACCTTTGCTTATTGGACTTTTCGCAGGTTGATCAGACCAGGTCCCTGCAGGTTTCTTAAGCGCTTCCTGAGGTTAAAAAAATGTAAAGTGTTCAGGCCAGGCCATAGTCACGTAGCGGTACGATAGGAGCAGATGGCTTCGTGATCAACACGAAGGGAGCACTGCTTACTAAAGGAGGCTTCGAACGGGGTGCAATAGGAGATCAAAGAAGTAACCGTTCAACCAAGTATATTTAAGAATACTGTCTGTCGAACTCTGCTGGTTCCATGGCGGGAATCAGCGGTCTTTAAATACAGCATATCAGTTATCTCTAGTATGCGCGATATTGCAAAACATTGTGTGTATCAACCGATAGCACACGAAACGATACAAGTACCAAATGATACTGTCAAACCAAATATAAAACAATGTGTGTATCAACCAATAGCACACGAAACAATACCAGTACCAAACGATGCTGTAAAAGCAAACATAAAACAAAGTCTGTATCACAGGATAGCACACGAAACAATACAAGTATCAAACGATAGTGTGAAACCAACCATAAAATCCTAGTGACCCGTACTGGTTACAGAAGATGAAAATCAGGTAATGGAAGATAAAGCAGCATATCTAGCCCGGCTGGCCGAGGCGGAGTACTGGCAATAGCGAAAGGAAAACATACCATCCAACAGCCTTACGTTGTCAAACTATGAGCAAGTACCGTGGAGACTGCGCTATCAGCTAATTGGACTGTTGGTGAACTGTGATATTATCCCTAGACGATACCTTACACAGCGACTATTCATACACATCTGCAACAAATGCTTAGAAATAACAACAGAATCCAGGGGACGAATGTGAGGAGAATCAGTATCAGATGTTTTCCACTTCGGTAGCGGGTACTACCTGCGCACAGAAAAGTGTGATGGTTGTATGGAGACGGAAGAAACCGAAATTAAGCAGGAACCCCCTTCCCATCAAGATCTAAGCAAGGCCAACACCTAAGTGAGGTCACCACCGAAACATAAATACCACCCACCAGCCCCCTAAACCGTCGAAGAAAACAGATCACACTACCTAACCTCCAAACCATTAACCCCTTACAAAAGGTTCTTCACCCTATTACAAATTTACTCTTAAGGGAGAAGAAACGAAATGTCAACCTACGCAGAAGTCAGTATTAAGGGACAAGACCTCATTTTGGGGTACCTACTCCACCGAGAAATAATTCCAGAAGACGCATACAGGAAGATATTTTATATCGATCACTGCGAAGATTGCGGATGAATCGATGTGCAGATGGACGAATCCGAGGACCGGATAGTGCGGAACTTTGTGGACCTGCCACACTACTGGGAGTCAGGTTGCTTTGTGCGCGGAGCCCCATGTGGGGAGTGTTTGGAAAGATGGTTGGAAGGTGCGGAATGGATATTGCAGGACGACTTGAGATTGCTGAATGATAGCGATGACGATGAGGATGGGTCCTAAGCGGACTTTCAGGAGAATAGTGGATTTATTTGCTATTAGGATTTCTTTATTTTGTTTTATTTGGTGAAATTGTTATTTTATTTTGGGAGTGTAACCGGTACAGATACTAGGTTGTTTTATGCTGGGTTTCACAGTATCGTTTGATACTTGTATTGTTTCGTGTGCTATCGGTTGATACACACATTGTTTATGTTTGGTTCCATAGTATCGTTTGATACTTGTATTGTTTCATGTGCTATCGGTTGATATACAAATTGTTTTATGTTTGGTTTCACAGTATCGTTTGATACTTGTATAGTTTTGTGTCCTATTGGTTGATACACACATTGTTTTATATTTGGTTTCACAGTATCCTTTGATACTGGTATTGTTTCGTCTGCTATCGGTTGATATACACATTGTTTTATGTTTGGTTTCACAGTAGCGTTTGATACTTGTATTGTTTCGTGTGCTATCGGTTGATACACACATTGTTTTATGTTTGGTTTCACAGTATCGTTTGATACTTGTATTGTTTCGTGTCCTATCCGTTGATACACACATTGTTTTATATTTGGTTTCACAGTATCGTTTGATACTTGTATTGTTTCGCGTGCTATTGCTTGATACACACCTTGCTTTGCAATATCGCTCATACTGGAGCTAAGCGATATGCTGTATTTAAAGACTGCTGATTCCCCCGATGGAAACAGCAGACTTCAACAGACAGTATTCTTAAAATATACTTGGTTGAACGGTTACTTCTTTGATCTCCTATTACACCCTGTTCAAAGCCTCCTTTAGCAAGCCGCTCTCACTTCGTGTTGACCACGAAGCCATCTGCTCCTACCGAACTGCTACATGACTAGGGCCTGGCCCAAACACGTTACAGAGACCCATTTAGGTTTAACACATGACCTCGTTTGTAGGTCATGTGGCTTGTTATGTTTTGATTATGTTGCACACAGGACCTGCCTTAGAGGTCATGGGATTGTTTCATATTTTATGCTTATGACCCAGTTAGGATATATGATGTCATAATTGATTTCGCATCTGACCTGCATGAGGATCAGGCCAGGGTTAGGGTTCTGGGAAAAGGCCCATATAAATGCCTGGTTTTCGAGGATGGGTTAGCTCTTCATACAACCATCTACTATTATTTCCTATCTACAACTTTACGCCTCTTACAATGCAAAAATCTTTATACTCTAAACCTTTTGCCCTCGCAGACAAGACATAGAGTCAAGAACCTATCCACTATACAGAGTAACCTGACTGTCTAAAGACTAAGACTCTTAGCACTGGCGAGAAACTGTTTCTTATATTGGACTACTAAGATAGGGCCAAAAGACTTGATGAGCTCTTGAACACAGCGCAGATTAGTTCGAAAGACTAACATCATTGCCTGTTGTGAGTACGACGAGTAGAGAGAAACCGGACTATTTGGTTACATCTCTAGCAAGACCTAATGACGGCAAGATGGCAACTCGAAGGAACCCAGTATAATGGGGCCACCCTGAGGAAAAGAAATACTAAGGTTGTGACCATGATAAACAACTTCAAAACCTTTTGGCAAAGGTTCATACAAATGTAAAAGTAAAGTAAGCTGTAAAACTTAATCTTGTTAAGCCTGACGCTTCCCTCAATTAAGGTCTCGAGAGGAGTGATTGTTGCAGTAGGAGAGTTCTTATACAGACTTTCAAGTAGTTTTATCTTATGCCAGAAACTCCACCATCAGTTTACTGCCACTATTCGAGCACACCCTTCTCCGCTAAGGGTCATCCAACATGTCTTCTGGCACATCTTTCAGGTATGCATCTGTTGACACACTCTAGGTAGTGTTCATCTCATACAGTTATTATTTCGGTGGTGCATCCTCATTTTGCCTGCTGGAGTGAAAACTTGTTCACATCGGGGCCTTGCCAGTAGCTAATAGTCAAGACATCTCATGAACTAGACTATCTCTGACACCCTTCACATATGCATTTATCCCTATGTGAGCCCAAAAGCTACCACGAGTGATTTATCTATTTACTATTTATGACTCTCAGACTTCAAATATCTTTTGCAGGATATGGTGGCCCTATAGTGCACCAATGGGCACTACCCATAACCACTATCTCTGATCCACCTTACCTGTAGTAGGAATCATGCTTTTAGTGCCTTTACACTTCACTTACAAAGCCTATGACATTGGGGACATGTTCCAGCTTGATAGGTGTAAAACTCTCCTAGTTGCCCTGGCACTACCGGGGACTACCCTCATAACCCCAACAGTTACATCCTGTTAGCTCCATCGGTTTTGGTCCACTTTACTCCGAACAACTTGGAGGAGGAACTGCAGCTTCTACCCTATTCTTCTTCATATATCCTCTGTATAGCCTATAGTTGACCAGCCGGCAGCAATGCATACGGTATTCCAACCAGGTCTACAAAGATTCTCTTTTGCTTGACTGCACACAACTACACAACTGTTTGCCCATGACATCTAGGCCTGAAGGCAGGGCCAGAGGCGCATGATAGGAATAATATCTCCAGTTTACAGCTTCTTTGGAGCTGCTTAGCTTGCTCAATAGCATCTCCTAGAACCCCAGATTCCACTATTATACATGGCTTCATACGACAAATATTGTGGCCATTTCCTCTGAACTCGCTGTCCAACTTTGTATTGCCAGGTCGGGTAACTCAGGTTCTTAAGCAGGGTAACCCAAGTTCCAAGGTTGGGTAACTATGATCTCTGAGTAGGATAACCCACTCAGGAGGTCTAAATAACTTTATCCTGTTACCTGATCTAATCCTATGGTACAGATAGACTTCTCTCCCTTTTGCAAGCCCGGTTACCCAGCCATGCAGGGTAACTTGTCTCTGGGCAATCCTTGAGTATGCTAACATCTTCCAAGGGTGTTTGCCTGACTGTTCATAATGGAACCAAGACCATCAGGCTTCCGTCAGTCAACCTCTTACTTGCTCCCCTGTTCCTACTAGTCTGCCTCATGGCCACCTGCATCGGTGCAGGTTCAGTCTGCCATAGTTCATATATGCTGGGTCCTTACACCTAGAGCTCATGCAAGACAAGCAAGATGATATAGATCTTACCAATGACACCCTAGACCAAGAACCAATACACAAAGTGCTAGGCAAAGGCACAAATGAACTCTCAAGAGGCACAAGCCCAGTCACACTAGAACAAGCTTCACCACTCAATATTTCCTCAGAAGGACTACTGCGACCTCCAAGAGTGGCCATCATAGCAGTACCAGCACCCCCAATAGGCCCAACTATATAAGTTCCTATAATGACAGAAAATCAGATAACAAGGTTCCTGGGCGTGACTAATGCTCACCTAGAATCAAGACCAAAAGGGAGAGAACAAAACCTCAACAAGGAAGACCAGGAGAAATTGAGAGCATTCATGAGTCACCTGGAACAGTGCTTCTAGATGAAGGGGTACAGTGAAGGCAAAGATACAATAAACATAGACTACACAGAATCTCTCTTAATAGAGGCCACTGGTCAATAGATCCTATCTTACGTGGAAGACAGATGAGACCAGGAAGAGGCAATATCAGGGGAGTTCAAGGAAACTCTCCAAAGACAGTTCAGAGACCAGAATGCCAAAGAGATGGCATAACTCAAGCTGGTGATAAGAAGACAAGAGAAAGATAACTTTGCCAACTTCTGGTACAAGTTCTGCACGATAGCGATCAAAGCGGAATATGACGACAACACGGAGTTCTGCACCCTCTTGGTCAGTATGAAGGAGAGGCTACAAGAAGCATGAGAGAATTCCAACTACACATATATGACTACCAAGAACTTTGTGGTATAGGCTATCAACAAAGCAGACAAGCTGGGCCTGGTCCAACACCTCCAAACTAGAATAGCAGAAATGACAGATCAAATACTAGTGTGAAACAACAATAGCACCTACTGGCCAGCAAGCACACTGAAGCCGGAACTGGGTGGAGACCCAATGGACTTGGATGTAGCCAGGAGAAGAAATAGGTGATTCTAAAAACTATTGGATGAGCAGTACCAAAAGAGTCCCAAGGAAAATACATACCTTTGATGTAGATTGAAGGGGTATTCCATCAAGAAGTGTCAATAAAGGGAAACGAAAATCCAAGAATTGGAGGTGATGGAGAGGATGAATGAGCAGAAGACTTTAAACAAGTCAAGTCCCCAGGAAAGAGGACTCTGAGCGATGGCAGACAAGGCAAATCCACCAGTATTGCGCGTATATCATCGAAGAAAAAAGACAAAAGAATGATTAACAACATGAATGGTTATGATAATGAGAACAAATATGATATAATTAAGATAAAGCTATGCATAACATATGAGGATACTGAGCAGAACACAATGCTTGATTCAAGAGTAACCAAGGATTTCATCGATAGAGAGTTGTAAGGACCCAGCATACATGAGCTATGGCAGATGGAACCTATACCCATACAGGTAGCCAGGAGGCGAACTGGTAGGAACCAGGAGACAAGTAAGCACCTGACCTACGGAGAGCCCAATGACCCGGGCTCCGAGAATGAACAGAAGTGGCTGTTCAGGCACTTAGGTACCTGGATACACCCGGGAGCGGTGTCAGTGTACTTAGGTACTTGTGAAGTAGCGGTTGCTCAGCTAGGGTGGGTAACTGGAGACAGGTCAGAAATGTCTATCGCCAGCGACGGGAGAGAAAGGGTAACAGGAAAAAGTTATCTGGTCCGCTGGACAAGGTTACCCTACCCTAGGGATCAGGTTACCCTGCTCTGGGGCTTGGGTTACCCTACCCAAAGTCCTGGGTTACCCTACCTTTCAATACGAAGTTCCTTGAGGAGTTCGGGAAAATTGACTAGAATGTTTGTCACACGAAGCCATGCATGATACTGGAATCTGGGGTTCTGGGGGATGCTATTGGGCGAGCTACATAGCTTCGATGAAGCTGTGAATTGGAGACATTATTCATATCATACCCCTCCGGCCCCGCCTTGAGGCCCGGACATCATGGGCAAATGGTTGTGTAGTTGTGCGGAGTCTAGTAAAGAGGAATCTTTGCAGACCTGCTTGCAACACTGTATACGTCGCTGCTATCCGGTCGACTGTGCGTTGTCCGCAGGGTATATAAGGGGGCATGGGGTGGAAGGTGGAGTACCTCCTCCAAGTTGTTCGGAGTGAAACGGACCAAAGCTGACGGAGTTAACGTGTGTTAACCGTGGGGGTCCCGAAGGTAGTCCCGGGTGGTGCCAGGGCGACTGGGAGAGTTTTACACCTACCAAGCCCGAAAGTGTCCCCAACACTATAGGCTCTGAAAGGGAAGTGCTGAGACACTAAAAGCATGATTCCTACCACAGGTAAGGTAGATCCGAGGTAGTGGTCATGGGTAGCGCCCATTGGATCACTGCCGGACTACCATACCCTGTGGAAGACACCGGAAGCCCAAGACCCGTAAATAGTAAATAGATAAACCACTCACGGTAGCTTCCGTAGTTAAGTAGAGATAAATGCATATGGGAAGGGTGTCATAGATAGTCCAGTTCATGAGGTGCCTTGACTGTTAGCCACTGGCAAGACACTGATGCAGAGAAGTTTTCACTCCAGCAGGCAAAATAGAAATGCACCGCAGAAACGATAACCGCATAAGGTGAATGCCGACTAGAGTGTGTCGACACATGCATGCCCGAAGGGTGTGCCAGGAGACATGTCGGACTGCTCTTAGCAGAGGAGGGTGTGCTGAATGGTTGCAGTAAACTGATGGGAGAGTTTCTGGCATAAGATAAAACTACCTGAAAGTCTATGCATGAACTCTCCTACTCCAACAATCAATCCTCTCGAGACCTCAATTGAGTAACGCATCAGGCTTAATGATATTAAGTTTTACCGTTTACTTTACTCTTACATTGGTGTAAACTTTTGGCGATAAGTTTGAAGTTGTTCGGTGTGGTGGCAACCTTGGGATCCATATTCCTAGGGGTGCCCCTGTTACAAGAGTTCTGCAAAACTAATAGATTACTGCTGAAAAAGATAAAGAAACCAAGAGACATATATGTGGTCAACAGGAAGAAGAGTAAAGCCGGAGCAATCACCCATACTGCGCAAGCAGTGATGGAGATAGAGTCCCATCACAATACCATAACATTTCAAGTAGTGCCTTTGCAGAAGCACAATATGATACTAGGGATACCGTGGCTAAAATGACACAATCCGAATACCAATTGGGAAAAATTACAAATCAACTTTAACAGAGAACTATGCAGGCAGTTGTGCCTGAAAACTTCCCCAATGATTGAGATAATCTGTGAAGAACTAGCAATACAAGAAAGGAACAACAAGCATTCGACATTATGAGATGACCACTTACCATGACAACAATTGTACAACACTTTGACCCCCCACTACCTATCATAGTTGAGATGGATGCATTGGACTAGCTATGCTCCAGTATTCTCACACAACATACCTTGGACGGATTATGGAAACCAGTCATGTTACGATCAAAAACAATTTCAAAGGCAGAGCGAAACCAGAATATTTATGACAAAGAATGTTAGCCCTAACTGAAGCAGTCAAGGACTGGAGGAAGTACACGTTAGGAAGTCAACAGATTATCGCTGTCATCATGGACCACAAGAACCGGGAAGCGTTTACTACCACCAAGAAACTAAGTGAACCACAGATCAGATGCAGCCAGATATTAAGCCAATACTATCTCCGAATCAAATAGCAACCAAGTAAAGAATGGGGAAAGGATGCCATATTGATACGAAGAACGGAGGACTTCCCAGACAAGGAAGAAATACAGTCACAACAACAATGAATACTTCTTCCAAAAGGGAAGTATCTTCAAAAAAAAAAAAGACAAAGACAGCAGATATGATTCAGTAAACGAAATAACTACAGGAGTGATCAATAAGGAAAAATATGAACAATGGATAAGATGAAGCACAGCCAATGACTGAGAAACTACTGGGAGAAAGAAGGCACTGAAGGGAGGCCTGAAACAAATAAAGAACGTAGCCCTTGGGCTATGCCAGGAAGAAAATAGATACCTATGGTATAATAAGAAGATAAGACTCCCAGACCAGAAAGCATTAGAAACAGAAACGATAAGAAGAAATCACAACGTCCCACATATGGGATACAGTGGGACAGCTAAAACAGTGGCTTTGCTTCAACAGTCAGAGTTTAGGGCATCAATGTGTGATAATATCAAACGATATGTAAAGAATACCAATACAGGTCAATGAAGAAAATGGTTAAACATGCACCCTATGGGCTGCTCAAGCCTCATGAAACTCCAGGAAGACGATGGCAATCTATAGCAATAGATTTCATTACAGGAATACCTGAATCAAACAGCTATGACACTATATGGGTCGTTATTAACCAACTTATAAAAAATGTGCCCTTTATACTTTACAGAATGGATATGACTGTACCACAATTCTTCAGCCTGTTAAGAGACTAAGTCCTTAGACCACATAGACTACCGAAAAATATCACTTCCAATAGAGGGTCACTATTTACATCAGAAGTATAAAAGAAATCAAGAGGTAATTGAGTATTAGCCGACACTTGAGGATGGCCTTTTATTTGCAAATGGATAGACAGACCAAACAAACTAACATGACATTAGAAAAATATTTGCAAGCCTATGTTAACAACCAACAGAACCACTGGACAGAATTCTTAGCCATAGCAGAATTCATCCATGACAATGGACGACAAGAAACAATAAGGACGACACCCTTCCCAGTGAGTTATGGATATGACCTGCCGATTGATCTGGCAGAATACTAAGTGGCGAGCAAGATAATATGGGGTGATGATATAATAAAGATAAATGACATATTACAAGATGGAATGACTCTGGTGCAAATTAGTCAAAAAGAAAAGAGTGATTAGGACCAGAGGGCAGACTCGACCTGATGGTTGGTGACCAGGTCTGTAACGTGTTCGGGCCTGGCCCTAGTCACGTAGCGGTACGATAGGAGCAGATGGCTTGGTGATCAACACTAAGCCAGCGCTGCTTGCTAAAGGAGCCTTCGAACGGGGTGTAATAGGAGATCAAAGAAGTAACCGTTCAACCAAGTATATTTAAGAATACTGTCTGTCGAAGTCTGCTGTTTCCATCGCGGGAATCAGCGGTCTTTAAATACAGCATATCGCTTATCTCCAGTATGAGCGATATTGCAAAACATTGTGTGGATCAACCGATAGCACACGAAACAATACAAGTATCAAACGATACTGTAAAACCAAACATAAAACCTTGTGTGTATCAACCGATAGCACACGAAACAATACAAGTATCAAACGATACTGTAAAACCAAACATAAAACCCTAGTAACCCGTACCGGTTACAAGGTCGGGCTGATACCAGGGGTTATCTGGGCCACAAGACTGTCATAGAAGCTGGATTACTAGAAACTTAGATCATTCAAGATAATTGAACATGTAACGTGTTTGGGCCAGGCCCTAGTCACGTGGGAGTATGATAGGAGCAGATGGCTTCTCGATTAACAAGAAGCGAGGGCTGCTTGCTAAAGGAGGCTTCGAAGGCGTGTAATAGAAGATCAAAGAAGTAACCGTTCAACCAAGTATATTAAGAATACTTTCTGTCGAAGTCTGCTGTTTCCATCGCGGAAATCAGCGGTCTTTAAATACAGCATATCGCTTATCTCCAGTATGAGCGATATTGCAAAACAATGTGTGTATCAACTGATAGCACACAAAACAATACAAGTATCAAATGATACCGTGAAACCAAACATAAAACAATGCGTGTACCAATCGATAGCACACGAATCAATACAAGTATCAAACGATACCATGAAACCAAACATAAAACAATTTGCGTATCAATCGATAGCATACGAAACAATACAAGCATCAAACGATACCATGAAACCAAACCTAAACCAACCTAGTACCCGTACCGGTTACAGAACAGGTGGGACTAAGAGCACATAAACTCATCCTTTCCGCCTCGATGCAACAAACTCACCCAACATTCCACACCATGCTCCTCAAACCCTGCCAGGAAAACTCTTTTCCCTAACAGAAAACACTGCCCCCACTCCATATTCACGAAGATGGAGAAAACAAATATGAACTAGAAGAAATAATTGACCTCCACTTACAGTAAGGTAAACTTCAAGACCATGCTGAGTAGACTGGTTATTCTCCTGAAGACGATCAAGAGTAGTATCCAGCCACCAATTTCACCAATGTTGAAGATGTCATCTTCCTCTTCCACCAATCCTACCTACAGAAGCCAGCAGCTGACAGTCAGAACTGAGGAGAAAGCAAATATTTGCGTAGCGGTTGAGAACCACCCTGAATTCAAATGAAATATACTACAGATACAGAAAGAGGCAGAAGAAGAAGCCATACAGAAAACAGAACATGCAAAGAAAATCTGGATGGTATACAGTAATGATGACTCTATAATACACAGTGATGCAAAAGAACAACAACTATAGTGGCTGACTAAGGCCACCAGAACAAGAGACTTGGACAGCAATCAAGAGTGGGTGAACTTCTGAGAAGAAGCAGCAAATAAAGCAAGAAAGGAACAAGCGAAAAAGACTTAGACACCGTGCAGTGACAATGACTACACAACCCACCAGAGTGATAAACAAGGAGTGAACTGGTAGCCAACAGAGACTACCAAAACAAGGGATTTGGAGAGTGACTAGGAGTGGGCAAACTCCTGACAGCAACAGAGATAGAAAGAAGACAAAACAGGGGCCCCAACACAGCCCAGATATGAAAAGATCGATTGGCAGCATAGCCTATACAGATTCTGCCTCTACTACTAGCAACAAGGAAAGAAGATAAAGGAACAAGCTCTGAGAATAGAGTCAAGAAACAGGGGAGGGGCAAAAGATCTCTTTCGCACCCAAAGACATCGTATGAGGAACCATCTGCATGCAGGACGAGACCATAATGCAGCAAAAAGAGATGGTCAATGGGCTGTAGGAATGGTTGACAGACTAAGGCAAATACTCAACGAACTACACAAGGTGGAAATGATGGTACAAGAGCGACATGAGAGACAGGACTGGGAGCTATGAATCAGGAGAGAGGTAGAGGACTAGCTCCCAGAGGAAAACAACTATGCGAAATGACAGAAATTCCAGATGAAGAGGTATGCCAGTTCAATGGAAAAGAGAAGGAAAAGGAGAAGGTAAATATATTCTCAGAGACTGAGGATACAGGAGAAGGGAGCTAATATTATAATCTGGCTAGAGGAGCGCTAACTATGTAATGGAAGCTGTAACCAGTACGGGTACTAGGTTGTTTTATGTTTGGTTTCACAGTGTCGTTTGATACGGGTATTGTTTCGTGTGCTATCGGTTGATACACACATTGTTTGATGTTTGGTTTTACAGTATCGTTTGATACTTGTATTGTTTCATGTGCTATCGGTTGATACACATATTGTTTTATGTTTGGTTTCACGGTATCATTTGATACGTGAATTGTTTCATGTGCTATTGGTTGATATATACATTGTTTTGCAATATCGCTCATACTGGAGATAAGCGATATGCTGTATTTAAAGACCGCTGATTTCTGCGATGGAAACAGCTGACTTCGACATACAGTATTCTTAAAATATACTTGGTTGAATGGTTACTTTTTTGATCTCCTATTACATCCCGTTCGAAGCCTGCTTTAGCAAGCAGCGCTCACTTCGTGTTGACCATGAAGCCATCTACTTCTATCGTACTGCTATGTGACTAGGGCCTGGCCCGAACACGTTACAGAAGCAAGGAACTGGTTTCACATATAACCTTGTTAGCAGGTCATGGGGCTTGTTTATGCTTGATTTACATTTCGTACATGATATATAATTATTGTCATGAGATAGATCTAAACTTGTTAGAAAAGCTTACTGATAAGGCAGACTGATTTATGTTTCCCACATGACCTGGTTAGTAAGTTATGTGACTTATATATATTTCATATATGACCTCGCATAGAGGTTATAGGATTGTTTTATGTTTTGCATACCTGACTCAGTTGGGTCATATGATATTATGATTGATTTTGCACCTAACCTCGAGTTTGAGGTTCATGGCAGGTTTAGGGTTGC
Organism: Tuber magnatum; assembly: GCA_003182015.1. Classification (NCBI taxonomy): domain Eukaryota; kingdom Fungi; phylum Ascomycota; class Pezizomycetes; order Pezizales; family Tuberaceae; genus Tuber; species Tuber magnatum. The sequence continues at coordinate 430,064 of PYWC01000016.1, read as the reverse complement.
AGGAAGAGGCCTATATAAAGGCCAGGTTTTCATGGATAGATTAGCTCTTCATGCAACTATCTATTGTTTTTTCCTACTTTTAACTTTATGAAATACAAAACCCTTAGGCTCAAATACCGGGTGCAGCACAGAGAACTATGGAGTGAATAACTAAGACTCTCAGTATTGGTGAGAAACCAATTCCTACATGAGAATACTAAGATAGGGCCTAGAGACTGGAAGAGCCTCAGGTTACAATGCAGTTCAGCCTCCAATAAAATTGTTACCTCTTGTGATGAACAAAGTAGTGGGAATCCATAACAATCACTAGTATTGAAAGAAAGTATAGAAATAAATAAATAAAGAAATACACAGAAAAAAGAAAAAAAAAACTAATAAATAAACCAGCAGTAGAGAGAATTTGAAAAGTATTAAGAGATGACTATTATGTAAGAGACACTTCAGGAATCTGATATAAGGCTTTATATCGAATTAAATACCTATCAGAAGAGTACTCTATAGATACTGACCCCAAGTAGACATCTTTTACATAGTAGGCTAGTGGATATTAAATACAACTATACTACTAAGTATAACTATAAGGGGTTCAGGAATACGGAAGTGTTTTGACCTAGTATAAGGTTTATATTATAGGGACCTTAAGATTAAAGAGACTATTGTCTAGTAGGATAGATTTAACAATGCCTTAATAGCATAAAAGTAACAAAGTCTCTAGCCCTTTGAACTGTCATAACTTTTACCCACTTTTGCTTTATAAACTTAAACCACTTTGTCCTCTTCACCACTTTTATTATAAAAATAAACTTTTCTACTATTTTTGCTATTTTCCCTTCCCAGTTTAGTTTAGCTCTATAGTAGCTAATATATAGTTCATATGTAGCTAGATTTACCTCTATCAAGTTAGTATATAGCTTGTATGAAGTAGATACTAAATATAGATTATAGCTTAATACTTATTGGGATAATTGGCAGAAATCTTTAATGGCTCTAAATAGTACTAAGCTCAATTAACCTAATATCCTAGTATAGTCAAAATATAGATACTAGATAATATTATGTCTTAATATAATCAGTTTTGCTAGACAATCCAGGATGAATCAGGTACCACTATTAGTTACAATACAACTTAGAACATACTGGATGCAGGGGATATGTACCAATATAACTGAAATGAAATTTTTTTAACTAATAAACTTAGAATATACAGGATGCAGAGAATGCAAAAAACAAGAGAATAGTATTAGAATGCAGTACCTATATATTAGACACAGACCTTTTTTTTCTGAATATTTTGTAATTATACTTTTAGACCAAGAACTAGAATATTACCAATAGTGCTATAAGACAGACCTCTGTAAGACAAGATTAAAAACTTTTATTAAATCTATTTTAAACAACAGATTTAAATATACCCTCTAGCTCTAGAGAAGGAACCTGCTAGTATAGAGCATCTTACAATTAAAAGCAAAAATACTAATACATCATAATAAACCTATTATTAAAGTATTAATAGTTGTAGTTGAGATAAAACTTTTTCAACCTCTTATCAAAAAGAGTATATTTAAAAGCTAAATGGACATTTCAAAAAGAATTACCTAGTTTTAAAAAAACCCCACAATGCTTACTGCAGCTATTTACTCTTTCATGTAGTGGTTTTTTAAGAATTTTCGTGACCTTGGTTGAGGCCCCATTATTGGATTAAAAGTACTCAGAGTTGTGATATACATTTTGGAGTGCAGGAACCATATTACAATTGATATTTCCCCAAAGTTCTAGGAGTGTGCTATTGTGATTACACTCTGGAGAGAAATTGCGCTATTGCTGTCGGCCACGGCACCTATTACCGTGTGGCTGCGCGGCAATGGTTTTGTGCCCTGTAGGATAGCGCTGCCGACATGAATGCCGGACGTGAATTACGTCCGTTGTTGGCAGGGGGCAAGGCACGGGTCGGTTGCTCTTAGGAGGGAGCAATACTAATAAGCAGGCCACAGGGTTACATAATAGTGTAGAATATATCGTGGGATAAACATGACTAGCAACCGGGTGTAATGCATGAAATGGCCTCCATGGCACCGTCATGTAAGGTTCTGCTGTGTTACCGTGCCCTGGTGTATGGTAAAGTGCTTCTAGCCATCCCTGGGGTGGTGCAGTTAGAGTGACCCTTCGCAGTCATCTATAAATTTTGGTATGGTGTCGTCGCTATCAGCCTTGTGTAGAAGCGTAATGCATCATAGAAATGTCTAACTGCTATGAGTGAGCAGCAGAGAACATGTACACCAAGTTCTACGTTTATGATTACACCCGTGACCCTCTGAACCCCATATGATATTATGATATGAAAGGAAACCCCAGCTAGGTGATCAGAGCATTAGCCATAATGGCTTTGGCATCCCCCTGACGACTAGGGAGGAGTTCTTAGAATCCTTTTTGAGCCCTACGTAGGCAATTCTCTTCGCTGGGTTACCAGTGGTGATGCTCCAGCTTTTGAGACCGTAGTATGTGGCAATTGAGTGGACCAGCCAGCGCCTGATTTTTGGGTTAGTTCCAGTCGAGGTGAATTCTCTAGGGAGGGAGCAAACCCGAATGAAGCCCCAGGATCACTGACTGGACTCTCGAACAAGACCTTCCCAGTCTTGGGTTGGAGTTGCCTGGCTTGCTTGCTGATGAACACAATTTCTTCATCTGATTCTTCGTCCACTGCATCGTCCTTCTCTTCCTCTTCTCTGGCCTTCTCCTCATCCTGCTCTCCAAGGACAAACTTTCTCACTTCCTCTTCCAACGATTTAAGCAGTCCAATGGCGCCCCGAGCCTTCTTCATCCGCACCTTCAATTCCTTTGGCATCTTCTCGGTGACCTGGTGGTTTGTGGTGGCGGCCCCTTTGTGGGGGAATTTGGGGTGATCATAGAGCGAGGCGAATTCATACGGGACGTGACGGCGAGGATGGAGGGGGCGCACTTCCCAATCTGACGCGGTAGGTGGGATTGCATGGGGATTCGATAACAAGCGATCGTTTTCCCATCGCTGGCGGCGACGTGACCCTTCTTTACCGCGAAGAAGAGCTTCTCGACGGCTGGGACCATCCCGGCGGAGGATCGGCTTTTCTGGGCGCGTACGCTCGGGAGGGGGCGGCAAAGTTGGGCACGAGATAGGAATGGCTAAGGTTGTGGGGCGGGCCGGGGAAGGAGAAACGAACACTGTGGCCACTATGTGCTCTGAACGGCCAGCGGGCGGTGCAACAGCTACTGCCGGGATGGCCGGTTGGGAAGGCGCTTGGTCGGATGAGTCGATGGCCATGGTTGGGCGAGCGTCAATAGGGGGAGCGCGCCGGACAGCGTAGTATGGTGCGGGTAAGGTATTGGGCAGAGGGAAAGAAAAGGGGTGATGGGGACGAAGGAGTGCAAGAAAGGAGGATAGTCTAACGGTGATCCAAAGATTTGTCGACCCGGCTTAGAACGGTTGCGGTCCACCGTGACTGAAGCCCGATTGACGGCTGTGGAGGCAAGCCCTGTCTCAAATCTGCCCTTATCGGGCTTATCTTCTATGATACGCTTATCGTTTGGACGGGTAATGGGGAGCACGCTGAGCGTATCGTCAAGCACGAGTACCGGTAGATGGGGTATCGCCGAGCAACTGTGCGAGTATGATACGGCGGCGCGATGGCACGAAAAAGCCCCCGGTACAAAATTTACCTCGACAAGGGGTGAAGTGGGTCACGAATTTCGAACAGTCGGGAATCGAGGACTCCCAAGATCGGGAACCAACGTGTGAGTGATTGTTTGGCCACCCCTCTCTCTTCCTTTCCCTCTCCCTCTCCCTCTCTCTTCGCACCTCCTTCTCTTGTCCGTCGCAACCTCTCTTATCACACAGCACTTCACTCAAACCCACCAACAATCCCCCCACACGGTCCACACCTCCACGTTGGCAGCCTAGCTCCTTGACCCTCATTTAGCTCGCAGCCTATTTAACATCCCCTTCTCTTGTTCCCCCCCCTCTGTCGCCCAAGTAAACAAACGCTCCAGTCTCGAAAATACTATCCACACCCATGTCCGTCTTCCCGGTTCGCCCACGCCCTCCCGACTCGAACTCCTCATAAAGAAAAGATATCGTGTCCGAACAACAATCACACAATTAAAAGAGACAAAAGACCCATTCAGCTCTCATGGCAGACACAGCTGCCACCATATTCAATTTCTCCACTGTCATAGCTCTCAGTGATGCCCTGACTACGAATCAGAACAGCAACCCCCTAGTCATCAATCCTGACAAAATTAGCGGAGCTACTCCTCACAAGTCCCTTGGTGATTTTACCCCCCTCTGGGATTTCTTGGGCTCCTTGGCTGCGCCGTGCACAACCACTGACGAGGACGACCCATTACCCCCCACTCAAATCCATCCATCGCCGAGAAGAAAGCGTAAAAAGCGCAACTCAGGCTCCATTAAGATCGATGCAGCTACCGCAGAGACCCCACCGGTGGTGAGGCCGAGAGGAATGGAGATACCCACTCCCCTGCCACCGGTGCCAAGTGTGGTCGTGGATGCCAATCTTGATGATTCATTTGATAAGCGACCTGTAATTCGGTCGCCGATGACCTCGGTTGAGAGAAAAGCGCAGCTGGTCCAGAAGATACTTTCACTATTCCCGGCTCAGGCTTCCCATCTTCTTACCCGCCCCGGCCTCCGGTCAGGAGCGAGGGACCCCTCAGACACTGACATTCATGTGTTTGTCGATGCTTCCAATGTACTTCCCCCCATATCCGGTTTTTATTCAAAACTAACCTGATCGAACTCTAGATCCTGATCGGATTTTACGAATGCATCAAGAAACGTAGGGGATATTCCCGCGGCGCGGCTGTTCGTCAGCCCGCATTTTCCTTCCATGGCTTATCCCTTGTCCTCGAGAGGGGACGGACATGTTCCAAGAGGGCATATGTCGGGAGTTCACCAACAACCGTATCCGCACTCGAAGCTCGTTCTCTTGGCTACGAAGTCAGTCTGCTCGAGAGAGTAGAAAAGGAACGGGCGAATACGAAATATTCCTCCTCCTCGGGTTCTGAGGGCGCACGCAAGCGACGCCCCCGGAAGGTGGAGCAAGCAGTCGACGAAATCCTTCATCTCAAGATTTTAGAGAGCGTTCTGGATTTCACGCCAACTACCATTGTGTTAGCCAGTGGCGATGCAGCTCAGGGAGAGTACAGTCCCGGTTTCTTCAAGGTCGTCGAGAGATGTCTTGATAGGGGCTGGAAAATTGAGCTAGTATCATTCAAGGCGAGCCTGAGCTGGCTTTACTCAAACAAGGATTTCTCGGAGAGATGGAAGGGAGCTTTTTCGTTAGTCTTGCTAGACGCTTTTGCTGAGGAGCTCTTGGAGTAACGCATAACCCTTTTCTTGCGCTGATATTTTCTCTGCTCCTTTCCAATATTTCTTTTTTTCAACCATATTCAGGACCCTTTAGCTCCCCCGCCGCCTTTATTATCATTTTCCTTTTTCGCGCGGCCCATCTCTTATAGCTTCTATCTCCCGCTTCTTATTCCCTCATGTCTTTTTTTCTTTTCATCTTTCTTTCTATCAACCTTATCTTTTGTGATCCTGGCCTGCCCAATGATTTGGGTGGGGGTTCTAGTATTTTTTAAGGAACCTGGAGGTAGGAGGAAGTTTTGGTGCTTGTACTTGCACTGTACCGGTGTGGTTATTATACCTTGCTAAAGCTTTGGGGAACTTGTAAAAAGGTACCTCTTTTAACCATATTTGTCGCGTTGTAAAGCGTCTTGTTGGGTTAATATTATGGCACGGTTTTGTTGGCATAATAGCCTACGAGTATTACCTCACAGCATCCATCGAAATAGTGTCTGGGAGAAGTGTGGTAATATACTTGTGGTGTCTCCGCACCGTACATTTCTGTAACTTACTCTTACGATAACTCATTGCTTACCGCGGACCGATGGTGACTTCGGAACTAACTTACCGGTAGTGGCCTTGTGGCTTGGCGTGAAAGCTTGAAGACGGTGATGATTATGTAAGGTGGGCGGCTGGATAAATCCCCCCACTAACCCCTGCAACGGGCAACACAACTTACCTCCGTGGCAATTTACGGTACCGGTGGTTCATTGTCTATCATCCACGGTAAGTACCCTGGAGATCGAAGTTCTCCCTCCCAGGAAATCTTTATCTTCTTATTTTCCTCTCTTCTGTGTTCACTCGTCGTTCCCTATCGCTCGGGTGTTGTCCTGTCGATTAGAATTCTTTCCCTCCACACCTCTCCTGAGCCATCAACCTCACCCCACCTATCGCTGTCCCGGCAACAATGAGTTCCTGTATGTGAAGATATCCCGCGACGGATGGATTGAGCTAACTATAAATAGTGAAACAATTTATACGAGCCGTCCGGAGCGCGAAGACACTGAACGATGAGAGAGGCGTCATCCAGAAAGAGAGCGCTGCTATTAGGGCTTCATTCAGAGAGGAATCCGGGGACTCCAATGTCCGGTCTGTCATCCGCTAACTTCACCCCCACTATCCTATTTGCTGATGGGCTACCGTAGGAGGAATAATGTGGCGAAGCTATTATACCTCTTCACCTTGGGCGAAAGGACGCACTTTGGGCAGATTGAGTGTCTGAAATTATTGGCCTCGCCGAGATTTGCGGATAAGCGGTTGGGTTACCTGGGTACCATGTTGCTGTTGGATGAGAACCAGGAGGTCTTGACACTCGTCACAAACTCTTTAAAAAAGTTCGTTGTAAGCCGTTCACTTCGGTTCTACAATACTTGGGTGTTTGCTTATCATTGGGACCTCCCAATAGTGATTTGGAGCATTCCAACCAATACGTGGTGGGGTTAGCTCTGTGCACGCTTGGCAATATCGCCTCGACGGAAATGGCCAGGGATCTTTTCCAAGAAGTCGAAAACCTCTTGTCAACTGCAAACCCGTACATTCGTCGCAAAGCCGCCATTTGCGCTATGCGGATTATTCGCAAGGTCCCGGATCTGCAGGAACACTTCATTGATAAAACGAAACTGTTGCTGCAGGATCGGAACCATGGAGTGTTGCTCTGCGGAGTGACTTTGGTAACAGATCTTTGTCAACATGACCCGGATTTAGTTGGCCAGTTTAGGCAGTTCACAACTGTCCTCGTTCGCCAACTGAAGAGCCTCACTAGTTCAGGGTATGCGCCTGAGCACGATGTCGCTGGGATAACAGATCCTTTCCTGCAGGTTAAAATTTTAAGGTTGCTAAGGGTCCTTGGCAAGGGCGATGCTCAAGTCAGTGAACAAATCAACGATATCCTTGCCCAAGTCGCTACCAACACCGATTCCACTAAAAACGTTGGAAACTCGATACTTTACGAGGCTGTCTTAACTATCTTAGATATTGAGGCGGATAGTGGATTACGTGTGTTAGGCGTCAATATTCTTGGGAAGTTTTTGACCAATAAGGATAATAACATCCGTTATGTGGCTTTGAACACTCTTATCAAAGTTGTCGCTGTTGAACCGAATGCAGTGCAAAGACATCGAAACACCATCTTAGACTGTTTGCGAGATCCCGATATTTCTATCCGCCGTCGAGCCTTAGACCTCTCATTTACACTTATCAATGAGAGTAACATCAGGGTATTGATACGAGAGTTACTGGCCTTCTTGGAGGTTGCGAACAACGAATTTAAGCCTGTAATGACGACACAGATTTGTATTGCTGCAGAGCGTTTTGCACCGACAAAGAGGTGGCATATTGACACTGTTCTAAGGGTTTTGAAGTTGGTATGTCTCCTTGCGGCAAAATTATTGGAGAAAGTGGCGCTAATCCTCGCATGTGATTAAGGCCGGAAACTACGTTAAGGAGCATATTTTATCAAGTTTTATCCGTCTTATCGCCAACTCTGCAGAACTCCAAACCTATTGTGCGCAGAAGCTTTATTCTGCCCTCAAAGCGGACGTCACCCAAGAGGCACTTACACTTGCAGGTGCTTGGACTGTAGGGGAGTATGGAGACTTGTTGCTGAAGGGTGGGCAATACGAAGAAGAAGAATTGGTGGTGGAGGTATCGGAATCCGATATCGTCGATCTCCTCTCAACCATCCTTACGAGCGCCTACGCTACACCCAGCGTAACAGAGTATATCATTACTGCCCTAATGAAATTGACCGCCCGTATCGACAATGCTGCTCAGGTCGAACGTATCCGCCGAATTCTCCAGTCATATTCTGATAGTTTAGATGTTGAAATTCAGCAGCGCTCTGTTGAGTATGGGAACATGTTTGGCTACGACGAAATACGTCGTGGTGTGTTGGAGAAAATGCCCCCACCGGTCATCAAAGAAGTCTCGAGAGTGTTTGAACGGGAGACAGCGCCAAAAGCAAGAACAGGAAAGAAAGCCGCTAAAAAGCAGTCTGATGAGGAAGCTCTTTTGGACCTCATGGGCGGCGAGCCATCGGTGCCCACTGTGCCTCTCGGCGGAGCACCACAGAGCAATATGGAATTGCTGAGTGGGATCCTTGGTGGTGACCCTATGCCTTCAAATTCATCATCCCCACCTCCGCCGGCCCAATCGAATCTCAACAGTATCATGGATTTATTCAACACCCCAGGAACATCTTCGCCAGCACCAGTTGCGGCCCCGCAACAGCCAGCATCATCGCTTTTAGTTGGCCTCGGCTCAGCCCCAGCCCCACCTGTTGCGCCGGCTGCTGCTCCACTTGCGGCACAGGTTTACAATAAGAATGATCTTCAAATAACCTTGCAGCTGGCGCGTACGGCCGATGGCACAATCAACATCATCGCCCGGTTCAAGAACAACTCTTTCACAGATCGCATCGCAAGCGTGAATCTTCAGGCAGCCGTTCCGAAGAGTATGAGGCTTCAGTTGCAACCCATAAGTAACTCAGAGCTTGATCCAGACGCCGAGGCCACCCAAATGATGAGGGTTGCAGGGAACAGGGGCGGCGCATTGAAAATAAGACTAAAGATTGGTTATGTAAAGGACGGCGTAGGGAATATCATGGAAATGGTCGATTGGGTGGAATCTCCCTAATTTTTTAATGACCTCTTGTTCTTAGTTAAGCTTGTTTGGAGAAGTAATAGACTTGTTTCATCATGGGGTATCACTCTAATCATATTACGTCACTCGCTTGTATCCCAGTAGAGATCGTTTGGCACCGTGGCAGAGGCCAAAACACACCAAAATTACAGGTTTTCGGGCCACTATGTCCGTGATATTATATATCCTGAAACTTAGCTCCGGAAAAAAAAATTAGCTCGTCTGAAATATAATGCATAATTCTATCGGGCTTTTAACTCAGGTTCGTGCATACCCGTGGGCATGTAAACCGGGCAAGGCCTGTTGTAACGTATCTTTCTCATACCCCAAGACCCTAGCCTGGGCGGGTATCAAGCTGTGGGGGAAAGAACATTCCACACTTCACTCACCGCTCTAAGAGAATGGAAAGCAAAAATGGCAGAGTTTCTCGTATTATTATACGGCAGCGAATTACCTTTCAAATTTCCCCTTTAACGAGCTCCTGAAGAGAAAATAGCCAAGCGTTCGGAGCACAATACAATTTCTACCGATATTTATTGGCTCCACACAAAAAGTGAGAGGCACTCGAAGTAATCGAGGCCAGTAGCAATGTTTCCTTTGCAGAATTATAAGGATTCTTGTCATGGCAGGTATAGCACCAATCGGCGGCCAAGAAAACTTTAGTCACTAACCCACCCCAGTTGGGAAGAAAGATCCGAACAGTTACCCCAGGAGGCCTTGCAGAGTTTATTTTTTTTATTTCGCTTCCGCGATTTCTCCCCAATGGGGCTCATCGAATTTCACTCCCTACTAAGTAACTAGTATTGTAGCTGAGGAGGACAATGATTAGTACTGTACACAGGGAAACCTGGTTGGTAAACAAAAGTGACATTTGTTCCCCAAATGCATTCGAGATTCAGGCTCTCCCTTTAGATGACACTGTTCAAAAAGGTGGTTATGGGAGACGTTGAGTAGAGGGAAACCAACGAGATTGCGGAAGATGCCAATCTTCTAAAGATGGCCAGCACTGAACATAGTATTGTTATCAGTCCGCCTTATGACCATTTCTCTTACACTTAGCAGGGCTCACATGTGTGATCCGCACTACCTACCATTGTATGATATACCGCTACCCTTCGTTGGCCACCACGACCACCCTTCGCCCAGTGTTCAAATATCACAAACGCCGACTGGGGACCATACAAACGAATGGTTAAAATTGAAAAATCCTTCAACCACCCCAACTGCATTGTAACCAGGCATCTGTCCTGTCTATAAAACTAACACTATCTCTCCTCTTCCGCCAAACCCCCTAAAATTCATTCCCAGTATTTCTTCCCTCCCCAAATTCACTATAATCCCGGAACAGTGCAAGGAAAAAGCGCTCGAAGATGACTCCACAATCACCACCGGAAGGTGACCATCCTCCCGATGCGACACCCCAAACCAGCGTCAGCCCCATCTGTCTCACACTCAGCACTCACACCCAATGCCACACAGCCTGCGGAACGTGGCGCTGCTGTCAATGCCGCGCTGAAAGTCTCTATAACGCGCTCTGGTGCGTGTGCGACCATTTAATATGTAAAGAGTGCGCACTGGTATACGAAGCCTGCCGCATTTTCCGCCAACCCTCAGAAAAAAGGGAACCTGTGAGGGAGCCGCCATTAGAGGAGAAAGAAGGATGGGCGTCGGATGACCGGGAGACGTCTGAAGACGAGGAGGGAAAGGAGGGGGAGGAGGAGGAGGAGAAGAAAGGGGAGAAGGAGAAGCCGACCTCGACCTGTTGGATGTTTTGGGAATGCTGTGTGTGTGGCGCGAATAATGCGCCTTCCGGGTGGAAGTGTGGGCAGTGTGCTAGGGCTAAGTGTGATTTTTGCTATAGGAGATTGCCGGAGAGGGCTGCGTTGGTTGGTGATTTTATGTGATTGGGAGGGAGGGAGTAATGGATGATGGGTGGGGGGAGGGTAGTGTGTATGGTTCAATTCACAGGGATTCCATAGATATCTAGGGCATGAATAGTCACCCGGATGTCATGGTAGGTTGGCGAGCTGGTGTGTTGGGACCTATATCGGAAATATGGATAGTGCAGTGTTGTCAGTGGAACGGTCCGCCTTCCTTATCTGGAAATTCGGGCCATGTTTGGCACGTACGATACCAACGAAGTTATTGAAAATGGTTTGTATCATAGTAAGATGCTCGTGCCTCTGCGGTCATCCCAATGAAAGTTAGTGCATACGGGAAACGTCCCTAAGCTCCACAAGTTCAGAGGAAATATGAAGAGGAGTGGAATTTATTTTTGTTCGTCCGGGGTTTATGTATAGTGTAACTTCTAAAACTCAATTCACTTGTATCCTATACCGTTACGCAAGCTTGATGAGAGGTATGATATATTGAGAAGGCCGGATTGGTATGATATGATATCACACATAGGCGCTTTATTTTTTCTTCAGCCCTAAAGCCAAATGGCTTCTGGTAGGAATATTTCCAATCAATAGCATTAGAGGAAGCAAAAAACAACTTTGTAGACCCCCGTGCATGTCGAAAACTACTTCAATAAAATGTTCTGCTATTCGGAAGAATGTTGAATAGAATCCACTTTGATCTCATAAAAGTGTCTTGTCGGGCAGTTCCTTAATATGTTTATCTTGCCTAAGCTGTGCGAGGGTCTAGTGATGTTCCAAAGTAGGAAACTGCAGCCAGAATTGGGCATTAGGCCACCGAGCCCGGGGGCCTAATGTCTAAGTTACACTTCCAGAGCTCAGGCGTTATTAAGGGAGAGGAGTGTGGGCCCTCAGATGTTTTCCTGGCAAGCCAAAGGAAGAAGATGCCATCTCATGAGCACTAAGCTAACCAACCACCAGTCTCCTACACCAAACAGTGCGGACTTGTATGATAGACAATCCCATCTCATCCTGCATTCAACTACCATCAATCGCACCCCCCTGTTCATCACAGCTGTCACGTCCTTAAGATCGCGGCCGGAGAGAAACTAGCACCCCCTACGATACTTCAAAAGCACTCCAAATGCCCCCAAGCCCTCTCCTACCTACCCCTCCTGTATCTGTTGCTTCTGCTCATTAAGACCCTATCTTAGGCAATCCCAAACCGCCCCCACAGCACCTTCATCCTCCATAGCTCCTCTAACTCCCGAATAGACTGGTCCAGATGGTTCGCCTCTGGCACCGCCGAGGCTCTGAGGAAGAATTGTCAGACGCAAAGTACGGGACTGGTGGGCTGCCGCAGCGGCGTAGGATCTGGGCTCCTGGGTTTCATTGAGGATCTGGAATTCCTGTATGTGCCGGGCGTGGAGGGGTTGCAGCTACTGAGCGGCTCTTACGGGAGTAATCTGGGGTTGTTAGAGGGGGGGGTTGTAGGGGCTTTAGCTTGATTGGGGATCGGGAGGGAAAGACCGTGCTTTTAAATAGTGGTTTTGTACGGGCTTTTTTTGCAGGGACTTGGTAAAGGAATCCAAAACATGATAACAAATCAGAAAGCACTAAAGAATGTTGGCCCCAGAATTCATCCCTTGTTTCTTCTGGAAGGTTTTAATTGCCAGTCCCCTCTCACTTCCGGCACTTGGAACATCTGGTAAAGCAGAGACCCACATGCTTTTGCTCCTGGTCAGCCAGTTTACAGTTTTTATGATATGTATGGTTTCGGAAGACTAGGCTCTGCACCAATTTTCAGACAAAAAAGGTGACAATTTGGTTGCAATTTCAAGCAGAATACTTCTCAAATTTCATAACCCTTGCACCTAATGTATAAAACTCTGGCTTGTAAATTTGTAAAATCAAATTGTGAATGCTTCTTTCCCCCCTTAGTTTACATAGTGCTAGGTGTACCAGAACAAATTTCCCATCAGCCGATTTGGAAATATTGCCAGCAAACCTTGTATATAATGAATACAAACCAAAATAACACAATATCAAGTTCTATGTAATGGGCAGGGTCCATGCATGGTTAAAGGCAGTAGCAGATCGTCCATAATACACTAGGAGAAACTAGGTAGAATAGGCATACCAGTGTAGAAGTAAGATGTACTTATGTTGAGGTTCAGAGGTTTGACAAACAGTCTTCAGGGGTTCAGGTTCAGGGTTCATAGATTCAGGTAATGTGAAGAAAGAAAGAGTTGTAATTCTTAGGTACAGGTGTAGGCAGGAAATTACTAGATTGCATAAAGAATATAAAATATAAAGAGGCATACCTCTTTATATAACTAAAGGAAACCCATTGATCACTAATGTCAAATACTCTAAACTCTTACTTATGCATAGCTGCAATCTTCTATCAGTTTCTATTTACTTCCATTATACAGATTCTGGTATGAACTATCTACTGTCTTACTATATAATCAAAAACCCAACCAATTTCTCCACATATATGGAACAACAAATCCACTCTGGTACAGCCTACTCCTGTAAGATAGCCATGATACTAGCTCCCCTGTCCTACACTGAAGGCCTCTGAGACACATAATTCATAGTTTGCAAGTGGTCCAGTTTGTTTGTGTATCTTTTCTGGAACTCATTGATAGCTTATAGGCCATTCATGTCCTTGACAGATTCCCAAGTGGCCTCTTCATACTTTTTCTAATATACCAGGTAGTGTAGGCAGTTCTAGGACAGCTTGTAGTCCACTATTCTATCTACTAATTATTCTTCCTATCCATCAACTTCTACTGGAGGAAGAGGTGATATAATCTACCCAGGTACTGGATCCTGGTCTGTGAGGTCAAGGAAGGAAATGTGGAATACATTGTGGACCCTTATGGAGATGTGAAGCTCTAGGCAGTAGGCATGTGTTCCTCCTTGTGCTAACACAGGGTAGGGGTCAAAGTATTTATTTTTCAAGCTTCTGAAAGAGCTACCTGGTCCAAATATTCTTAGAACTGAGCCATACCTAGTCACCTACCTGGAAGTGAGGAGCAGGTAGGTGTCACAGGCAGGGTCTATATGGAATCAAGGGCAGATAGTTCAAGGCACACCCTAGTGGACAGAACAAGTATCCAGTACAGGTATATAAACAAGATGTATTTTTATCTAGGTTCAGGGAGTTTTGGGACAGGGTTTAGGGATTCAGGACTTATGGGTTCTGGTGACATGAACAAGGGAAAGAGATATAATTTCTAAGTACAGGTGTAGGGAGGAAATTACCAGATTGGCAAGGAAAGTAAAATACTAAAAGGCACACCTCTATATATAATGAAAAGAAATCCCCCACTAACAAATTCCAATTACCCTAACCCTGCCCTCATGTATAGCTGCAATCTCCTATCAGTTTCTATTAGTTTCTGTTATTGACATGGCCACCTGACAGGGGTATGGTACCCTTGGGTTTTTGGTTACACATATGGGAGCTGTGGTTGTATGGTTGTCTAATGATGGGAGAGGTGGATTAGCTGCGATTGATTGTAATGGAACCTCATGGGAAGTGAGGAAAGAGTGCAGCTGCACATGAGGAAGGGGTTAGAGGGGTTTGGATTTGTTAGTGGAGGATTTTTCTTTGTTATATAAAGGAGTATGGCACTTGGTAGATTTCTTTTCTTGTATAACCTGGTAATTTCCTGCCTATACTGGTACTTAGCAATTACAACTTTGTTTCTTCTTCACATTACCGGAACCCATAAACTCTGACCCTGAATCCCTCAAGCCTAGATACAAACATGTTTTGTTTGTACTCCTGTACCTGTCTCTCATCTCACCTACTATAGTATGCCTTGGGCTATATACCCTTGATCCTACATGGACCCTGCCAGTTACACAAGGTTGCATCTACAAGGATCTAACCCACACCATGCCATGTCGCGATTACTTGAAGTACTAGCTGAGCTTTTTACCAACCCAAACCAGACTGCTGGCCTGTCCAATGAACCGCTAAGCAACCTGACCCATGACCAGAGATACAACTATCCCACATACATTTGAGATATCCTTCTCCATACCATATACCTACCTGACCACACCGAGTCCTCTGCTAACTAACAGCTACAACAACAAGTACATAACCTGACAGAGGAACTTCAAACCCACCACCTCACCACTACTGAACAAGACCTGGTCTGCACTAATGCTACAGTCACCTTGCTCAACAATGCCTATGCTAATACCTATGCAGGCCCTGCTATACTACTTGGAGGTAGCAAGAAGGCCTCAATCCCAAACCCTGAAAGGTTTGATGAGACTATAGACAAGTACTACTCATGCGCCACCCAGCTTTATCTGAAACTTTACAGAGAGCACCACTGGTTTGACAATGAACAACACTGCTTGTTATATACCATTGACCTCTTGACTGGGTCAGCCTTCTGGCAAGTACAACCCAATGTCACTGCTGAGGTCATGCATTATGCTGACACCAAGGCCCTGTTAGCAGAACTAGAATAAGTATTTAGGGACCTCAAGTGGGTTACTATAGCAGAAAGAGGCATAAAGGATCTTGCCCAAAAGAACTACATATTTCTGGAATAGCTGGCAGACTTCCAATACCTAGCTGCCGACAACAACTGGAACATTGCTGCTAAGTATAGTGCCCTGTACAGGGGCCTCAGCTCAGAACTAAAAGATATCTTAACTACTATTGCAGATGCTCTGGAGACCTTGCCAAACTATAGCAACCTGTTGAAAAGGTTGGACAACAACATTTGGGCCCATCTGGCCAACAAGAAAGGTTCCTCCTCCTGCTCCTAATGTGTTTCCACTGCCATGCAAGCTCAATTCACCATCCCTATATTGGCAATCATGTCACGATCTGACTAGAGGAGCACTAGTCGGGTGACGGAAGCATGGAAAAGGTTTCACATAACTCCCGGTTAGGAGTTATAGGGTTTAGTTAGCCTTCGCGCGTGACCATAGTTATGGTTACGAGGTTTAGTAAGGCTTATGGCAAGGCTTACCGGCAAGGCAGATTAGTTAGGCTTTCGTGCGTGACCACACTAGTGATCACGAGGTTGATTTATATTTGCACACATGACCTGTTTGGGTCATATGATATTATGATGTTTTCGCACCTGACCTTGCTTAAGAGGTCATGGGGTTTCACATGAGGCGCACTTGCGACTCATAGTAGTCAGATGATTTGGTAGGCAGCACGGACCACTCAGGTGACCCTGAACGATGAGGATCTCACGCGAGTCATAGTTATGTCTCGGCAGGGTTAGGGTTGCGGGAAAAGGCCTATATAAAGGCCGGGATCTCACAGATGGGTTAGCTCTTTATGCAACCAGCTACTATTATTTCCTATCTACTACTTTACGATATTTACAATACAAAAACCTTTACGCTCCAAGGCTATTCGCTAGACGGATCAACTATAGAGTCAAGAACCTATCTGCTGCACGGATTCGGAGAACTGAACCAAGATTGATACTCCGGCGTTAGTGGGAAACCATTTCTGAGTGGGAATACTAAGATAGGGCCTATAGACTCGAGGAGCTCTAGGACACAGCGCAGTGTAGTTCGAAAGCTTAACGAAATCGTTACCTGTCACGAGTAAGCACGAGGGTAAGATACCGTAACAAATCACCACTATTACAGCGACAGCTTCTGGCCCCATAGACCTCTCCTTGAGACTGTGAACATTGACCAATGCCCAAAGAAATGACCTGATAAGGAGAGGCCTATACCTCTATAGTGCAGGGCATAGATATAACCAGTATAGACACTAGGTTATGTTTTGTTTTATAGTCATCAGAAAAAAAAATTCTAACTTATGTATTACATATATATCTTCCAGTAGCTTGTGGTAATAGAACCTCTCCCGGTCCTTCCTATCCCTCTTACATTCATATCATTTTCTAAAAACCTGTAAGGTCTTCCAGAAGCTTAAACAGTACATTTGGTATCATTCATCCTTCGCTTTTGTCCGTCGCCACATGCTTTCTCTGTATGAAACGCTATCTCGCCTAACTAACCTCTGGTTTTTTTTTTTTTGACTTTTCCATCCGAGCCATTTTGGACTTTGTGCGGCTTATTCCTACCTGTGCATGTACAGAACAACCTTTGTCCATTTTCCTGACCCCTGTTACCCCTGGCACTTTCCCTTCGCCCTGATTTCTCTGTTATAGTCTCTATTCTTCTGAAGCTATTCTTCAGGTTATATTATACATTGTCTGCCCATGTACTGTCACCATATCCACCTTTCTTGTTTCCATAGTATGCGTACATAATAGATTCTTTCACCTGTTTCACTGAAGCTCATATATTTTGTACTTTCCATCGTCCTTTTTGAGACATCATGAATCCCTTCACTGTTCCTTTGAGTATTACCTATTTGCCAGCTCAGCTACGTTGACTACACCCCTATATATATTTCTAGATGTCTTGTTTTCACTGCTCTATATTTCTTCTTCCATTAATTTACTTATTCTTTCTAGTTTACGGTATTCAATAAATTCTATTAAATGTTTCTAAATCGCTTCTATTATTTACATACTAGTATTTTGTTATCTCTCCCTGCAGTCTCTGGTACTGAATGCACCATGCCCCTGATCCATTTGATGCCTACAACTAGCTCGGTTGTTCTGAGTCTGTTTGGACCTTTCACCATCCCCTGAGTAATGGTAACAAGTCCTGTAACATTGCTAAGCTTCCCGGAATTCTCAACAGATAGTCTATCTACTACTACCACCAGTCAATCTACTAAACCCATTGTTAACTCTCGAACCTTCATGATTGATATCAAGCGCATCAGATAGAAGCCATTTAATGCCCCATAAATACTTCTATTGCCTGAATCCACTCAAACCCAATCATTTCTACTCTGCCCCATTGCCCTCCAAAGGTGGGTTCCAGTTTACCAAAGAAGGTACCAAGTGACCTCTCATGCATCATGAAAGTTGTCACCCAGTACACATAAAAGCTGACGTACTTCAACCGGAAACTTCTTAACCGAGTCAACATCACGCTGTATACTCAGAGATGATTTCTGTCAATAATAATCAAGTAAAAGGCCCAGAAAATTTCTCAAAGTCTGATTGAGTTGTAGAACAGTTTCGATGGTTGGTGTGAAACCCATCGGTTGCATGGTTACTAATTTAACCTGCTGTTTATACCAGTTGTCCTGCAGTTCATCCTGAATAGTACGTGGTAGGTCTGCTGCAATATTCATTTCATGAATTTTGAGGTGGTCAAGTCTAGCATATGTTCTTTTTATTTGATAACTTGAATTATTTTCGTTGGACCACCGATAACCCTTCTTGATCATTGTTTTGTGACTTGTCTCCTCTGACTTGGTTGAATGCATTTGAATGTTTTCAAAACACTGTACAGAGTCCCCAAAGTGGCTCAACAAGTCTATCTTAACAAAGCTAAAGTCTACACCCTCATCATATATATTAGCAACAATTCTATCTAAATCACAACACTGTTGATCTGCAATCTGATATATTTTGACTGCAGTAACTCCCGAAAGGTGATGTTGATTAAGTACTTCACTATTTTCACCTCAAATCCTGGTACTGACCTCTTTCACTTTCCTAATCGGGGACTTATCTCTTCGGTACTGCTTAAAATGTCTTGGTAATCGTGAAATGCTTTTAGGAACTGTTTAAGGTATTGAATTGTTTCGTCGGTATGGCTTGTATATTGTGACATTAGAGTAAAGTCAACAATCAACCAGACACAGGTCAGAGCCTTGGTGAATACGGGATGTTCCACAGCACTTGGACAACATAGCAAGGGTGCAAAACAAGGTAGTATCACTTTAATGAGATTCCTCATCTCCTTTTCGGTCTACAAAGAGATTTGACTATACTCTTTGTTTGGTGGAAAATAACCCGGAGAAGCAGCTAAACTCTTCCAGATAGTGTTGAATGATTGTAGCTACTTGTACTTCTTTAGAAATCTGATTACCCATTTCATCAGGTGTGTTTCGAATATTCCCAGGTACGCAATGTGAAGAATGTCTAGTTCGGGCCAGTGGTATTGTTGAACTTTAGGAAGCCCCCAAAAGACGCTTGCGGGTAATTTAAAGCCATAATCTCTTAGTTCTTGCCCGGCTTGCTGGTTGTTACCATAGTATTTGTGGAAGATATTCTGGTATTTTGTATAGTCTTATTTAGCCATGGAGTGTCTTGAATGGGACCCTAATTGTTCTGGCCGGACTTCGCTGACAGTGTACTGATTTTGTTGACTACCATGCAATGTGACATTTTCTAAGTGATCCACAATCCAAGCTGCAAGATGTAGAAAACATAATCAGATCTTTCTATGAGCACATTCAACCTCAAGCCCGGAGTTTACGAGTGCAACTATTGGTGCAAAGATCACTTCTATCAAATTACAAAGAATCTCATTATTGATCTGCCGCTGCCATGCATCTCTTGTTGCTACGCCCAGCATCTTTAGGGCGATGGGTAAAAGTGCTAAAAGGGCCATTGCATGTTTTGATGCCTTATTCCGAGTTCTTGACTGGATATTCCCAATTGTTATGTAGATTGGCCAGGCTTTCTTATTCTGTAAACAATTTGTCAAAAAGGTTATGTCTGAGGCACATATAATTGGTATGAGTATTGCTCTATTGGACAATTTATTTTTTGCTTTGCCATCTATTTTGTGTTCATATATGTGGTATGGAGGCACCATAGAATGTCACATTTGAACTCACCAGTATTTTACACCACCAATCTGCTGTATGCATTTCTGAATAAACACTATAAGGTGGCTCTTCGCTATTCTATTCTTTTACAGGGGTGTAAACTAAATCTTGAGCAAAACATATTTCAGCAAGTAGATATTTATCATACTCAATAGGATTGTGGAAAAAGAATTTCTGTTTCAGGAATCTTTGTCTGATTCTTTTCTGCCTAAATTTCCTACTTTCGTCAATATCGGACACTCTGAAAATACCTTTACTTACTGCCTCACAAAATGAAACAAACCCCTCTTACTAGCTCTTCATCCCCATCCCCGATTGCAATATATCAACAGCATCAAGAAGCCAATAAACAGATTTAATATTACTGTCTATAGGCCACAAGCCCTACTTGAAATATCTGTCGATATGATCCTTTAGTACCTTCACTTCTATAAACTATTGAGCCAGCTCAAAGTCAGTCTTGTTTTAGAATAACAACCAGATCTTGTCTTTGGATGTTTTGTGCCATACAATATTGTGTAATGATCTTCCAGTAGTGGGGTGTTCCGTCGGTACTGGCTCAACCCATAGTGTGATTCACTCAATTTCTGAAAAATTGATACTTTCTATATACAAATTGGCGACGTCTGCATCAAGGAGAGTATCATCTTCGGCGATATTTGTTTCAATTGCATCAAAATCTTTACTGAGTAGATTGGAGCTTATGGCAAAGACTGCTATAGGCAGTGGAATTTGTATGGGATGTTGTTCGTCACAACTAGGCCACTTTTGTGTGCTCTAAGGCTGTACAAACCCAGAATGCACTGTTTCTATATGGTTCCTGTACCATATACTTGACTTGTATTTCTTTCTGCAGTATGGGCATTGAGACTCTTGTACCATTCTGCAAGAAATTAGACTTGATAAGAAACAGTACAAATAGGACGCCAAAAAAATCAAACCCACCCTCTATGACCGATATTACTTGCTGCTTAAATGCATGTCGTAATTGGACAATTAGTTTCCTGACTGGAACTGTACTGTAGAGATAGGTGGTATGTAAAGAAGTACAAATTAGATGAAATTCGTCACACCGTATTGGTGAATTGAAGATTGGAAGTAGATTGAAAGAAAATAGAAAACAATCACAATGTATTGTACGGTCTGCCTGTCTCCAATATCTGTTTGAATTCTTCAAACGTGAATTGCTGTATTCCATCCCACCTACTCTTGAGCAAGATTGTAATGCCTGTACAATTATGTCTGTTCTTTGGCTTGAAACACCTTTTCAAGATCCTGGCCTGCACTAAGTCTGGTACTTTTCTATTTAGAGAATCTCTGGACTTTTTTTTTTTATATCTATCGTATCACAGTGCAAACAATTACAATTGTACCCTTAACCTCTTGTACTTCATTTGGCTCATTGCAGACTTTGAAAGGGCAAAACCTAATGTCAAGTGCCCATATATCCTATATCCCTTGTTGTAACCGGTACGGGTTACTAGGGTTTTATGTTTGGTTTTACAGTATCGTTTGATACTTGTATTGTTTCGTGTGCTATGGGTTGATACACACAATGTTTTATGTTTGGTTTTACAGTATCGTTTGATACTTGTATTGTTTCGTGTGCTATCGGTTGATACAATAAATGTTTTGCAATATCGCTCATACTGGAGATAAGCGATATGCTGTATTTAAAGACCGCTGATTCCCGCGATGGAAACAGCAGACTTCGACAAACAGTATTCTTAAATATACTTGGTTGAACGGTTAC
>PYWC01000016.1:386729-402064 GCA_003182015.1 Tuber magnatum | reverse complement strand
CGATGGAAACAGGAGACTTCGACAGACAGTATTCTTAAATATACTTGGTTGAACGGTTACTTCTTTGATCTCCTATTACACCCCGTTCAAAGCCTCCTTTAGCAAGCAGTGCTTGCTTCGTGTTGATCACCAAGCCATCTGCTCCTATTGTACCGCTACGTGACTAGGGCCAGGCCCAAACACGTTACACTTGTCCCAACCCATGCCAAGGAAAGTAGGGGTAGCACCAAGCCTACCTATTGCATTGCTGTACCTTGACACCCCCTTGAAATGCTTGTTCTTGTTTGTTTGACTTACCTTTTCAAGCATATAAGCTTACCTGGTTACATGTTGCCTTCATGGTAACTGTACTGCCAGTACTCTTTTGTATAAGCAGAGAAGGACACTCAACATTCAAGATGCAACATTTAACGGTCTCTTTCAAACTGGTCAGAATAGTTAGAATTCTTGATACTATAACAAAAAGCTTAAATTGTACATTCTTTCTTCTTATATACATCCTGTTTACTGCGACCTTTTCACTTCTTCTTCATTTATCTTCTAACAACCTCACAGCTTCCAGACATTCTTCCTGGACCTTGTGGAGTGACTTTTCTCTTTGTAACAATATTTTTATATACCGCAGTCACTTCTCTAGCGCGATCCTACCGCCTCACTCACGTTTTACACTATCTATACCCGTAAGTTCCATCCATGGTTTCTAACATCAAAGATGAGCCATTCATGAGCCTTTCTTATAGTACTGGAATACTGATTGCTGTCTTCAGAAACACTTACTATTGAATCGAGACGTTCAGCTGCTTCTCACCTCATAAAGGTAGCTTCATCTCCTAGGGCACCTTTTTCAAACTCTCGCTTGTCCCTACCAAAAAAATTAGTCCTGGTAGACAAGACTGTTTTCTACCCCACCAAGGTAAGTTGATCACGGTTCACCTCCTTCCTTTCCTTCCTCATGCTCTAAGAACAAAAATACATCTTTGAAGTATCATCTTTCTCGTGTTCTTCTAGGACGTAGTGAAGCACTGCATAAATCTTCTATATCTTGTCGGTAGCTAGTTTGGGCTTTTTTCAATGCAAGACTATAACTGACCACTCTTCTCTTGATGTATTAGTGGCTCCACATTTTTCCGTTAGCATTCCCCTCTATAGTTTTCTCTCCTGCGTGTTCTATTTGCACCTTTCCACAGATGGAATGATTACTATTCACTATTTCCTAGATCTGTTAGGATTTTCCAGCTTCTTCTGCATGCCAAGAATATTCTTCCTTAATTCAGGTTAGTCTTCTGTGCATCGCATTTTGTAACGTGTTCGGGCCCAGCCCTAGTCACGTAGCGGTACGATAGGAGCGGATGGCTTCGTGAACAACATGAAGCGAGCGCTGCTTACTAAAGGAGGCTTCGAACGGGGTGTAATAGGAGATCAAAGAAGTAACCGTTCAACCAAGTATATTTAAGAATACTGTCAGTCGAAGTCTGCTGTTTCTATGGCGGGAATCAGCGGTCTTTAAATACAGCATATCGCTGATCTCCAGTATGAGCGATATTGCAAAACATTGTGTGTATCAACCGATAGCACATGAAACAATACAAGTATCAAACGATACTGTGAAACCAAACATAAAACAATGTGTGCATCAATCGATAGCACACGAAACAATACAAGTATCAAATGATACTGTAAAAGCAAACATAAAACAATGTATGTATCAATCGATAGCACACGAAACAATACCAGTATCAAATGATACTGTAAAACCAAACATAAAACAATATGTGTATCAATCGATAGCACATGAAACAATACAAGTATCAAATGATACTGTAAAAGCAAACATAAAACAATATATGTATCAACCAATAGCACACGAAACAATACAAGTATCAACCGATACTGTGAAACCAAACATAAAACAATGTATGTATCAACCGATAGCACACGAAACAATACAAGTATCAACCGATACTGTGAAACCAAACATAAAACCCTAGTAACCCGTACCGGTTACACATTTACTCCTTCTTATAGAGAATCTAATTGGCTATTAGCATGCCTACCACTGCCAAGTTCCGTACCGAGCTCAACCTAACTGGTGCTAGGCGACCTGTCACTGGAAGGAGATAGCCTGCCATTTGTACATTCTCCAGAAGTGCTAGGGGAGGAATCTCCTGCGCCATAGGCAGAGTGATGACACATTGTGGAAACAAGTCAGGATGGAGGCCGTTGGACACACTACCCTCCCAGGCTTCCAAGCCAAATTCAACATACCTCATGACGGTCCATATCATGCTTTCTACATCGCCCCAGACAACAACATCCTGGACGTGCTGAAGAAGGGAGCTGAGTCATGTCGGAATGCCAGACTTAATTTCGATAACAAGCAAGAGGAGGAAGCTGAGAGTGCAAGTGGTATATTGCAATCTGGATTGGGTGGTAGAGGGGCCATTGTTCGTCCCCGCGCAACCCTTCATTAGGAGTGACTGGTGCAAATAACCTTTATTGGAATATCCAACGCCGAACATGAGCAGGCTCGCCAGTTCCCATAGGTTATACATAGCAATGACATACCAAACAAGAGTTGGCTAGTAATCCTGGAGTACTCTACTTTGTAGGAGCTCGGCAAGGCTGCTTGCTAGTACATAGTGGACAGTGAATATCCCGCGCAGTTCATTGGAATTCTTCGCGACATTCATGGGATAAACGTCACCCTCAATGCTGCCCACCAAATCAAATTGATCGATGACAATCAAGTTAATGCCTGGCTTTGTCCATCCCAGTACACCACCCTCACCGTCGCCTGCTCCGTCCACTGAGCAGCTATTGAACTGCTTACATGGAGCGACACTGTTTGTCCGAATACACCTCTAGATGAGCGCACTCAGGGCTATCTCGATCCCATCCAATTTGATGTTGCTGAGATCTACAACAAGCCAGATTCCCACTGTAGAGTAGAGGACGATATTGGGCGCCAGATGAAATGCAGAAGAAGCTTTCCTAGATCCCAAACTGTGTAGCAGAGGAGAATTCTGAGCAATGATCGCAAGGTCATGAGGTTCTAGGCACACTCCCACGTACTGATCTCCCACACTCGTGTCAGGCAGAAAGCAGTGTCTGTGGGCCATTATGCGGGACAAGAGGTCTAAAATATGGCTCTTCATCCGGGCTTTCCACCTCCTGGATGTGAGGCCCCAGATGGACCTAGTGTTGAGGATTTGCCGAGGCTTGTTTTTGCCGGGTTGGGTTTTCTTTGAGCTTTCAGAAGAGTTTTCTGTGGTTTACGGGCTTTCTTAGTTTTTCCATTTGTTTCTATCTATTCGTTGGGGGAGCAGGGGGGTAGGATAGGGGTTCGGGAGGGGGGTGCCTTCTGGAGCTTTTTCTTCCTGGTCACTATTTTCTTTGCGCTTTCCGCTTATTTTCTTTCATTCCTGGGTTTCCTTTTGCTTAGTTTTTGCTCTTCTTTCTCCGGAGCTTAGAGCTCATTTGTACTAGGCTGCATCTTCTTTGGGCCTACAGATAGTTGTTCTTTTATTTTGCACAGCTTCCTGACCTTTGCTCTAGTTCTATCCATTTGCCGGGGTTTTTCTGGAGCTTCTTTGTACTGGGCGGGGTCTTCTTTGGCCTTTCAGACTTGGTTTCTTAAGTTTTATGGGCTTCACAGGCTTGCTTCTTTGTTTTGCTTTCATTTCTTGTATCTTCTAATCTGTTTCTTAATCTAGTCTGTGCTATTAGACAACTTTTCCATATCTTATCTGATACTCTTAGATTTTAATACATTGAGCAGTCTTTTTTTAAAAAAAAAGTTTGTGGTACAACAGACAGCTTTTCTGAGACCCTAAATGTTACTTTTATCCTTGATCTCATCCTAGTATACATAATCCAATCTTTTGAAAATAATAAGTTATGTTCATCTAGCCAAGTGACCCAGCATAGCAAATACTTCCGTAGCAATCCTGAATATATAATCTCTACCCAGTCTAGAGACATCCATGTACCTGGTCTTTGAGACATCCAGAGTCCAAAAGGTAATAGTATGGTCTGAGTACAGGTGAATGGTTCACCAAACTGTTAGGTTCTAGGCAGAATCCATGCTCTAACACAAAGCTTGTTCATTTGTAAAAGAAGGATGGGAGTTTGTAGAGTCTCTTGGAGAGCATTCATATAAATATCTGATTCTGCACTCCGCCTCCGAATATTTCTTATAAACAAGCAATAATGTCTGGAAATACGAGCAGAGGTCAGTAAAGTCTCCTGAAAGCCAAAGTGAGCTTTTCCAAGACTTAAATATAACACTCTTAACTATAGTACTAGTAGTCCTCCGAGTCCCAGCATACTCGTTGAGATCTCCAGTATCCTTCCTGGAGATTGGAGTACTAGGACCAGAGACATAGTGAAAAATCAGTTTATTGGTTGAGGAAGAGGAGCCTACAGATGTTGATGATGATGATGTTGATAACATTCACAAACGTCCCTCAAGGGCCGAAAAGCATCCTTCAGAATCACTTCTACAATAATAACTATAGAAAGTCAGGAGCAGGTTGAGATTTGTGAGTGAAGCTAATAATTTTAAAAATGACAGACTTACAAGAAAGAGTATGGAGGACTCCCCATTACAGGCTCTAAATGCCTCTTCACAGGGGGTTTCGTCACAGGCAGCACAATTACATTCAGGTGATCTCAGAGTTCATCCATCACACTTCTCACACTATAATACTACAGGAGGAGAATGGACCTTGCCTGCCCATTCTAGGCATAGTGTTCTTAATTTGGACTTTCCGGTATCCAATATCGGGGTACCAGTTGCATTATCAGCAAAAAGCAATAGCTTATATGATGAGGAGATAATAGTTTTTGAGAACACAGCAAACATGGTCTGGTATCACACATGGTTTGTTAATCATTTTGTAAAGCCTGCTGAAAACGATACACTTCTAGAAAGCTGTTGTGTAAAGGCAGCTACCAAGTTGGGTTGGGCAAATATAGAGATGGGAAAGTCAGCAATGACACTTGTAAGTCTTCTAATTTACAAAGAACATGCTGTGTGGGAGTAAGGGCAGCTCATTAGATATATTTAGTTGAAATTGAGGTAGTGTAGTGCCAGGTCACACCTACTTTCTAGGATGAAGAACATAGTTGAAGACCTTTATGTAACGACCCAGCAAACATGAGCTATGGCAGTCGGAACCTACACCTATACAGGTAGCCAGGAGTCGAACTGGTAGGAACTGGAAGGCAAGTGAGTACTTGACCTACAGAGACCCAATGGCCCAGGCTGTGCGAATGAACAGAATTGGCTGGCCAGGTACTTAGGTACCTGGGTGCACCCGGGAGTGGTGTCAGGGTACTTAGGGACCTCAGAAGGGGCAGTTACTCAGCTTGGCCAGGTGACTGGAGAAAGGTCAGAAGTGTCTATCTCCAGCAACAGAATAGACAGGGTAACAGGAAAAAGTCATCTTGTCTACTGGACAAGATTACCCTACCCTCAGGACCAGGTTACCCTGTCTTGGGGCTCGGGTTACCCTGTCCAAAGTCCTGAGTTACCCTACCTTTCAATACGAAGTCCCTCAGGGAGTTTGCGAAGAATGACCGGAATGTTTGTCACGCGCAGTAATGCATAATATGGGAATGAGAGGTTCCGGGAGATGCTATTGGGCGAGCTATTCACCGTCGAAGAAGCTGTAAATTGGAGACATTATTCCTATCATACCCCTCCGGCCCCGCCTGGAGGCCTGGATGTCATGGGCAAACGGTTGCGTAGTTGTGTACAGTCTAGGGAAAGAGGATCATTGGAGACCTGCTTGCACCACTGTATACGTCGCTGCCATCCAGTTGACTGTAAACTGTTCGCAGGATACAAGGGCGCATAGGGTGGCGGGTGGAGTACCTTCTCCAAGTTTTTCAGAGTAAAATGGAGCAAAACAGACGGAGTTAACGGGGGTTAACCGTGGGAGTCCAGAAGGTAGTCCCGGGTGGTGCTGGGGCGGCCGCAAGGGTTTTATATCTACCATGCCCGAAAGTGTCCCTAACACTATAGGCTCTGAAAGGGAAGTGCAGAGACATGGAAAGCATGATTCCTACTACAGGTAAAGTAGATCCGGGGTAGTGGTCGAGGGTAGCGCCCATTGGACCCTTCCCCGGTCATGGCATCCTGCGGAAGACACCAGAAGCCCGCGACTCGTAAATGCTAGATGGATAAACCACTCATGGTAGCTTCCAGGGCCAAGTAGGAATCAATGCATATGGGAAGGGTGTTATAGGTAGTCCAGTTCATCAGGCGTCTTGACTGTCAGCCACTGGCAAGACGCCGATGCAAAGATGTTTTCACTCGGGCGGGCAAAATCGAAATACACCGCAGAAACAATAACCGCATATGGTGAATGCCGACCAGAGTGTGTTGACACATGCATGCCCGAAGGGTGTGCTAGGAGACCTGTGGGACCACCCTTAGCGGAGAAGGGTGTGCTCGAATGGTTGGAGTGAACTGATAGGGGGGTTTCTGGCATAAGATAAAACTACCTAAAAGTCTATGCAAGAACTCTTCTACTCCAACAATCAATCCTCTCGAGACCTTAATTGAGTGAAGTGTCAAGCTTAACAACATTAAGTTTTACCTTTTACTTTACTCTCACATTTCTGTAAACTTTTGACACCAAGTTTGAAGTTGTTTGGTACGGTCGCAACCTTGGGATCCATCTTCCTAGTGGTGACCCCATTACAGTATATCGTTAAGCAACCTCCTTGCTTAACCCCTCTCCTGATTAATTGTTTACAACCTTCGGCACTGACCTTGTGTGAATACTTGTAACCTTGTCTACAATAAGTAGCCCAGGGTGGAAAGCGCAAGGGCTAGTACCAACTTCGAACCCAAATGGAATACAACTTGGATTCCAACCTTGGCTTTGATGAAAACACCGACAACACGTTTTGTGCCCCAGTTTTCACGGATGTTTACAGCATTGAAGAGGATGGCCACCAGTCACTCTTGGAGGCCACCTCTATTCAGTTACCTGATAAATGTGTTGATCTTAGAATTACAGACCCTTGCGCTGTGGTGCTTTCATTGTTTCAACACTCCCTCCTTGTCCACAACATGAGCCCCCTACCGCCGCGAGGTGTCCCATTTAGCCATTTCTCGCATGAGTTCATAGAACCTTACATCATCCGTGAGGTATCCAAGTCACTCGAGGAAGCCAAGGGAGAAAGGAGAAACGGGAACAACCAGCAAGGGCAGGTGTTCCGTAAACAGACTACTGCGGCAGTGGTGGAATAGATGAAAGTGCAACAGGAGGCGTACCTGTGAATGTTCAGAGACCAGGAGGCATTGAAGGATCGTATGGCAGCATTGGAGAAGGCATTTGCAGGAGGGTATAGTATTATTGCTGAGAATGACATGCTGATAATAGAGGCTACACCCCCACTTCTATTCGTCCATATGGAGCCAGAAAACTTTGCGATGGAATTGGCTATAAGAGCCAGAGATGAATAATGGAGGGCATACCTAAACCCCATGGGTATACGAATGTAGGAAAGCCTCAAGGGTGGAGGCTACAGCTATACCTCGTCCTTCATAAGAGCATCAACAGGCTCTCTGTCTATTCCCTCCTCGCTCGCCTACAGTCGTTTGGGAAGTCTGCCGATCGTACCAACCAATGGACGTCGTGTTGAGGAAAGGACGTCGAAGCCGAAGGGTATCACAGCCCCAGATACACCTCACCCTACTCCTTGTCCGACCCCTGCTCCTATTAACTCTCCTGCAACACCTTCAGTTGCAACTCCCGTACCTCACATCGCCGCCTCAAGACCCACACTACTACCAATTTCGTTGCCCGCTCCTGATACCTTTCCTGCCACAGCCTTCCCACCAGCAGTATCAGCTACCCCAGGGTTCCGGCCACTGCGCATGGCATCACCGGGATTCTTCGAACAGGTAAGGTGCCAGGAAGAGCGAGCACCCATGACTCTATCATGGGGGAATCCAATCCCCGGACACAGGACACCTGCTCGCTCAGTTCCTTGACTACCAGTGATTCCCTCCGCCCTCTCAAAACCTACCCTTCCCTCTGTGCTTCCTACAATCACAAGTGGTAAGTCGGACAGCCAAGGCGAGTTCTGTCTGTCAGGCTGCAAATGGGAAGAGACCCGTATGGGGTGGATTCATTACCACACCTATGGGTGCAGGAAGGAACAACAGACCCTGGTAAGGTACAGAAGAAGGCGGAAGAAAGGATATGGACAACCAACATGTGGGTATTGTGGGTCATGGAGGCACGTTGGCCCACCAATGCAACCTCTGAGCTGCCCAGAGCTTCAGGCATTTCTGCAGATAGCTCATGTGGCTCCTAACCCAACTCCTGAGAGTGGGCAACACCCTGTTCCACCACCAGCATCAATACCATCAGGGGCTAACCCCCTGAGGATAGGAATCAAGATAGCCAGGAGGAACAGTTTGATGGGTATGGTAGACCATGGGAAACCCTAGGCGGAAACGCCAGGGTAGTGGAGATAGAAATGTGCCACCTGGAGGTGGTACAGCTGGAGCAGGAGGGGACCCAGGGGACTCTGATCATGATAGTTCGGATGTTGATGATGCCAGTTCTCTTCCAGATTTTACCCTCTTTCGCAGCGCTCGCAATGATAATTGAAGCCATGAGAAGAAATGACTGTGGGACTGCCGAGCTAAGAGGCTATCAAGGGAACTATGGAGCAGATCGACCTCACAGCCATCCTTCAGACAGCGGCAGAAGAAGCTAGAAAAGCTGAGTGGCATTCTGTTGTTTAAGGGAAAGATCACCAAACTTGCCAGCTTCCTGATGCTGGTGGAGGTTAAGTTCAAGAATTTTGCCGGGTGCAGGTTGACCGATATGGACAAGATAAACCTGGTAATCCCCCTTTTAGAAGACACCGCTCATACATGGTATCTTGGGCTGCACTCCCACATCAATAAGGAGGCAGCCAAGCGTACTGGAGTTCCTGTTAACAACAGTAACCTGTAGAGAACTGGGAGAGGATTTCAGGAACGCCTTGAACGGAGTTTCAGCGGTGACCAAGCAGAATGAGACCGATCCCTTCTCTTATGGTGAGACCTGGTGATGAAGCCACATCACATCGATGAGCACCTGGACAAGATAATTGACTACATGTATTAGCTTAGCTATACAGACCCAGTGCAGGTACGAGATAAGGTATGGTCGGGTATTATCCAAGAGGTCCAGAATGCGTGGGTACTTGAGGAGCCCTATCCAACAGACTTGAATGACTACCTTGATCTTCTATGGAAAGTTGTACACACGTTGGAAGACAATACACGGTGCAGTACCCATGTTACCCACCCTGTCCATGGTCTCAGCTAACAGACAAGAAGGACAATAGGTCATCAACTGCCGGACAGTTTAAAAAGAACGGTACAGGTTTACACAGACAGAACCAGACGCCTGCCAAACCTACTAATTTCAATACGGGAAAACAGGCAAAGCCGGCAACTTCTGAGTATGCAATGGCGCATAAAGAAATACCATTGACTTTGACAGAACGTTGGAGAAAGCACAACAATTGCACCAAGTGTGGGCAAACGGGTCACTTCTGGACAAAGTGTACCCCAGTGGCCCCAGTCATTAGTTTATCCAAACAGGCTCCTGGGTTGAAATGGTCAGTCGCGGTAAGCGAGCCCACCGGAACAGACAAGCGGCAAAGCACATTGAAGCGCCCGCTCATGCTTTCTCATCAAAGATACTTGAAGTCCGCCAGGCATCACCTCAGAACATGGCAGTTGATACTGATGGCTGGGGATAGGTAAGAACCCATTCTGCTTAAGGCATAAGCTTACTCATCCATATCCATAGACCCATGAGGGATGGAGGGAAAGGAACCCCGGAAGTGGCTTCTGGGATGGGTAAGTACTACTCTACTACGTGAATGACCCTGATACTGACTACACCCAACTGGTGTGAGCGGGTAGATGTTACAGGCGATGCGCTGTGGCCTGGGCTATCTCTACTTTGTTGGGGTTCCAGTTATTTCCTATGTTCTGGTTATATGTATTTCTTTCAGGATTTCCTTAGCTGGATGGGCAAGTCATAGGACATTATTTCGGTTGAGGCTGGGTGAGGTCTTGCTAGAGGAGACGGTCGACATTGGGGAAGCAAGGATGCTTCACTTAGAACTGGCCGGACAGTGGACCTCAACCCACCTTGGAAAGATTGTTATGTTTAAATGCAATCAGAAGGGGTTAGGCTGGACTTGATCAAATAAACAGAGTTATTTCCAAGTTTCCCTGAGGAGGGTTTAGTACCCGAAATCATGCTGGCATGATAGTAAACACCCCAGCTATTGATAAAATAAATCCCAATCCCTTAACATTTACTGACCCGTTGTAGTCACTCTTGTGTCGAAAGGCCAGAGATCACAAATTTGTAAGCCAAGATGACTAAGTTCCTATGACAAGAGAAGAGGCAGAGGTGTAACAACTTACCTCATTACGCCAAGTCACTCCACCTGCAGGTAAAGTTAGACTGGAAAATTGGAGCTAGACAGGTAAGTGCGGAAGTGCTCCTGCTATTCGATAGTGGAGCTACTAGGCTGATGCTTAGTGGCCGATGGGTTAAACAGACCCAGGCATCTTGTGTATAGTGAAAAGTGCATGTGCTGATAAGCGACGCAAGCGGTAATCACATTCCTGGGTCAGGTCTACACTTTACCAAATTGTTGAAGATGAAAACAGGCGACCACCATCATGAGATGCAGTTTGAGGTTACTGATATGCCCAACACCAAGCTGGATGGGTATCTACCTGTGTCATGGTTGAAGGACCATAACCCTGACATAGATTGGAAGACAGGATTACTAACCTGGCGCTCAGATTTCTGCAAGGCTAACTGCCTGTCAGAGCAGAAGTGGTTAGTGTTCATGACCGATAAAGGGTTACTAGCCGAAGATCCTAGTAATGTATACCTACTGAGAATTGTACAATTCTCAGATGAGGAAGGTGCTGACATTACAGTTAAGCTAGTCCCTGAATATAAGGATTATGGAGATATCGTGGGTCAAGAACAGATTGAGGTACTACTGGAGCACTCCAAGTTTGGTCATATGATTGAGTTTCAACCTGGGACTCAACCTCCATTTGGGCCTATCTATCCGTTATCAGAAAAGGAGCTTAAGGCACTCTGGGAATATGTCAGTGAAATGCTATGAACGGGAAAGCTGCGGCAATCCAGCTCCTTGGCAGCAGCCCCTATCCTCTTCATGCCAAAACCACATGGTACCTTAAGACTGGTAATAGATTACCGAGGGCTGAACAAAATCATGGTTGAGAGTAAGTATCCTTTACTGCTGATGAATGAACTGCTAGATAGGTTAGGAAAAGCCGTTGTATTCACCAAGTTGCCCTGAAGAACGGCTACCATCTTCAGAGGATGGCAGAAGGGGAAGAATGGAAGATGGCCTTCCAGTGCAGATATGGACCATATGAATACACTGTCAGGCCATTCGGGCTGTGTAACGCCCCGGCAACTTTCCAGAGCATGATGAATGAGGTCTTCCAGGACCTTGTGGATGAAGGTGTTATTACATATATGGATAACGTCCTGATCTACTCCGAAACCATGGAAGAGCATGTCGCGAGGGTAAAGCACATGATGGAGAAATTGCGGAAAGCCAGACTATGCGTAAGCATGAAGAAGTCCAGCTTCCACCAACAGGAGATTGAATTCCTGGGATACAAGATCTCTGATATGGGAATATCTATGTTGTTAGAGAAGGTGCAAACAATAACGGATTGGGCACCTCCGATATGCATCGTTGACGTTGAAAGCTTTATGGACTTTGCCGACTTCTATTATCGGTTCATAGAAGGTTTCAGCAAGGTAGCGAAACCTCTGACAGACTTGACCAAGAAGGATGTTCGATAGGAATGGACACTGGCCTGTGAGCAGGCCTTGAACTATTTGAAGGAAGCATTCACATCAAAACCTATCCTAGCACATTTTGACCCTGAACAGCTGACCCTGCTGGAAACAGACGCTGGTGACTTTGCATTAGAAGCAGTCCTCTCCCAGTTCTGTGAAGATGAGGGATGGTATCCAGTGGCCTATCATAGTAGGAAGTTTCACAGAGCGGAAATTAATTATATTGTCCATGACAAGGAAATAACTGCCTTCATAGCAGCATTCAAGGAATGGAATCATCTGCTACGCTCGGTAATGGACCAGTTGGTGATCTATATAGATCATAAGAATTTGCAGTACTTTAATAGTACCAAGGTCCTTAACCGAAGACAGCAGCGCTGGGCTGAGTTCCAGCAAGCCTTTAACTTCAAGGTGGTTTACCAAGAAGGATGGTTGAATGAAAAGGCAGATGCTTTGTTGCGGCGTAGAGACTACTGCTCTAAAGGGGGGGGCCATTTTCCGCCACGGTCGTTTTCTGGCCCCGGACTGTGGGTGTTAGGCATTAGCCAACTCTATGGACCAGCGAGTCTGAACTAAGGCCCAATACGTGGTGAAGTAATCTCTAAGGAGGCTGACTTGTAATGTTCAGAAGAAAAATAGTGTTTGTATCGCAGAACGAATATATTGATAAGATCTCTTCTCCATCGCTGATGATCTATAAAGCAAGGGAGGCACCTCGATATTTATATTCCACGTCTGGGCGTGCGCGGCCTATCCATTTCTCCCACCTTTACTCTGTGCGAACTTCGTAGACCCTGAAAACCTTTACCCCACTCGACTCTGATTTCCCCGAACAGCCGAGTGGGCATCCTACCCCTCTCTTTGCAGTGTTCGTGCTAATGGTAGTCACTCGAACCCGTTCACCATGACAGGCAGTTACTGGTTCTATCTCTGCAGAGGAAGTGAGCAGCTCCGACGACAGACTTATCAATGCAGGCGGATTTCTCATCCGCCCGTGTCAACCCGTAGCAAGTACCTGCCTGCTTTATCGCTCCAATGGCGGTTAGGCCTCGTTGCGCTTAGGGTTAATCTCTTCACCTGGTAGGCCCTCATCTGACTCTACCTTGTCATGCCTTTGGGGTGTGGGTTGACGATTGGCTCTTGGGCGTCGTTCCCTGATCAGGGTTTTCCTCTACATTCCTCCACCAATGGACTTGAAATTTGGTCTTGCCGCCCGCGTAGCAGCCATGGACTCCTATCGGAGTAGGCGACCTCCCCCCGGTTGGCATCCATCCGTTGGCTCAGCTGAGGGATCTTTGCATATGTTTATCTCCACAACCAACCGACCGATTTAGTTCGTTTGACATTGTCAGGATAGCCGAGAGTCCTCTGTTGAGGACTCAGCAAAAACCCCTCAGTCGGCAATCTTTGGTGGTGGCGTAAATGAGGGTTTTGTGCCACGGTCGTATTGGTAGAAATTAACTCAGTCTCCAAATACTTCAGCGGACCCAGGGATTGAACACGTGACCTTTTGCCAATGATCACGTGACATGCCTATTTCGCTATGCCAGTTTGTCATGTGTGTAACACGAGCTCCCCTCACTAAGAGTTCGGCCTGGATCTCTAAAAATCTATTTTTGTAATAGTGTACAAATTAACCTTCTTTACGGACTCCGCAAGCTAGGGTGAAAAACCTGTGCGTGTTTACTTCGCCACGCCTAGGAAACCCTTTTCTTGTCATCCTTCCTCTATATCTGCGGCATCTCCGGGTTGTCTCTGTGGAACCCTTCTAGAAGCTCCACCGCATGCTCCCAATGTTCTGGTGGCTCCCAGGTGTTGTCATCCTCCAGGCACCCCTGCCACTTCACAGAGTACCGCAGTTCATGGATCCTCCTAGTGCGTCCGTGAACCCTACAAGTGTACCAAATAACCTCATCTTGGACTATCTTTTCAACCTCCCATTCCAAGTCGCCATCTATCGCCTCAGGCGCTCCGGGAGGTGCTTTCCGGGCCAGTTGAATGGATATCCGATAAGGCTCTCCCAATGATACAAGTGTGATGGGGGCACCCCTATGAAGATAGATTCCAAGGTTGCGACCGCACTGAACAACTTCAAACTTATCGCCAAAAGTTCACACAGATGTAAGAGTAAAGTAAACGGTAAAACTTAATATCATCAAGCCTGACGCTTCACTCAATTAAGGTCTCAAGAGGATTGATTGTTGGAGTGGGAGAGTTCTCGCATAGACTTTCAGGTAGTTTTATCTTATACCAGAAACTCCCCTATCAGTTTACTCCAACTATTTGAGAACACCCTTCTCCGCTAAGGGTGGTCCAACACGTCTCCTGGCACACCCTGCGGGCATGCATGTGTCGACACACTCTAGTCAGCGTTCACCTTATGCGGTTATTGTTTCTGCAGTGCATTTCCATTTTGCCCACGGGAGTGAAAACTTCTGCGCATCGGTGTCTTGCCAGTGGCTAACAGTCCAGACACCTCATGAACTAGACTATCTATGACACCCTTCCTATATGCATTGATCTCTACTTGACCCCAGAGGCTACCGTGAGCGGTTTATCTAGTTACACTTTACCGGTCGCGGGTTTCCGGTGTCTACCGCAGGGCACGATAGTTCAGGAGTGATCCAATGGGTGCCACCCATGACCACTACCTCAGATCTACCTTACCTGTGGTAGGAATCATGCTTTTAGTGTCTCTGCACTTCCCTTTCAGAGCCTATAGTTTTGGGAGCTCGTTCGGGCTTGGTAGGTTTAAAACTCTCCCAGTCGCCCCGGCACCACCTGGGACTACCTTCGGGACCCCCACGGTTAACACCTGTTAACTCTGTCTGTTCTGGTCCGTTTTACTCTGAACAACTTGGAGGAGGTACTCTACCTTCCACCCTATGCCCCCCCTGTATATCCTGTGCACAACGTAGGGTCGACCGGACGGCAGCGACATATATGGTGTTGCAAGCATGTCTGCAAAGATTCCTCTTTGCTAGACTGCACACAACTACACAACCGTTTGCCCATGACGTCCGGGCCTCAAGGCGGGGCCGGAGGAGTATGATCGGAATAATCTCTTCAATTTACAGCTTCCTCGCAGCTACGTAGCTCGCCCAATAGCATCCCCCAGAACCCCAGATTCCACCATCATGCATGGCTTCGCGTGACAAACATTCCAGTCAATTTTCCCAAACTCCCCTAGGGACTTCGTATTGAAAGGTAGGGTAACTTAGGACTCTGGGCAGTATAACCCAAGACCCAAGGCAGGGTAAGCTGATCCCGCAAGTAGGGTAACCTTGTCCGGCAGACAAGTTAACATATCCCTGTTACCCTGTCTATCCTGCCGCCAGTGATAGACCTTTCTGACCTGTCTTCAGTTACCCGGCCTAGCTGAGCAACTGCCCCTTCGTAAGTCCCTAAGTACGCTGACACCGCTCCCGCGTGTACCCA